>OY821518.1:283075622-283675622 GCA_963682025.1 Cordilura impudica | reverse complement strand
GAATAATAATTGTGGAAACATTATTATAAATACTCTTTCTTACAATTATGTAAAATAAAAATTTTTGTCTTTTATTACCACTTTTAGAAGCATAAAAAACCCACACCCTAGCCCCTTTTAAAAGGTGAAGCATACCTGCTCATATCTTAAAGGGCTATGTCGCAATAGTTTTTTTTTTACCATTTACAAATTTTTATCTTTTATTACCACTTTTAGAAGCATAAAAAACCCACACCCTAACCCCTTTTAAAAGGTGAAGCATACCTGCTCATATCTTAAAGGGCTATGTCGCAATAGTTTTTTTTACCATTTACCTGTTATTTAAATTGTTTCTCATTTTGTCAGGTATTTAAACTATATAACTCTAATTCAAACTATTAATGTTTTTAAAAGATACCTATGTAAATGTACCTGTAACAATTAAGCACATTATATATCAACCCCTTTTTTTCTATAAGTATATAACAACTCCTGACAACTCTACCGACACGCAAAAAAATACACCGCGGTGCACCGGTACGACCAACTTTTGTATTCATAACACTCAGACGGACGGACGGACATCGTTTAATAGACTCAGAAAGAGTTTTTGAGTCGATCCGTATAATAAAGGTCCAATATTTTTGGTAGTTACAAACATCATCTCAAACTTAATATATCCTAACCACATAGTGGACAACTTTTGTATTCATAAATTTTGCAGAAAATATCTAACCTTGGGTCAGAAAAATTGTTCTGGTGCACACGGGCGGAAACTGGCGGGTGCATAATGGGGTATAGGAGTATAGGAGAGGGTTCGGACTATAGAAGAGTGCAAGATTTTTTCTGACTGCTTTTGACTGGCAGGAGTTATGCTCTATTAAGTAGGAGATTTTCGGAAAATTTGGACCTTTTTAAAAAAATTTTTTTTTTAATTTCGGAATTTCTCAGTGATTTTACATTTTTAACATTAATAGTATGGAAGCCACAAAATTATACAAAATTTATTTCACTTCAAAATCTTTTAAATCAAAAAAGTTACAGTCATTCAAAAATAAAAATTTACAAAGAAATTTTTAATTTTAGCAAAATACTGAGAAAGGCCATTTTCGAAGACCCTGTTCGCTGTGATATAGTTGAGATAGAGTCGCAATTTTTTGGCTCCCGAGGTTAACTAGTATTTCCTTTCAAATGAATAACATAACTTTAAAATCGGTAACAAAAAAAAATGATTTTTGGCCGCCTTCTCAAAATATGGTCCACTGTGCGACGTTTCGTTGGATATTCCCAACATTTTCAAGGATATTTTTATATATTAAATGAAAACATAAAGAGACAGTAGTTTTAATAACAACAATAAACTTTGGTCTTAGAACACTATACTTAAATTTAATCTTTCTTCAATTACATTTAATTTTAATTATAAATTTGTGTTACACATAAAACACAAATTAATTTAACAAAACAAATGTAAAAATAAATCAAAAATATTTTAAATATCACAGTATGTATTCTAAACCTAGTATCACAGATGAAATCAATAACTTAACTAAACAATAACAATAGAACAACTTGCATTTGTTTTGTCTTTGTCTTCTTTTAAATTTATTGCACTATATTGTTTTTGTTGTACTCTCAAGCTCTCTAAAGTGTAGCGTTTACTTTCTCTGAATTCCTTGTCTAATATTCGTACATTGTCTAGATCAGCATTATGTTTGTTTTCGATGCAATGTTGTGCTAAAGCTTTCGTCAATTTTTCTTTCTTATTCTTGTGCCTAAACTTCTTTTTGTCGTCCCTATATAAACTTTACCACAGTTTTCTCCTCCTGCACCAACGCATTTTATTTCATACAAAACATTGCTCTGCTCAGTTTTTTCAATTTTTCTTTTTGTTTGTGTGAATAACGATCGAATTATATTATTTGGTCTGTGAGCTTATAATTGAAAAAATAATAATTGAAAAAAGCGCAAAATAGTAATATTAAATATTCGGTTGTCTTCTCTTAAAATGTGATAAAATATTCGGAAATGGAAAATAATAAAGTATTTAAAGCCATTTCACGTAATTTTTCCTCACCTCTTTGGGAGGACATGGCTTGAAAGCTATTTAGATATAAACTCGTTTATAAAGCATCTGACGTTATATATACTTTTCGAGTATTATTAGTAGGACAAAGAATTTGCATATTTCAACTCGATAGTCAGTTTTCAATGTGGAAATAATAAATTTTCAATAACTTGGTTTCGATTTGTATTTGCATATCTTTATCAAATTGCATAGTTGTAAACTTTACATATATTTTTTAATAAATAATTTTTTAAATTTTTTTATTTTTACGCACAATGGATTAGGAATCTGACGCCTTTTCTTAGTAGACGTGGAAAGGTATTTTTTATTGTAACACAAACTTTTTTCGTCCGAATGGAAATAATTTTTTCTTTTATCAATTTAGAAAAATATATACAGTGGGCTAAAATAAAGTTGGACACCTATTATGTTGAAATGCAACGAGTCGTAGTTTTAAAAAACACAAAATTAAAGTGAGTTTATTCTACATGAAATTAAAGGCTAAAGACCGCACAGAAACAAAAAAATTTCAGTAACAAAAAAAATGTCAATTTTTGTAGGCAAAAAAAACTTGGACACTCTTAATTAATTTAAAAAAAGAAAACTGAAATAAAAATAAATAAATTAATGCTAATATTCTGTATGAAGACCTTTTGCTTATCTAACGGCTTAAATTGACTAATTTTCTCGTATTATCTGATGGAATTTTGCTTTAAATGTCTAGCAATGCTTGTTTAAGCGTTCCTTTGCTGGTTACGCTATAATTTTTTTAATTGGGTCTCCATGTACGCCCAAAAATGCTCAATGGGGGTTCAAGTCGGGGCTCTGGGGAGGATGAGGCAAAACCATGTTCACATTATTCAATAACCAATCCTTTAAGATTAGGGCAGAATGTTTTAAGTCGTTATCGTGGACGAACACAAAAACCCATTTTTATTGCAGATTGCCTTAATCATTTTCATTCATGTTTCCCTCTACAAATATCAAGTTTCTCATCCCATTTGACCCCATAGCACCCCATAGCACCACACTACCACCACTGTGCTTTACGGTGTGATTTACATTTCGAGGAATCAATGCTTCTCCCTGCTTTCTCCACAAGTAATGACGATCATCGGAGTCAAATATATTTAATTTTGATTCGTCGCTGAAAATATCATTGTCCCAGAACTCATTATTTTTCTTAATAAATTCGTAGGCGTATAGTAACCGTTTTTAATATTACTTTGACTTTTGCCACTTTTTCAGAAAATTTCTTATTCCATCATTTTTAAACTCAATTGAAATAATTACTTTGGGATATTTTCTAACACAATTTAATATATTTCTTTCGATATGGGGTGTATTAATCATTTTTGGGCGTCCCCTTCCACTTGGTCTTTCAAAAAACTTTATTTTCTCGTAAGTTTTTATAACACAATAAAAACGTCGTTTATTCAAAATTCATCCGATTTCCCGCACAGAGTTTTCTTCATCCCCAAGTTTCATTGTTACTTCTTTTAAATCCTTCTAAGTTTGGGTGTTAGGCATTTTTATTAACTTAACAAATTTAAAACACATCAATTCTAAATATCAAAAAATAATTTTGACTTTCGCTACAAAATAACAATTTTTGTTTCAATTATTTTTAACAGAACTTTTACAAGAACAATGAAATTTTTGCCCTTCTCCTTATTTGTAAGGTCAAATAAAATGTACCAAAATAAAAGACAAAAAAATGAAAGAAAATATTAAAGAGCTTACTTTACTAATAGTTTGGAACAAAAATTTAAATAATGTGAATTTTCACTTCATTTGATATTACGTCCAACTTTTTTGTTGGTTCACTGTATATTTGACATTTTTAAAGTATCATTTTTACAGCACATTTTCGATTTGTAAGTATATAAAATTCTTTACCGGAAATGTTCAAAATTTTCACAAAAAAGGGATGATAATTTATTTGCTTCACTATTAAATTTAGATAAACTTTCGTTAAATGACATATGGTGCCTTGAAAATAAATTTGTCAACATATGATGAGTTAATAATGTCATTGGGAAGACCTTAAAAACTCGAGTGTAGGTTAACATGAATAATTGCAACATATGAATATGATAAAATAAAACAAATTTGAACAAGTAGAAATAAAAAAAAACATAAAAAATCTCATGTGAGAAGTGATGAGAACATATTAGAAATACAATGTGTTCTAATAAGTTTAAAATTTTAAAATTAAAAGAGGAAAAGCTAAAATTTAAGAATGCTCGAAATTAAATAAGAAAAATAAAAACATATATATAAAAAAAACTTTTCTACACCTGTTTTCTACACCTGTTAAAAAATTATATTACTTTAAAATATTTATAAAAAAAATAATTTTGCATTGTTTTATTTTTTGAACTTTTCATAATTTTTATGAATCAGAGGAATAAAATTTGAAATAATTTTAAGTTGGATTGGTATATTTAAAAATTTGTCCGTCCTTCCGTGTTTAATTACTAAAATCACCCCTTATAGCAGAGTGATAGCATAGAAAAATTATTTATTTTTTTATATAAAATGAAATAACTAACTTTGTAGTTAAAATAAACAAAATAAAAAATTCCTGTTTAAAATTATTATTATTGTTTATAAGTTTATAGTTTACCTGTGTGTTTGTTGTCTGATTATTTTGTCTGGCTTAAAAATAAATAAAAACTCAATAAATGAAGATAGCCGACAAATACCGACATTTTTCAACTCCAAATTATAATATATAAGGTAAAGTATCCCGGAAGATGATTAGCGCTGATTATTATCAAAATATCGGAAAGAATAAAGAAAATTATTTAAAAAACAAATCAAAAATTTAATTTTATTGAGTTTTTATTTGTATTTAAAAACTTGATCTAAAAACAGACAAAATAATCACACAATTATTATTATTTTAATTAAGAAAGCAAATTTAAAATAATAATTTTAACAAAAAAAATTTACTAAAAATACAAAAAAAATTATTTTATTTAAATAAAAATATTATAAATTAAAAAAAATATTTCTACAAAACAATTTTGAAAAAAAAATTTAAAAAATATTATTTACTCGAAGATATTGTGAAAAATTTGGAAATTAAAAAAAAAAATAATTGAAAACAATTTAGTAAATAAAAATCGGAAAACGAATTCTGCTGACAAAGTGGAATGCGAAAAAAAATTATTTAACTTTGCAAATAAACCACAAAATTGGTCTTCGACTTTTACTTTGTATTATTTAAGGCCACAGTGTCATAAACTCGCAACAGTAAATATATGTTTATTTAAAAATTTTATAAAAAATAAATCTGGTTTCAAACTTTGTTTTATGAATTTATTATAAAGCTTTCATAGTTTTTATGAATAATAGGAATACAAATTGAAATAATTTTAAGTTGGAGTAGTACATTTAAAAAATTGTCCGTCCTTCCGCTTTTAAATTACTATAAACTACTACAAGCACTACTCCTTATAGCAAAGTTATAGCATAGAAAAATCATTTTCCTTTTTTATGAAATGAAATAAATCACTTGTAGTTAAAATAAATAAAAGAAAAAAATCCATATTATAATTATTTTTTTTTTAAATTATTATTTAATTATTTAAGTTTAAAACATTAATTACAACTAAAAAAAATTTTACCAAAAAACAGAAAAAATTATTTTATTTAACTAAAAATATTAGAAATTAAAAAAATATTTCTACAAAACAATTTAGAAAATTTTATTTAAAAAAATGTATTTACTCGAAGATATTGTGAAAAATATTGAAATAAAAAAAAAATTAAAAAACAATTTAGTAAATAAAAATCGGAAAAAAATTTACTGACAAAGTAGAATTCAAGAAAAAAAATTAATTTGCAAATAAACCAAAAAATTAGTCTTAGACTCTTATTTTGTATTATTTGAGGCCACAGTGTCCTAAACTCGCAACAGATAATATTTGTTTATTTAAAAATATTATAAAAAAATAAATTTTATTTGAACTTTGTTTTATGAACCTATTATAAAGCTTTCGTATTCAATTTTTATGTATAATAGCAATACAACTTGAAATAATTTTAAGTTGAATTGGTATATTTACAAAATTGTCCGTCCTTCCGCTTTTAAATTACTACAAATTACTACAAGGACCTACTCCATATAGCAGAGTTATAGTTTAGGAAAAATAAATATACAAATATATATATATATATATATTTATTATGTATACTTTTATAAAATAAAATAAATCTACAATAATTAAAATTAAATTACAATTATTTTTAGTTTTGTCTTTAATTAATGAAACAATAATTTTAACTACAAATTTAATCAAAATTAGAAATATAAAAAAAAATATAAAAAATATTTACTTTTATTATTTTCTATAAAAATAAAAATCTTATTTTGATCTTTATCATAATTTCGAACTCAATCATTAAAAAAAAATTTACTTAAATTAAAAAAAAATAAAAACAATTTAGCAAAATATGAATTCGAAAAAAATTAAATTTGCAAATAAACCAAAAAAGCATTCATTACAGGATTACCGAGTTCTTGAGGCCTCTGGACCTGAATCTGAACGACATGCGGTTTCAGCCATACGGCGCCACTTGCTATTTATTTAAGCAGCGATTTCACCCGAAATGCCGGTGATAATTGGCCGCCAAGATCGTAGTATTTTTTTCTTTGCGGTTTTCTGAGATCTCAGGTCTATGAGAATAAACCAGAAATAATTCCTGAGCTTAAGGGCGATATCCAAAGCGCCATCGGTGATATAGAGCCACATCTTTGTCAAAATGTCAACGAAAATTTCATGAAAAAAGCAAGGCCTGTGTTCCATACGTAAACGGAACATGCAATAAAAATATTATAACTCGCTCCAAAAAAAAAAAATACGTTTAATTCCTAAATTAAATCGTTCACTCATATAGGGTCATCCTTTTTTTGTATTATTTGATGCCACAATGTCCTAAACTCGCAACCGTTTATACTTGTTTATTACTTTCAAATATTTGGAAAGATCGCAGGAAAATTTAATCTCTCAATATTTGAGCCGGAATATTCCGTGGAAAACTTGGAAAAATAATCTAAAAGGATTTCACCGATTTTTATTAGTGTTATATTCGTTTCAGGAAAAGAGCTGAATTTTCCGATTTTTCAGAAAAAGTTTTGGATTGTCCGGAAAATTTTTCTTTAAAAAATTTTTGAAAAGTCTGAAAAGCGGGAAAAATGTTCTGCGGTTTAGTTGTGCTAAATCTGCTTCAGGAAAAATGTAAAATTTTCGATTTTTCATGAAAATTTTCCGGAATTTTCAGATCAAGTCAAATTCTCTAGCAACTGGCCATACAAAATGGCGTCAAATTTGAAAAAAAAAAGCATGAGAGAGGGAAAGGGGTGAGACAGAGAAGAGTCTCAAAACAGTGTATATGAATAGATTGCCTCCAAATATTATATGGAAAACATGTAGAAATTATTATATAGTTACCGCAACAGGCTAAATATAAAATAGTAAAAATCAAGTTTTTAAACAAAGCTGAGGGCAGCCCGCATAAAAGAGCAGAAAACAAATTGTTTTTATCACACTTAAAATCCAGTCAAAGAGGTGGACTCAGATTTTATTCGATAGCCATCAAAATTAGTGGTTTACTACGCAGGAAGAGGAAGGATATTCAAGATAAATATTATATTTTCATGCGGGTTGAAAAATTTAATTAAATTTGTTCTTACAAATTTCAAACATTTCCTTTTTTTTAAAGAGCAAATTAATTACTTTTAGATATTTGTTTTTTTATTTGAAATAACTATGTTATATAAAAATTCTCATGGGACAAAAATCTAGCTTATAACTCAAAGACAACAACATAGCTTCCGGTTAAAACAAGCCAAACAGGTGAATTATATAAAATTTACAAAATAGTAGCCATAGGAAAGACCACCCCAGCAATACTCGTAATTTCAATTACCCACTACTTATACTTCTATAGTAAATAGATATCAGGGGTTGACAGAAGGGAGGAATAAGAAAATCAATAACTACTCAATATTTTTGTAGTTAATACAACTGTTATTTACCAGCAATCACAAAACAATAAATAAATTATTTATTCTTTGGAGAAAAAAAAGAGAAAAAACAAAACAAATTTCCAAGAAATTATTCTTATCAGAAAACAACCCTTGTCTTGTGCAAAAGTGCTAACTACAAAAATATTGATAATTGGTATAAAAAAAATTAATAAGGTTAAATTTTAAAAAGTTATTCATAGAAAAAGTAAATAAATTTGTTTTGGTCCAAATAGGACCAAAAATGTAATTTAGAAAAATTTATTTTACTGTTTACAAGTTTCAAAATTTAATTAAATTCTTAAATGTAGCCAAAATAATACGCCTTCTTGTTTTCATTATTATATCCTATACCAATATGTGGTTTGGGTATAATGACTTTGTGCTGCTGTTTGTAACTACCAAAAATATTTGACCTAGACCCTTCTGTTATTATACCGATCGACTCAGAATCACTTTCTGAGTCGATTTAGCGATGTCCGTCCGTCCGTCTGTGTGTCCATGTAAACTTTGTAATCAAACTACAGTTCGCAAATATGAATATATTTCGATGAAATTTGGTATGTAAGTTTTTGTCGGCCATAAGATGAACGCTATTGAAATTGGTGAAATTCGATCCATGTTTAGACCTAGTCCCCATGCAAATGACCCCTATGAAATCGACATAAATTGCCATCAGATCCAAATTATCATATAGATCTCAGTCAAATTGGGTTTGTATGTGTTTATTATATCCATTAATCAGTATTCCAAGAATAATCCCTATAGGACAATTCTTAGTCATAGGCCCCATATAGAGCTGCTCCCCGATCTTCACTTAAATCGATCAAAAAGCAAAAATATTGCACAGATTTTTTTCAAAATTGGTTTGTATATATTTTTTCAAAATATAAGTGACTTTACCAAACATGATCAGGATCGGTCCAGTTTTAGGCCTAGTGCCCTTATAGATGTACCATCCGATATGAACTTTTTCATATCTGCAGCCAAAAAAATTAATAAAAATCCCACTCAAATTTGGTTTATCTTATTTTCTATGTCCAGGTAGTTTGGCCTAAGAGATAGGGTCTCTAAACGCATGGTATAGGGTATCGTATAGTCGGTCTAAACCGACTATAATTTTCTTACTTGTTTTTATTATTATATTTTATTTTTTTGGTTTATGCCTAAAGTGTTGGCGTTCTTTTTTTATACTTTTTGATTCGAAAGCCTTAAGGTGTCTAGAATTTTTCATTTCATATATATATATACTATATATGTTTTTCTTTGGTATTGACAAGAAAAAAAGGCGCGCAATTTAAAAATAAAGGTGCAGCTGCTTACTTTTAAGATTACACAGTACACAGTTCGGTTCACTGATTTACTTAAGTCCATTGTTTGAAGATTTTATTTTAATTTTTTTTTTCTTTTGCCAAAATAAGAAAAACATCAGCAACCAACAGCAGAACAATAGAATGCAAATAACGACAACCTAAAGTGTATTAAGGTTAGTACGTATACAATGCAAAGTAAGAACATCAACAACAACAACAAGAACAAACTAAAATTCAATTATTAAAAGGCAAAAAGACAAAAATATTCTAGTTTTGTTTAGATTTAGAAAGGAAAACCAAAAAAAAACAGATTTTCAAATGTAGATGGTTGAAGAGATAAGAAAAAGAAAACGAAACCGGCAACTCGTAAGAAATTTGGCAAGTGTTTAAGTTTCTGGTCTGACAAAATATTATGAAGATTATTGGAAAATTAGAACCAGAGATTACTAACTCAAATAGTCTGACAAATTTACATTTTACCATTTTAAGGAAAGGTACTTTTTGAAAAAAAGTTACTTTATCAAAAAAATTTACTTTTTCAAAGAATAGTCCTTTTTAAGAAAAGGTCTTTCAGAAAATGTGCTTTTTTATGAAAAGGTGTTTTTTAAGGTTATTTTTAAGAAATATTACTTTTAGAAGAAAGGTACATTTTAAGTATAATCTACTTTTTTAAGAAAATGTACTTTGTTTAGGAAAAGTTACTTTTTTACGAAAATATACGTTTTTAAGAAAGATACTCTTCTAAGAAAAAGTACTTTTTAAGAATACGTACGGTTTTTAGAAAAGGTATTTTTTGAAGAAACGTTATTTTTTTAAGAAAAGGAAATTAAAAAAAAATTTTTTTTTAAGTAAAGTTTTTTAAGAAAAAGAAAAGGTAATTTTATAAGAAAGTACTTTTAAAGTTATTATAAGAAAATTTACTTTTTAAGTAAGGTACTTTTTTAAGAAAAGGTACTTATTTAAGAAATGGTACTTTTTTAGGAAAAGGCACTTTCTTACGAAAAGGTGTTTTTTAAAAAAAGGTATTTATATTTTTTAAAAATTATGTTTCTTCGGCCTGTGTTGTATTATTGTAGTCTGTTTTTTGGGCTTAAGGCCAAGCTATTCAATAACAACTGTGTGGTTATCGTTTTATTGTTATTATTATTTATTATATTTAACCAATATTTCTGTTCCCTTTGAGAATCTTCAG
This sequence comes from Cordilura impudica, assembly GCA_963682025.1. Lineage (NCBI taxonomy): Eukaryota > Metazoa > Arthropoda > Insecta > Diptera > Scathophagidae > Cordilura > Cordilura impudica. The sequence goes on along the minus strand of OY821518.1, from coordinate 283,665,033 downwards.
GGTAACTATATACAATTAAAAGAAAACCTAAGCTTAACAATTATATCATATAAATGTACATATATAACTCACATTATTAAATATTACGAACTATAAATAATTAAAGCGTTACTAATAATAACAATAAAACGATAATCACACAGTTGTTATTGAAAAGCTTGGCCTTAAGCCCAAAAAACAGACAACAAAAAGATATTTATTTAAAAAAAGTTTTTTAAAATGAAGGTGGTATTTCAAGAAAAGTTAGTTTTTTTGAGAAAGTACTTTTAAAGAAATATTTTTATTGTAAGAAAAATTACCTTTTTAAGAAAAGGTACTTTTTTTAAAAAAAGGTACTTTTTCAAGAAAAGGAGTTTTTTAAGAACTTGTACATTTTATAAGATAACAAACTTTGGTCAAGAAAAGAGCTTTTTAAGAGAAATTACTTTGTTTAAGAAAAGGTAATTTTTTAGAAAATGTAGTATTTAAGAAATGGCACTTTTTTAAAAGGGGTACTTTTTTAAGAGAAATACACTTTTTACGAAGAAAATACCTTTTCAAAAAATTTTTTTAATGAAAAATGACTTTTACAAGAAAAATACTTTTTTAACAAAAGTTACTTGTTTTTAAGGAAATGTACTTATTTTAAGGAAATGTTCTTATTTTAAGAAAATGTACTTATTTTTAAGAAAATTTACTTTTTTAGGAAGAGGTACTTTTTTAAGACAATATATATTTTTAAGAAAGTACATTTGAAAGAAAAAATATTACTGTAAGCAAAGGTACCTTTTAAGAGAATTGTTTTTTTTTTTTTTTGGGAAAATAGTATGATGATAATTGGAAAAAATTGATGCGAAATTAGAACCAGAGATTACTAACTCAAATAGTCTGACAAATTTACATTTTACCAATAAAATAGCGGTAGGCAAAATCGTCCAATGAAAAAATAAAAGAAAATGTGCTTTTTCAAGAAAACACACTTTTTGAAGAAAATTTACTTATTAGGAAAAGTTACTTTTTTAAGACAAGGTAATTTTTTAAGAAAATTTACTTTTTAAGAAGAGGTGCTTTTTTAAGAAAAAGCGCTTTTTTAAAACAAAGTACTTTTTTAAAGAAAGGTACTTTATCAAAGAAATGTACTTTTTCAAGAAACAGAAAAGGTCTTTTAGAAAATGTACTTTTTTAAGAAAAGATGTTTTTAAGGTACTCTTAAGAGAAATTGTTTTTATGAGAAAGGTACATTTTAAAGAAAATTTAAATATATAGGAAAATGTACTTTGTTTAGGAAAAGGTACTTTTTTACGAAAAAATACGTTTTTAAGAAATATACTCTTCTTAATGCCAAATGTCCTATAATACGTCACATAAGATATAAACATTTTGGAAAAATCGCTTTCACAGAAAATATTAAATAACGCTAAAGATAATTTTGAGGAAATATCTAAATATATTATAGATGCGATTGGTTATAGAAAGGATTTTATCGATGATTAATTATTAAAATTTTTTGTAACACAAAACATGTTTTGAAAATTTCTTAAAAGTAAAAAGCTTTTTCCGACTGACGACATTAAGTCAAAGTATTATGTCTAATAGATATTGATTACTTGTAAAACAAGCAAAACAAAGTAAGAAATTAAATAAAGAACAATTAACTAACTACTATTCTAAGAAAAAAAAAAATTTAAGTAGGTACTTTTTTAAAGAAACGGTAGTTTTTTAAGAAAAAGTACTTTTTTACGAAAAGGAATTTAAAAAAAAAATATTTAAGTTTTTTAAGAAAAAGTTATTTTTTCAAGAAAAGGCAATTGTTTGAGAAAGTACTTTTAAAAATAAGTTATTATTGTAAAAAATGTACTTTTTAAGAAAAGGTACATAAGAATATGTACTTATTTAAAAAAAAGGTAATTTTTTAAGAATATTCACTTTCTTACGTAAAGGTATTTTTTAAGAAAATTTATTTATTTAAATAAAATTTTTTTAGAGGAATATAGTTTTTCAAGAAAAGAATTTTTTTAAGAGAGTACTTTTAAAGAAATGTTATTATTATAAGAAAATTTACTTTTTTAAGAAAAGGTACTTTTAAAAAAAGGTCATTTCAAGAAAATTAAGTTTTTTATTATTATTAATTTTTATTAATGAAAATCCTAATGTAACAAGATTTAAAATCTTATAAAACAACATTAGTCATAACAAATTAATTTTCAATAAGAGGAATGTATGTAAGTTTAATTTATAATTAAAATTAGAAGAATAATATAAAATAAAATATAATATAAAATATATAAAAAATAAAATAATAATGTAAAAATAGAGTGTAAAAATATCCTGCACAGCAGGTAAAAATTATATAGAAATTAAAATTAAATTAACTAAAGAAATTAAAATGAAGTATTAAAAATCAATTGAGAAAAAGTTTAAATAGTTCTTTCTTAAATGATGTTGTATTTGATATTTTGTGAAGTTGATTATTTAAAGTATGTAACGAGTTCCAAAGACGTATGCCATTTACAAAAAAGTGTCTTTCGGATATAAGTCTATTGTACAATATTGGTACAAGATAGTTATTACGGTTAGATCTTGTAAATAGTAATCGCTCGAACGATTTTGCAAGAACAAATCTAATTTTCTGCGGTGTGAAGTACTGAGAAGACCAAAGACTATGGATAATACTATAAACTTTTCCAGAAGCTTTGTTAATTTGATCATTCCACGTTAGGGTATTATTAAAAATCATTCCAAGGTTTTTAGCATTGGCAACGTAGGCGATATCCACTCCATTAATACGAACTTTCGGAAGACAAGTGGTATCATATATCTATTTAAAAATAACAAGGCACTGAGATTTTTTCGGATTAAAGGTAAGACCTAGCCCATTCAAATACGTGGTTCAGTTCAGTATTCAGGTTCTGTACACAATTTTCCACATCTCGTACGTTACATGTTGTGTATAACTGAACGTCATCAGCGTACATGTGCATTTGGCATGAATTAATTACGCGTGGAAGGTCATTTATGTAAATAGAAAACAAAAGAGGGCCAAGTATAGACCCCTGCGGAACACCCCTACTTAAAGACGCAGAGGTAGACGACTTGTCTTTAGAGACAACTACTTTTTTAAGCAATTGTACTTTTTTAAGAAAATATAGTTTTTTAGGATAAAGTACTTTGTTTAGGAAAAGGTTCGTTTTTAGGAAAAGGTACTATTTTAAGAAAATGTACTATTTTAAGAAAATATAATTTTGTTAGAAAAGGTACTATTTTTTAAAAAAATTATTTTTTAAAGAAAATACACTTTTTAAGAAAAAATACCTTTTCAAGAAAAGGTAATTTTTTAAGAAAAAGGGCTTTTACCCAGAAAAATATTTTAAGAAAATTATTAAGATAAATAATAAATTATTAATTATTAAGAAAATTATTAGGAAAATTTTATTTTTTAAAAGAAAGTACTTTGTTTAAGAAAATAAATTTTTTTGAAGAAAATATACTATTTTAAGAAAATGTACTTATTTTTAAGAAAATGTACTTAATTTTAAATGTACTTTTTTTAGAAAAGTACTTTTTAGGAAAATTTGCTCTTCTAAGATAAGATACTACTTAAGATAAGACAATTTTTTTTTAAAAAAGTACTTTTTGAAAAAGGAAGAATATATTTTTAAGTAGAGGTACTTTTTGAAGAAAACATACATACCTTTGAAGAAAATGTGTTTTTTAATGAGGATACTCTTTTAGGAAAATGTATATTTTAAAGAAATTTTTATTTTTTAAGAAAAAGTACTTATTGAAGATAAAGTACTTTTTGTAACAGAAGATACTTTTCTAAGAAAAGGTATTTTTAAGCGAATGTACCTTTTCAAGAAGAAATACTTTTTTAAGAAAAAGTACTTTTACAAAAGTACTTTTACAAAAAGTGCTTTTTTTACAGGAAAAAGTATATTTTTAAGAAATTGTGATTTTTGAAGAAAAAGTACTTATTGAAGATAAAGTACTTTTTGTAACAGAAGATACTTTTCTAAGAAAAGGCATTTTTTAGCGAAAGTACTTTGTTAAGAGAGGATATTTTTTTAATAACATGGATGTACTCCTTCAATAATTTTTTTTTTAGGGAAAAGTACTTTTTTAAAAGAATGTATTTTTTAATAACATGGATACACAGTGTTTCAGTTCCTTCAATCTTACGGTGATGACCTCTTGATGAACAACAACCATTACAACAAGTTACATTGTTAAATTAGGCTGTGACCTCTGCATTGGCTTTACGCTTACGCTTACGCTTATTTATAACAAATGTAAACAAAACAAGTAAGAAAATTATAGTCGGTCTAGACCGACTATATGATACCCTATACCATGCGTTTAGAAACCATATCTCTTAGGCCCAACTAACTGGACATAGAAAATAAGCAAAAACCAAATTTGAGTGGGATTTTTATTAATTTTTTTGGCTGCAGATATGAAAAAGTTCATATCGGATGCTATATTTATATGGGGACTAGGTCCAAAAATGGACCAATCCTGATTATGTTTGGTAAAGTCTCTTGTATTTTGCAAAAATATATACAAACAAAATTTGAGAAGAATCTGTGCAATATTTTTGTTTTTAATAGATTTAAGTGAAGATCGGGAAGCAGTCTATATGGGGCCAAAGGGATCATTTTTGGACTACTCATTAATGGATGTAATGAACGCATACAAACCCAATTTGAGTAAGATCTATATGACAATTTGGATCTTATGGCAATTTATGTCGATTTCATAGGGGTAATTTGTATGGGGGCTAGGTCTGAACATGGACCGATTCTCACCAATTTCAATAGCGTTCATCCCATGGCCGATAAAAGCCTATATACCAAATTTCATCAAAATATATTCATATTTGCGACCTGCAGTTTGATTACAAGGTTTACATGGACACACAGACGGACGGACGGACGGACATTGTTAAATCAACTCAAAAAGTGATTCTGATTCGATCGGTATAATTAAAGATGGGTCTAGGTCAAATATTTTTGGTTGTTATAAACGGCAGCACAAAGTCATTATACCCAAACCACATAGTGGTATAGGGTATAAATAATTTAAAAAGTAAACATACACTGAGGTTTTTAAATTTTTTAGAGGTGTCTCCATATTTTAGGTCATATCTTGGCACAATGACGTCCGATTTAACCCTTTTAAATTGTCATAACTATACCCAGATAAATGGTTTATTGTGTGAATGAGCGTGATTTCAACGGACAGACCGACATCACTATAGCGGCTTGAGTTGTTATAAGGATCAAGAAAATATATATACTCTATGGGGTCGCAAATACATTTTTGTGGCATTGCAAATGGAATAATAAACTGCATAGTGGTGTAGAGGGTATTAAACCGCATACAAAATAAAAATTTCGAATTAAACAACGACAGAGAAAATCAGTATTTTTCAATCGATTTTTTTTTATAGATTTTCATACATATTTTGTGACATTTTCAAAAAAAAAAAAATGAGCAACCCAGTGGGCCGAGATCGTGATATCCAAGACGGACAGACAGTCATCGCTATTTCAACCACGTTGGTTATAAAGATCAAGAATGCAAAATATTTTGTGATGTCCAGATTTTTATTTAGTTTTAATTATTATAAATGGAATGATAATTAATGTATATGACCTATTGTATGAAAAGGGGGTATAGGTGGCAGAATCGTTTTTCAATTTTTTGCTGTTTTCCCTCTTACTTGTTGTTGCACTTAAGCCCTCTTATTACAGACCAGGTCACATATATACTCTGCACTCTGTCGGTATTCCTTTTAACTAAACTAAAAACCAACACTTACAAATTTTATTTAGTAAATTGTTTATATTTAATTTTATTTTTTATTTTATGACTAAGAAAACTGCAAAAAATCTTTTAAAAATTATTCCTCTAGTAAATTTGCCTCTTAATATGATTTTTAAATATGTATAAAAAAAATAAAATTTTAAATATATGGGGGTTTCATGTCAAGTGCACCAAATTTTGAAACCGATGTCTTCCGATCGGGATAAAATTTGCACCAAGGTTAGTCCTATTGGATAGTAGTTTAGACACAATTTTCCAGATCTCTCTGAGTTAGAGGGAATCCAAATTTGACATTTTGGCCAAACAGGTGTTTTTTCTCATCCATGTATCTTATTACCTATTGTTCTTAGAAAATTTTCTCCCAAATAGTTTAGATAGCTCTATCTTCAATATTTCGGAAAAAAATACTTAAAAAAAAAAAAAAATTTTGTAGACTTTTTTTTTGCTAAATCAAAGCATTTTTGCCTTTATTTTCAAAAAGGGCATTTTTTTTTTTTTTTTTCCATAAGAAAGCTTAGGATTTTTCCTTTAAGAACTTTCTGGTCGCTTAGTGGGATGGGAGTGGGATATCTATCAAAATAAATGTTTTGTAACTCAAGACAACTATTTTTCAATTTTTCACAAATGTACTATTTTGAATTTTTGCCTATTTGTGTGTAAAACCTTACAAATTAAACTTATACTGAGAAACTAGACAAATTAAACTTTCCGAAGGTATGTAACATACCCAACTAGGATTTCATACCCTCAATACTGTAGTACCCAGAATATGTTAACCTCAGGAAAAAAATCAATTTTTTTCTATAGAAATGTTGAAAAATTATTATGTTTTATTTATTTGTAATAATAATTAAATTAATATATAATAATAATAATATTAAAAATAAAAAGATAAATAATTTATTAAAATTTAATCTTTATTACATTAGATCCATTTATATCATAACTATTTTTATACTTAATTTATTGTAGCTGATGAAGTATTTAAGTCTTAAATACCCAGTCTTTCATCCAGCTTTTTTGTCGCCTTTATTTACTGCGTTTTTTGTCAATCCTTTCTTAGCGTTACTAGGTTCTGCTGTTGACTTCGCTGCAGGTTTATTTGTTGGCTTTGGAAAGAATAGAGGCAGAAAACTTTTTCAACTCGAGTCTTCCATCGACAAGCGGTATAAAAGTATGGTATTGAGCGGTGCCATCGATTGTTACCGCAGCATCGAATCTGCTCTTCAGTGTTTTCAATGTTTCCTGATGATCCTCCTTGCTAATAAAAACTATTTTAGTTTCTTTACAATAATTATTTGCCCAATGAAATAAAGCAGTCGCATCTGAGATGCGATCTTGATGAGAGCACTGTAGGCTATACTTCGCTGCATTTCTTTTAAGGTTTGCTCCAATACCATCACATGCTCCTTTATCATGAGCAGTAGGATGAAAATGCCACTCAGCTGGCATTCCAAAATCTTTTTCATGGGCCATAAGATTTGCCAAGCTACTTTTGTTTTTAAAATGTTGACGAGCTACGTCCGAAACGTAGTATACCTTCTCCACTGTAAATTTAGATTTAGATATTTTAGTATCACCTTCTGGTACTCATATGCTGCAACGGTATCAGGTTTTAAATCGTCGGGTATGATTGCCATACTTTTGTGTTCCAGTTTTTCATATTTCATGTAGTAAATAACTACTGTGAATATAGTTGCTTGGTCGTTATTGAATGGAATGGTCGTTATTGAATTGTATGGCATCCTGAAGAACATATTTATAGTTTTCTGCGAAATCATATGAAATAACGAATTCACCAGACTTCAAATGTATCTTCAAATCCTTGAAGAATGAACATTGCTCTTTGACTAAAAAGTCATGGGTTCTCAAGTTTAGCAATCCTGTACACATTTCCTGCACAAAATCATCCACATTTAAAATGATTGTTTTCAATGTGCATCTGTCAGTCTGAATCCAAGAATCAAATTTGACCTCCTCTATATATTCTCGATCTAAAGAGTTGATTAAATTCTCTTTGATGAATGTGGTCTTCGGGCAATTGGCAATTTAAGGCAATAGCGGTAATCGTGTAAATCTTCTGCCGAATCATCTGTTAAATACTTTAAGTTGATTTCCTTCAACATCAGTTTAACACTTTCATGGTAAATGCAAACGCATACTGTGTGAGTTCCGCTGCTTCATGCCAAAACGCAATGTTTTGGCCTCATTTGGGTAAATTTTGTGAAGCCAATTTTGGCATCCTCGTGTTCAGATTGAAATGTTGCAAATAACTCTTTTAGGTTACAGAGAACCATTCTCTTCTGTTATGTTATGAAGGTATGTTACATACCTTCGGAAAGTTTAGTTTGTCTAGTTTCTCAGTATAAGTTTAATTTGTAAGGTTTTACACACAAATAGGCAAAAATTCAAAATAGTACATTTGTGAAAAATTGAAAAACCGTTGTCTTGAGTTACAAAATATTTATTTTGATAGATATCCCACTCCCATCCCACTAAGCGACCAAAAAGCTCTTAAAGGAAAAATCCTAAGCTTTCTTATGAAAAAAAAAAATGCCCTTTTTGAAAAAAAAGGCAAAAAATGCTTTGATTTAGCAAAAAAAATTTCAACAAATTTTTTTTTTTTTAAAGTATTTTTTTTCCGAAATATTGAAGAAGTAGCTATCTAAACTATTTGGGAGAAAATTTTCTAAGAAAAATAGGTAATAAGTTACATGGATGACAAAAACACCTGTTTGGTCAAAATTTCAAATTTTGATCCCCTCTAACTCAGAGAGATCTTGAACGATCTTGTTGAAAAATTGTGTCTAAACTACTATCCAATAGGACTAACCTTGGTGCAAATTTCATCCCGATCGGAAGACATCGGTTTCAAAAGTTGGTGCACTTGACGTGAAACCCCCATATATATTTTTTATAAAATTTTTGGACCTAGAAATAGTTTTCTTATAAATTTCTTTTAGTTAAAATATAATTTTTGAAAACTTTTCTCAAGAAAATCCTCTATTTCAAGTCATTTTCACCAAAAAAAAAAAATAATATACATCTGCATTTATGAAGAAAGATTGTTTTGAAAATCCTCTAGAAAAACATTTCACCCCTATTTAATACTCATTTACCTACAAACAAAAAATTAACATGAAACAAAACAATTTTTTACACATTAAAACAACCATTAAAAGTGTATCTCTTACAAAGCAGCATTATGAATACCATGAACTATGAAACAATTTTGTGAATTTCTTTTTTTCATAGTTATTACATGAATATTTTAATGGTTTTAAAATGAATAGCAAAAAAAAATGTGCAAAAAAAATGTACATATATAAGATATTTTACAATAATTTTGTACATGTATATATACTTTTTTTTTCTTTTTCAATAAATTATAATAAATAATGAAATGTAAACGGCAACATATGTATCGTATTGACGGGAAAGAGGAATGTGTTTTTTTTTTCTTTGATCGGGAAAACCAAAGCATGTGGTAAAATAATTTTTTATATTCGTTGAAGTAAAGAATAATTGTGTTTTTTAATATTTTTGTGTAGTATAAAATGTACTTTTTTTAAGATTTAGATTTAGCGTAGTGGCTGGCACTGCGATCCATTTGGATCTTTTGAAATATATATATATATATATACTATATATGTCCTTCATTTATTTAAATATGTACAGTGCATATACCTTAATATAACAAGTATATACTTAAATATAATGTTCACGAAGAACACAGGGCGTTAATGAATTCTCTCCAACTATTTCTGTCTCTTGCAAGTAGTTTAATTTGATTCCATGTTGAATGAGCTGATTCGAGCTCTTTTCTTGTACATCGTATCCATGTGTTGCGAGGTCGTCCTTGTCGACGTTGACCTTGAGGATTCCAATCAAGAGCTTCTCTAGCAATATCGTTCTGTGTCTTCTGAGAATATGACCGATCCAAGTCCATTTTCGTCTTCGTATATCGAGTTCGATAGGACAGCAATCTGCCTGCTGCCAAAGATCTTCATTTGATATCCAATTTGGCCAGAAGATGTTTAATATTTGCCTTAGACATCGATTTATAAATGTTTGGATCTTCCTTAGTGTGAGCTTCGTGTAGCTCCAAGTAGTACATCCGTACAGTAAAACTGATTTTACGCTGCAGTTGAATATTCGTAATTTAGTCTTTTTAGAAATGTTCCTAGCGCGCCAGACTTTATGTAGCTTGAGGAAGGCGGTACGTGCTTTATTAATACGATCATAAATGTCAGATTCCAATCCACCATTTTTGGTTATTTTACAACCGAGGTAGTTAAAATTTTCTACATCTTCGATCACATTGTCATCTACTGTTAATGGAGTTGTTACATGAGTACCAATGTGCATAAGTTTAGTCTTCTTGAAGTTTATTCTTAATCCAACTTTTTTAGCGTTTTTGGAGAGTTTTCTTATCTTTTCTTCAATATCCGCAAAGCGATGAGCCATTAAACATATGTCATCTGCATAGTCTATATCATTCAGGAATTCTGTCATGTTCCATTGAATGCACATCGGGGCCTCCCTATTGGTTTGTTCCATTACACAATGTAATAGTAAAAGAAATAATGTGGGGGATAGGACACAACCTTGCCTTACACCAGTAAGAGTTAAAAAAGGTTGGCTTTCCTTTCCGTTTAAAATAAAATGTATTTATAAAGAGATAAACTTCTATTTGGTTTCTTTATCAAACTAATGAATTTAACCATAAGTGCCTCTTGATCCTATATGTTAACTTTCAGACAGCCTTGCTTAAAAAAAATCATGTGAGTCCGATCACAAGGGAGATGTGTAAACATATAATAATTAAAGAAAACATCAACATCATATTTTCCAGTGCATAAAAAATAAGTCAATTGTGCTGTTTTCTGAAATTCAATTGATGTTTTCTGAAATGCAATTGATGTATTCTGAAATTCAATTGATGTTTTCTGAAATACAATTAATGTTCTCAGCAATTCAAATGATGCTTTTTGAAATTCTATTGATATTTTCTGAAATGCAATTAATGTTCTCAGCAATTCAAATAATGCTTTTTGAAATTCAATTGATGTTTTCTGAAATTCTAATTATGTTTTCTGAAATTCAAATGATGTTTTCTGAAATTATATTGATGTTTTCTGAAATTCTATTTATGTTTTCTGAAATTCAAATGATGTTTTCTGAAATTCAATTGATGTTTTCTGAAACTCGAATGATGTTTTCTGAAATTATATTGATGTTTTCTGAAATTCTATTTATGTTTTCTGAAATTCAAATGATGTTTTCTGAAATTATATTGATGGTTTCTGAAATACAATTGATGTTTTCTGAAATTATATTGATGTTTTCTGAAATTCTATTTATGTTTTCTGAAATTCAAATGATGTTTTCTGAAATTCAATTGATGTTTTCTGAAACTCGAATGATGTTTTCTGAAATTCAATTGATGTTTTCTGAAACTCGAATGATGGTTTCTGAAATACAATTGATGTTTTCTGAAATTCTATTGATGCTTTCTGAAATTCAATTGATGTTTTCTGAGACTCGAATGATGTTTTCTGAAATTATATTGATGTTTTCTGAAATTCTATTTATGTTTTCTGAAATTCAAATGATGTTTTCTGAAATTATATTGATGGTTTCTGAAATACAATTGATGTTTTTTGAAAGACAATTGGAAAATGTTTAGAAAAGAACATATCATAATTTTGTCACCAATACAATCATAAGTCACACAGCGTTATCTGCTTCAGCTCACACCGATATGAGTTACGCTGTTTTTGTGATTGTATTGTGAAATAGAAATTTACCCCCCTGCGCGTATAGATGTTTACACATCAAAAACGCAGTTTATTGAAATTCTAATGCGTTTATTGCTTAAAATGTTATGTTAAACTCGCAATAACTTTAATATATTGTGAGCGTCAAAATAAAGTAAACACCTTAGTGCCTCATATTAAAAGTTTTATTAAAATGAAGTAATTAACACATAATCTTAAATATATATAGGGAAATCAAGAATTATTTAATTATAGCTGAACTCAATAAAAAAATTAAACAGAAGCATTACGAAACCGAAATATATGCACTTTATTTAGAAAATGACCAAACTTTACGCGTCAAAAAAAAGTAAACAGCAAAGAAAAGGCAACAGAACTTCAATACAAAAAGTAAACTTTTAAAATTTTGTAATATTTGGTTTATTTTCATTTGGCCTTAAGGCCCTTATGTAGTCTTCTAGGCAGCGACTCGACAATTTTTTTTGTTATATCAGGGGAGATTATGCTCCATTCTTTCTTTTGAGGCATCTTTAAGTTTCCCTTGCTTGAAAAAGCCCTTCGACCTATTTTTCTGTCAAGATTTTCCCGCAGGTGCTCGATTGGGTTAAGGTCCGGGGACTGCGACGGTTGATCAGGTGTCTTAGGAGTCCGGTACAGTAGCCACTCTTTCACTATTTTAGATGTAAGCTTTAGATCGTTGTCCTGTTGGGAGATCCTATTTCCAGCCATGCCTTATTTCTCGACACTAGGGCCAACATTGTCCTTCAAAATGGCTAAGTAATCTGTTTGGGTCATAGTGGAGTAAATAAAAACATAATTACCAACACTTGTTCCCGCCATATAGCCCCAAAACATAACAGAACCCCACTGTATATAACAGTTTTGGTAACACACTTTCCTTTGCATGTTTCATTCACGCCATATTTTTGGAGGCTTTTTCGCGCCGAAAATTTGGAATTTCCTCTTATCTGTATATAATATGCTTTCCCACAAAGATAGAACCTAATTTTTCTACTTTTTATCGAAATTCATTAGCTTGCTCTGATTCGACTTGGATATGTATGGTTTCTTGCATGGTATCATTCCATGTAGGCCATTTTTGTGAAGCGATCTCCTTACTGTACTCGAACTTACTGGTTTGCCTGATGTCTGCGTTATGTGTTCTGATAATTTAACTGCATTTTAGGCTGAATATGTCTTCACTTCTCTTACTACAGCTCTAACTTCAGTACCACTAAGCTGCTTTGGGCGTCCAGATCTCGTTAAATCTTCAACCTGATGGTGTTTGGCGCATTCATCAACTACTTTTTTTTATTGTGCAGTGGTTCCTACCCACAATTTCGCCAATTTCACGCAAAGATTTACATTTTTCTTTTTGATCTAAAATATTTTGGGAGTATAAACCAATAGTTGCTTTCCAATAGTGAGAATATTTGCTTTTACATCTTTTTTAGCTATTATTAATTAGTACAAATCAACTTCAAATGATTTCTAGTAAAGTAGAACACGTGATCAGTACACATTTGTCACAAAAAGTTTAGGTTTTTCCCCGAAATATAAAATAGCGTAAATATGTGTTACCACTGTTTACTTTTTTTTTGACGCGTAAAATCTGATGCATTTTCACTTTCGAGAGATTTGTGCAATATTCCCAATTGATTTGATTTTATGTTTTATGTTAGTCACTCTCTAAATGGTATAGTACTAAACTCTGCAATATTACTTTTTATCGTAAGTCAATAATAATTTTGTTATAAGACAATTTAAAGATTAAAAATTGCTGTTTACTTTATTTTGACGCTCACAGTACATATATAGGTTTTTATTCTCAAATTAACGCTTTTTCGATTCATATTAAATTTTTTTCAAATCAAACTCAATTTTTTTCAAAGTAATTTCAATTTTATTCAAAACAAATTAAATTATTTTCAACACAAATTAACCTTTTTACAAATCATATTGAATAGTTTTCATTTCAAATTAATTTTTTTTCATTTTAAATTAAATTTTTTTAACTTCAAATTAGTTTTTTTTAATTAAACGCAAAATACTTAAAAAATAATTTTTATTTATACAATATTAAATTTAGAATAAGCTTCTATTAATTGCTATACATATAAAATTTTTAATGTAAGGGTTCTCCAGTTGCAGCTAATGACAAATTCATAGTCATATCAACATAATAATTGTTGCAATCTGAAGGTGTTGCGGATTCTACTGATCGGTTAATTATGGTGAGCAAGTCCATGTTACTCTCTGGATCAGCTAGCATATTACGAGCACAGAGTTTAGTTTTTGAGAAAACTTTTTCAATTGGGTTAAGCATAGGGGAATATGGAGGAAGAAAAACTAAAATATGACCGGACTCAGCAATTTTATCTTTCACCATTTGCGTTTTGTGAATGTTTGCATTGTCAAGTATCAGCCAAGCACCTGTGATGTTGGACTCAGTTAATTTATCGAATAATTCTTCAAGGAAAGATGTGAAAATATTGGTATTAACCGCGGAATTGGCAATTACTTTTTTATGTACAATTCCATGTATGTTCATAGCTGCAATAAGGGAAACATTGCGTCCTCTAACGGTAGGAACAATTATATGTGCTGCGGTATTTACTGTGGATCTAGCCTTGTTTCTTCGAAGGTGGTAATTGAAACCGGATTCGTCAATGAATATTATTTTTTCTCTTATTTCTGGAGCGTTTTGGGCAAAATTCATTGCATACGGTATGCGTCGTTGAATTGTAGCATCGGAATTTAAACGATCTATGTTAATTGTCGCAGTTTTTAAGGTAATTCGCAAAGATTTTAATGCAGTATGTATGCTCGTTGTACTTAAATCCACATTATGAATATCTTGAATCTTTCCGCGAATACCTTTTAATGTTATACATGGATTTCTTTCGATTATCTCTTCATTTTTTTCCAATATTTCGGGAGTCAATTTGGAATGACGTCTTCCACCACGGTTTTTCATTATAACGCACCGTTCCTTCTTGTAGCGATTTATAATGGATGTAGCTGTATTTTTATTTATACCAGCTATTTCGGCTGATTCAACAATGGTTTTTCCTTCATTACAAAACTTGATCAAAATATTTTTTTATCTACGCTAATATGGTTATATTTTGACATTTTGTTATTTATTTAATATTGATATAAGTTACAAAATAAGAATTTCTTTAAAATTGTAACAACTTTAATTTCACTTGATCTACCAACTAATTGACTCAGTAGTCAAGCACTTGTTAGCATTTTATGTTTACAGTTACAAAATGTTTTTTAGTACATTCATTAATCGGTGTTTTTATTATTGTACTGGAAAATATTTTCCAGTATTATAAATAACACAACAATAGCATAGGAATCACGAATAAAAGAAAAAAAAAACAGGTTTTTAAATCTTTACATTACAAGTGAAAAAAATTGAATTTGAAAAAAATAAAATTTAATTCTAAAAAAAAAAAAAAAAAATTGAATTTAAAATATAAAAAAAATGAATATGTGTCGAAAATAATTTAATTTGTTCCGAATAAAATTGAAGTTGCTTTGAAAAAAATTGAGTTTGATTTTTAAAAAATTTAAATTGAGCGGAAAAAGTGTGAATTTGAGAGTAAAAAGAGTTTAGCCAATTTTGACTTTTCAACTTATATATAATGTGAACATTAGGGTGGCCCTTCATTATATGGAGGGGGGGAAAAGTGCTCAAACTCTCGGTCGCACCCCCTAGAAATATGCGAATAGCAAAAAAACTGAGAAATATAAAGTTTTGGGCCAATCAAAAAACATTTAGAGGTGGCTCAACGTGGTTGAAATTTTCAAGTGTGTTTATATGGGGAAAATATGACTTTTTTTTTCAGATTTTACGAAAACCGTTCTATTGCTTAACTTTTCCGACAAATTTTTATATAATTCGGGGTCAGTATTAAATTATCTTTTCAAAAAGCTATAAAACTTCAAAATCAAATGTAATCTCGTCAAGAAATAGCAAATGCACCAGACCACTTTTGTGCCAAAAAAAACTAGGTCGTGAAATTTGATGGCATTTTTTTCAACTTTGAGAAATTGATTGGTCATAATTTTTTTTTTTTTTTTTTTGTCTCTATACTGATGAGTACTAAGTTATGAAGTATTGTTTTATTACCACATTGTTAACATATTGCGCATTGAGACCGAAAAAATTTTAAAAAAATTTTCTGAAACAAAATTTAAAAAAAAATGGATCCGGCTCTTTAAGGTTTTGTTAAATACATGTTACAGATTAACTAAGTGAATTTTTAAGTAAATCCCTATGCCAGAATTTTTTTGACAAGGATTTTATTTTTTGCGGATTTGGAGAAAATTGGGATTTTTGTAAAATATTCTGTAAATGTACTCTTTCTAA
Organism: Cordilura impudica; assembly: GCA_963682025.1. NCBI lineage: Eukaryota > Metazoa > Arthropoda > Insecta > Diptera > Scathophagidae > Cordilura > Cordilura impudica. The sequence goes on along the minus strand of OY821518.1, from coordinate 283,649,064 downwards.
ATACTTTGTATCAAAAATTCACCACTTTTCTACTTTTAAATGCTATATTTTATCTTACTAGCCTAGGGTTTTGGATAAAATTATATGACCCCATTAGCCCTTTTGGAATTGGGGTCACATATGAGTATGAGTCTGTATGAGTCGAAACTGGAATGATTTTTTTCCCGGCTTGGGCATGGCCATTATTTTAGATTTTTTTCCAACTTATTTGGAAGTGACACATCCTAAAACATGCATTATACACATGTGTTAGGACTATTAAGGGTATGACTTTTATACATTTATTGGAAATAACATCTATTCGTGGACTTTTTATATTCTTTTAATACCTTATAATGTTTTTTATACTAGAGATATTCACAATAGCTTCACTATTCATTGAAGAATCTTAATTATTCAATATGCAAGTATTTCAGATTTTTGAATATTTGTTATATAGAAATTACCTCTTAATTTGAAGCTTGGAATGCAGTTCGTCTGCTCCCTCTATCTCTCTTACATGTATGTTCACTTTTATTATCCTACTAATCTCGAGTTTAATCGTGCTTAAACACGACCTTAAATCATATCTTAATTTTATGACCGTCATCACCTTGCTCGTTAATATTTTATGACAAAACGGTATGAGCCCCATGTTTCATGTATATTACTTTCTCTTTGAACGAGTAAAGTAGATGTATCATAAATATTTGAGGTTCCCCTCAAACACACAAAACCCACAAACATTTTATAACTGTCATAAAATATTTCGTAATCCTAATATGCCATAACATACTCAATACAAAACTACATGGCCCTCATAAATAGTTTTCTGTTGTTACATTTAAAGATTATTATTATGATATGTGTAAAGATTAGATTTCTGGAGAGCAAAAAGGTAGATTCAGCCATACAGATGTTGAGCTACTGCTACTGTTTTTACTATTTGAAGAGAGACGACCACAAGCCAGTCATTAAATTTATGATCGTATGGTAATTAAAAATGATTAGGCATATGGTTTTCGGTTTCATAAATAACTAAGTTATAAAAATATATTTTTAAGAACATTAAAACGGACAGGACAATTCATTTAATAAATAAAGATATTATGTGTATTACAGGTGCTAAAATTTGAATAATTATAATCAGAGGCGGATTTAGGCCTGCTCCTTTCCTAGGCACTCTTTAATATGCCGCCCTTTTTGATAAAATAGGAGTAATTATCAAAAAAAAAAAAAAACAAACAATTTTTTAATAATTAAATTATTGTGTCTTAATTTTTATTAATTTAGATACATACATACTATATATACGTTTTTTTTAATTCACATATAATTATTCTTATATTTTGGCCAATTCAAAGCAGTGTCATATAAGTCTTATTTTTTATACATTTGTCTTATTTTCATACATATTTGCTTATATTTTCCGAACAAAAAATTGATAAAATTTTACACATGAGGTGTGTGTTTTTAAAAAAAATTAACTCCAAATTTTATAATTTTCTTTCAAAATTTGAGGTTTAAATAAAATAAATTAAAATAAAATTCATATATTTATATCCAGACAAAAAGAAAAGCAAAAGTTTTTATGAAAAATATAAGTAACTTTTTAATAAGAATACTATTTTTTTAAAAATATATTATTGAGTTTTTTCATTCAGCGCTTATTTTGTTAATTTAGTTTTTCGGGATTTTGATCGGGCAAAAACGTCAACTAATTCTTCAAAGTTTGTTTCTTGCACTAATTGGGTTTCAATAGACAATAATGCAAGGGCATTAAGTCTATCTTGGCCCATACTTGCCCGTAGATAGTTTTTTACTCTTTTAAGGGTGGAAAATGACCTTTCTGCTGAACAGTTTGTAGCAGGGATACTCAAAAAAATTCGTAAAGCTATGTATACAATGGGGTAAACATCTTGAAGATTACGTGAATGTAATATGTCGGATATATTTTTTGCAGAGCGCACATCTTCAGTATTTGCCAATAAATCTTTGAGTTGATAATGTAAATGAATGCATTCATTTGCTAATGTCTCTTCTAAATCATCAGGATACTTTTTGACGAGTTTATTTGCGTGACTTTTTAACTCATTTGTATCTATTTTAGACATATTATCAAAAAAGTGGAAGTTTACAAAAAGTTCTTCGTATGCGTTTTTACGTTCGGATAACTGTACACTCAGAGTGTCCGAAATGGGATAGTAAATATTTGTACGAAAATTTTCTTTTCCACAAAATGGTGCCCTTTCATTTACCCGTGATTCATCTGACTGAAGTTTTCTTGTTTTTCTGCGACGAGTGTCATAATGATAATAATCTTGAACTCCAGATAACTTTTTGGCTTTTTCTTCGAATTCAGAAAATTGTTTATTTCTCATATCCTGAAGAAATGATGCTAGGGAACCATAAATTTGGATAACAGATGACAAATGAGCGTGAGATCCTGAAGTTTCTTACTAGCAGCATTAAAACGATCTAAAATTACATTCCAAACAATGACTAGAATAGCTGTTTCTAGATGCTGTAATTTTCTTTGCAATCCAATAGCTTCAGATCGTGTAGTCGGTTTCTCGTCTTTGTTTTCTGCAATAAAGTTTAATGCATCAATTATTGCAGACCACTCTTTTTCTAAAGCATAACATGCATCATGTCGAGCAGACCAGCGAGTTTGAGATAGACTTTTGAGTCTTAAATTTGTCCGCTGCACCAAGATCTCCCAACGATGTGTAGATATTGTAAAAAAATTATAAAGTTCTTGCAAAGTGAAAAAAAATTCTACTGCTTCGGGTACAGATTCAGCTGCACAAGTACCTACTAAATTCAAAGAATGGGCAGCGCAAGGCACATAATCTGCTAAAGGATTTATTGTTTTAATTCTAGCCTGGAGTCCTGAATATATACCTGACATATTACTTGCATTATCATAAGATTGACCACGGCAGTTCATTATGTCCAAACCATTTTTTTCTAGAGAGTTTAACACGGCATTTTCAATATCTTTGGCTTTGTGACCAGTATTTGGTAAAAATTCTAAAAATCTTTCAACGGTTTCACCATTTTCACGTACATATCTAATAATTATAGCAAGCTGATCGACATGTGCAATGTCAGGCGTAGAATCTACAATGATACCAAAATACTTAGCCATTTGCACTTCAGTAGAAATGTGTTGTAATACTTTATCTCGAATCAAGGTTATAATTTCTTCGTAGATTGTTTTAGATAAGTACGACGTTTTTCCACTCCCAGGGTGCGCACAACATTTTAAATGCTCAGATAAAAATGGATCAAACTCGGCAAGAAGCTCTACTGTTCCTAAGAAATTTCCATTTCGTAGATCTCCAATTTGTTCTGAATGTCCTCGAAATGGCAGTCCTCTCATTGCTAGTGATTTAACAATTGCAATTATTCTGTATAAAATTTTTCTCCAATACGAAATTTCTTCATCTAGCTGTTTAATTAGACTTTGATCAACACGGCCTTGAACTACTGCTCGAGCTTTTATATGATAAACATTAGTTTTATGAAAATCTGAATTTTCGTGAGCTTCAACGCGTGCATTTGAGTTTTTCCAGTCACTAAACCCTTCGCCGGTAAAAGCATTAATTTCACCACTTCTACCAAATAACAAACAGGGAACACAAAATACAGACCCTTTAGTTTCTGAATAAATCAACCACTCACGGTTGAATTTCTCCGTTTTTTATCATTGTAAACGTTTTTGGAATTTTTGAAATTTGTGATGTTATTTGGTGGCGTACCGTTTGTACTTATGTATTCCCGTGTTTCTTCATTTAAATTCCACAAAAAGGGATCACTATCAATCTTTATAACATCAGTTCGAATTAAATTGTCGCTTAATAAGGTTGTTGAAGAAGAGTTTGAATGTATTTCTTCGATATCTTGTGCTAAAGTCCGTTCTAAGTCCTGCTAAATAAAATATTACTTTTCAACAACCACAATTTTTTTAGTTATATTAAAACTTTTTATTCAATTGAAAAAAAGCACGATAATTAGTACGAAATACTTACTTTAGATGAACATGATGGTTGTTGTTCATTATCAAAGGATTTTGTCAAACAATTTGTCATAAAAGTAGATATTTTTGGTGTTTTTTTTAGTAAATTATCTACCTTTGTATTTTGTTCAGTCTTTTTTTTACGATATTCAGCACCGCTGAGTTTTTTCCGATAGGCACTCATATTAAAAAAAAAAAACAATAGATTAGAATTGCAAAAACACAAAAAGATGTTGATACTTGTATAGGTATGTGAACACTATCAATTAGAATGAGCCACACACATTCAAAATAAATAACACCCACATTTTTATTTTTCATAGATAATTATTGAAAAGGGAAATCACCTAATTATTCTTTAAAACCTTCTGAGCAGTGATGGGAATTTAGCTATTTTCCCGTCAAATCTAGCGATTTTAAAATAAAGTTAAGGTACACAGATTTTTTAAGAATATTATTTTATTTTTTTTATTAAATCTGTGGTCAGAATCGATAACCCTCTAAGTCGAATTACTAATAAGAAAGTAAATTAAATAATTGAATTATTTAATATAATTAAATAGAAATTTCGTACTCGTTTAAAGCAAAACTGGGCCAAATCAATTTTCGAATTTAAATAGCCCTTATATTATTTTACCTTTAAATTTTGGCGCCCTTTAAATTATGCCGCCCTAGGCCTGGGCCTCATGGGCCTAGGCGTAAATCAACCACTGATTATAATTATTGAAATTAATAATAATTATCAATACAGTAGTTTTGACTTAACTGCCTTGTTCTTAATTGCACTGTGCCTATAACTGCACAAAATTTTTTGTTTTGGTTTTTATTTTCAAAATTCAATAATAATTCATTTCTCATCTATAATATTAATAGGCTAGGCGATTTCTTGTGACAGATGTTTTGTTCTACCGTTTTATCCTGATTTTGACCAAATGTATATTATTAGAAACGTATTTCTTTTTGCAGATTTACAGATTTTTAAATTTTTTCCTTTATTTTGAGTAAATTGCATTCAAAGTTGCTACTAACACATACATTAAATTATACAATGCTATGTGTGTGTTTATTAAATTTGTTAATGTGTTTGTAATAAAAATTAGTTTGTTTTTTGTGTTGATTTGTGTAATGACTATAATTGATTAGCATACCTTTAGGCTCTTTATTTAGAATTTGCGCTCGAATTTCGAGGGCTGGAATCTGCTAGTACTTTTGAAAGTTTTAAATTCTTTTCATAAAAAAATCACATTTCGCTGACTCTTACGAAAAACAAAATCAGAACAAGTGGAGTGAAAAAGACGTTATTAAGTTTGTTAATTTTACAATCCCACTCTTAATGAAAAATAAACACAAAATAAATGGTGATGTCAAATTTTTGTGATATAGAAAACGGTGAAAAAATATCTTAAAAACGCTAAAAAGCCAACTTTAGTCATTCTAAAATCTCAAAAACACGAAAGAGGGAAAATATAACTGCACATATAGGCAGGTAAGCACATTTAACTTAAGAACGTTTTTGGGTTATATGCACATAAAGTTGGATATGCAACTATGTGAAATTTACTGTAGTACTACTCAAGTGTGCGAAGTTAGCCCCCCCATTTTTGGAAATACAATTTTTTGATGATTGTTCTGAATTGTTCTAGGATTGTTCTACAATGTTCCAAAACGATGAGTTTCTAAAATATAATTTGTACCGGTAAATCGAAAAAAAAACGAATTTTAAACTTTACCCCCCCCCCCACACTTTTGGAAAAAAAAATCTGGCGGTTGTTCTAGGTTGTTCTAGTTGTTCTAGAATAGATATGAAATAGATATGTCGCAAACCGTAACGTACGCATATGAGAACGAAAACCATTTTCCACGATATCAAAAGTGTGCGAAGTTAGCCCCCCCCCCCCCCCCATTTTTGGAAATAAAATTTTATGAAGATTGTTCTGAATTGCTCTAGGATTGTTCTACAATGTTCCAAAATATAATTTGTACCGGTAAATCGAAAAAAACGAATTTAAACTTTGCCCCCCACACTTTTGGAAAAAATAATCTGGCGGTTGTTCTAGTTGTTCCAAACATTGTTCCAAAATAGATACATATGTAGCAAACCGTAACGTATTTTGTATTTATACCCTTTACCACTATGTGGTTTGGGTATAATGACTTTGTGCTGCTGTTTGTACCAACCAAAAATATTTGACCTACACCCATCTTTAATAATACCGATCGAATCAGGATCACTATCTGATTCGATTTAACGATGTCCGTCCGTCCGTCCGTATGTGTGTCCATGTAAAATTTGTAATCAAACTGCAGGTCGCAAATATGAATATATTCTGATGAAATTTGGTATTTGATCTTTTATCGGCCATGGGATGAACGCTATTGAAATTGGTGCGAATCGGTCCATGTTCAGACCTAGCCCCCATACAAATGACCCCTATGAAATCAACATATATTGCCATAAGATCCAAATTATCATACAAATCTGAGTCAAATTGGGTTTGTATGTATATATTACATCCATTAATCAGTAGTCCAAAAATGATCCCTATTGGACAACTTTTAGTCATAGGCCCCATATAAAGCTGCTTCCCGATCTTCACTTAAATTTATCAAAAAACAAAAATATTGCACTGATTCTTCTCAAATTTTGTTTGTATATATTTTTGCAACATACAAGAGACTTTACCAAACATGGTCAGGATCGGTCCATTTTTGGGCCTAGTCCCCATATAGATATAGCATCCGATATGAACTTTTTCATATCTGCAGCCGAAAAAATTAATAAAAATCCCACTCAAATTTGGTTTATGCTTATTTTCTATATCCAGTTAGTTGGGCCTGAGAGATAGGGTCTATAAACGCATGGTATAGGGTATCGTATAGTCGGTCTAGACCGACTATAATTTTCATACTTGTTTTTTTTTTTGTTTTTTTGTGATTTTTGTATTTTTTTTTATTTTTGTATATTTTTTGTTTTTTTTTTTTTTTTTTGTTGTTGGGTGGTTGGTTGGCCACTTAGTTCATCGTCTGTGAAATCAGCAAATAAAGTCAAGGAATTCATTTTGATAAAAATCACACCACTCGAAAAGAATATTTTAAAAACACCAGATCCAACTTGTGACATTAAGATAGCGGATAAGATCAGTCAGATCGAAGTCCGATATCCCAGATAGGACGTCCAGTATGTATCTGCCTAGTGTTCTGAATCTACGTTCATTGAAAGAAAAAAAATGTTGACAAAATGTTTATTCTAGAAAATTGTTTAAAATTTTTTTAGTTTTTTATTTTTTTAAAGAGAACAATTCTCATTTTATAACTCTTTCTTTTAACTCATACTCTCTGTCTGTCTGTCTGTCTGTCTGTCTATCTATCTGTCATGGGTCAACCCCATTCCACCTTATCCAATTGATCTGCAACTTGGCCCATAGTATTTTTGTGACTACAGATTCATTTTGGGGTAGTCACGCACAGTCACGGAGTGATCTAAATGTCATTTCCCCTCATCCGATCGATCTGAAACTTGGTTCATACACTTTCTGTGAAAAAAAGATCAACTTTGACTTATTCACGCACAATCATGCATGGTCACCCACAGTCACGGAGAGATTTAAAACTAATTTCCCCTCAACCAATCAATCTGAAGCTTGGCGAAATAGTTGCTGTAAAGAAAGATGAACTTCGACATAGTCATACACAGTCACGCACAGTCACGGAGTGATTTAAACCCCATTTCCCCTTATCGGATCGATCTGAAACTTGGTCGGTAGACTTGCAGTAAAAAAAGGTTAACTTTGACGTAGTCACGTACAGTTACGCATAGTCACGCATAGTCACGGAGAGATTAAAACCCCACTTCCCCTCATCCGATCGATCTGAAACTTTGTGCATATACTTGTTGTGGCCAAAGATAAATTTTAAGATAGTCACACACAGTCACGCAGTATTCTAAACTCATATGCATAAGGAAAGTTTTAATAAAAACTTTGTTTTTATGTGTTAGATTATTTTATTTTTTAATATTTATGAATTGTAATGAAATTCTCTACGATTGACTCTTAAACTGTTTAATACTCTGATCCATTTAACAAAGCTCTTTTGATCAAGCTTTTCTAACAACAAGTTCAGATTAAATGGTTTATATTCTAAAAATCCTAACAATTCTTTGTCAATTTCTTTCCCTCTTCTTAAAAATTCCGGTAGTCCTTTTCTAACTTCCTTTTATATGTTATGTTTCTTTTGGGTAGTTTTTTTTTTTTTTGTATTTATTTTTAACATATTAACACTTTCGTTTCAGTTAATGGCCTTGACAGTACAGCTGTCAAATTAAGTAAATTTTCGGCTCTTTCAAACCTGCTCATTAATCATGGTTTGATCCTTTTCGTCTTATGTGTATTTTAACAAATGACGTTTGTCTACTTTATTAGTGATTAATCGTAAAGAAACAAATGTATAAACAAATGATATAGAGCAACTAGCCGAGAGAGAAATAGGGAGAAATTAATTTTGAATTAGGCAGTTAGTTATTACTAAGTTAAGTCACTGGGTAAATTAGTTGCATCAAATTGAGTAATCTTTTACATAAGTTATTAATTTTTGAGATTATCTAAATAAAGCTTTTGAAAGCATATTTCCACAATTAAGCTAAATTAAAAACAAAAGCTCTTAAATATGAATTACGTTTTCACTTAAATAAAATCGTTAGGGTGAATAATATTAATAAATAGTAATAACAAAAAAGTATTGTACAAAAGCTTTAAAGTTAATTAAAAGCTTTAAGAGTATATTTAAAACGAAATAACGTTTTTATGCAGGACATTGATAAACAGATAATGTCTCTTAAAGATCATTTTCATGAAAGATGTTTGCTTTGTTAAACATATATTTACATACTTTCTCTCATTGTTTATTTTGTTTCCCATTAACATTTCATTGAACTTTACATTTATCACTTAAAAAATGTCTTTTCTCTACTTGACCCTTTTTAGACTAGAAAAAACAACAACACATACCCTTTAATGTAAGAAAATAATGATTACATATGTTTTGGGTACCCCAAGAAACCAGTTTTTTTTTGTGGATTTTTTCTATGCAAATAAACTAAACTGGGAAACCCTTTCTTCTTACACCTAATTAATTTTCTTGTGCTTAGAAATGAAAAAAACTAAAAGAAAAAGGCGGAAGGAAAAGAAACCTTGTTTGCATACATTATGCATTTCTTTTGATAATGAGAAAACCTTATCAAATTAAAAATAATGATCAACAACAATTGTCAATTTTCTAAGCAAATAGGAACGGAACCTCTTAATAAAAATGTAAAAAAATTAAGAAATTTTTCAAAATTTTGATATAGGATAAAATTATAAAATGTGTGTGTTTTTTTATCGACATTAGAATAATTTCTTTGAACTTAAGCCTATTTTTACACCTCATTTATAAGAAAAAGATAACAAAGAGTTTAAAAATAAATATTTTTTTAAACGTGACATACAATTAATGGCTTATTTAGCTTAAGTAATTTATATCTTTTTTTTTAATTTTATTTTTTTTTTTTTTTTTTTCAAAACAGTCTGGTTAAATAAAAAGATTAAGATTTTTTATTTAATATTTCAAAATATTTAGTATATCGATGGCTTTTTCTCAATTCCCCTTATTAAAAACGTTTCGCTTTTACATTGGAACTTTTACAAGTTTTATTAAAACTCTTTCTTTCTTTATGCATATGAGTTTTAAATCTCTCCGTGACTGTGCGCGACTTTGCATGACTATTTTAAAATTAATCTTTGGTCACAACAAGTCTATGGGCCAAGTTTCAGATCAATTGGATGAGGGAGACAGACAGAGAGTATGAGTTAAAAGAAAGAGTTTAATAATCTAACCCATAAAAACAAAGTTTTTATTAAACCTCTTTATTTCCTTATGCATATGAGTTTTGAATATTTCCGTGACTGTGCGTGACTTTGTGTGACTATCTTAGAAGTAATCTTTGTCCTCAACAAGTCTATGGACAAATTTTCAGATCGATCAGATGAGGGGAAGTGAGGTTTTAATCTCTCCGTCACTGTGCGTGACTATGCGTGACTGTGCGTGACTTTGTCGAAGTTAATGTTTCTTTCCGGCACGTATATCGACCAAGTTTCAGATTGATTGTATGAGGGGAAATCCATTTTTAATTCTCTACGTGACTGTGCGTGGTCATGCGTGACTGTGCATGACTAAGTCAAAGTTAATCTTTTTTTCACACAAAGTGTATGGACCAAGTTCCAGAGCGATCGGATGAGGGGAAATGGCATTTAGATCACTTCGTGACTGTGCGTGACTATGCGTGACTGTGCGTGGCTACCCCACGACAGACAGGCAGAGAGTATGAGTTAAAAGAGTTTAAAAAGTCCTAAAATTAGGTTTTTTTTTTTGCGAAATCACTCTTTGGTGTGTTCTCTATCAAAAGGTAACAAATTTGTTACAAAAAAAAAAACAATTGCAAAAAAATGCATATGCGAAAAAAATATTTTCTGTGGGGATGCCAAATCAATGGAAACTTTTAAACTTCTATATCAGAGTTGATTAGAACAATAAAAATAAAAGATGGATGGTATGAATGAAAATTTATGAAGTCTTAACCGTTAGTTAAATATTTTTAGTTTCAGACATTTTCCTCCAACTGTTTTTTAAACACAATTGTATTTTTCAATGTTTTATCTTATCTTATAATTAATAACTAGCAGATGGCAGCACTCGAAGTTCGAGTGCTAATTCTGGGAAACTTTATTTTTTTCATTTAATAAAGACCCTAAAGATATGCTTTACAATTCAACTCATTTTAAATGAAGAAAACAAACTCAACACATTAACACAAACACAATAACAAATTTAAGAAACACACACATAGCATTGTATAATTTTATGTATGTGTTAGTATCAACTTTAAACGATCATAACTCCAAAATAATATTCCAGACGATGAAAATCTGTAAGTCTGGGTAACAGCTGAAAAGAAATACCTTTCAAATGATAAATTTTTTGTCAAAATCGGGGTAAAATTGTGAAACTTACATCGGTCACCAGAAATCGCCTTGCCTATTAATATTATAGATTATAGAATAATGGCAAGAAAAATTATTGTTAAGCGTTAAAAAAAGAATAATAAATGATTTTACTACTTGTCTTAAGCAAAAGAAAATTTGTGAGAAATATTCTATGAATAAACCCATAGTATCACAAATTATCCAGAAATATCGTGAAAGAGGTGACTACTCAACATCAAGGAGTCAGGCTACGTAAAACGACTCAAAGGCAGCATAATTTAATAGCAAAAGACTAAAAACAATATCCAAAAATGAGTTGATATGGCGATGTCCGTCTGTACGTCTATAGAAATCACGATCATAACCTCAAGAGGGCAGATGGGTTGCACATTTTTATTTAGAATATTGCATTGATATCCTGAGCTAGTTTCTATTTAAAATTGTCAAAATCGTTTCAATAGGTCCCGCGATTTCAATGAAAATGTAAAAAAAAACTCTGGTTATGGTTTTCTATGTTGTTCTTGTTATTGTTGCTACCGTACCCAACATTGATTATAGTATTTAGTATAAAACACAGGTGGAAAGTACCAAAGATAAGTAATAAGATTTAGATTTTTCGGGCATCTCATTTTCTTTCTCTCAATTCCTATTATTTTCATACTGCATCTTAAGAAAATATTTACAAAATTTAGAAATGTTTAAAAATATCTAATCAGATTTTTTTTGAAATAATATTTTTTTCATTTATTGTTTTTAAATTGATATTTAAATTGTTGCTCTTATTCTCCTCTAAAAACCTGTTAAACTTGTTGATTGTCTTATCTTCTTTATAAGTTTATATAATAGGCAAAATAAATCTTTAGGCATATATATTTTTTTTTTTTTTTCAAACTGACCCCTTTTTCAACTTAATCTATATTTTTTATTTCAAACATTTTTTTAACGATATTTTAACAACTCTTAATACAGCAATTTTCACGTGTCCTTTTTTCTATGTTCTTGAAATATTCTAAACAAATTTGTTGTTTTTAATGGTCAGTTTCAAACCTTTATAAAGGAGTGACTAGTTGTATTTCATTGTTATTTCTTTTCAGAGGATTTTTGTTATTATAATTTTTATATGTATGTTTAAAGTGGCGGACTTATATGAAATTGATATCACATTTATCAGGCTTATTCTGTTCTTTAAGACAAAAAAGTAAAACAAGTTTTCTTTGTTTTTCTTTCAGAGAAAAGAAAAAAAATGGTCTAATTTTGTTTATTTTTACTACTCTATTATATTGTAATTTGTTTTGGTTTTTTCTTAGGGGCTTTTTAATATAAATTTAACGCCTTATTTTGTAATTTTTATGTATGTATATGAAAAGTATTTGTTTTTTTAAGGATAAACTAGTTTTTTTTTTGTTTCTTAACCTTCTGTCAGTGCATAGTAAATTTTACATAGTCTGTGCATGGGGTCAACCTGACCCCACATATATTTAAATGCATTTTCTAAGCTTTTTGTTAAAAAATAGTCGTTTCTATTGTTATTTATTAATGAAAAAAAAACTTATTTTATTCAGAATATATAAGATTGACATTAAGATAATTTAAATTATATTATATTACATAAAAAATTAGCCAGATGCATCGTCTGACATGATTTCGTTGTTTTCTTCTTCAAGGGAATCCATTACTTCTTCGTTGACACAGTTTATGCAAACGGTTTTTATATGTGTTGTGCAAGAAGGCTGATTGCAGACATAACATCTTGTTCCTGTTTTTTTATCAGCGGATCGAGGGCAAATGTAACATCTTGGTCGCTTACTGACAGATCTATTCGCCGCTGTTCCTTCAGTTGTTGTGCTCTGTCTTATGTTTATTATATCATATCCAATTTGATGAATAGCAATTTTAACATTTTTTTTTATTGCCCGTGGGTTTGATAATCGGTGCAATATATGATCATTTACCAATTGCATAGCCAGCTCCTTCAAAAAGATTTTACGTTCATTGTTTTTCCGCTGAATATATAGTTGTGGATTAGCACATTTGTACAGATTATAAGCGGCTATACCTGCGATATCAATCATATTAAAAAATAGAACCATTGGCCATCGTTTGGTCTTTCTCTTGCAGGTATAGGTACGAACTAATTTGTCGAGTGTGTCAACACCTCCCTTTGTTTTATTATAGTCCAATATTATGTTGGGTTTATTCGTATCGGGGTCAACAATATCATCATTGTGTAGAGTGGATAGTAACAATACATTCTTGTTTGGCTTCGGAACATAACTTACCAAAGTCAGATGGTTGTCGAAGCAAAATTTAGAAGAATTCAGGTCTCGCTTCTTAATTTCGGCCTTGTTCGTAAATTCTTTAGGTAGATCTGGGTTATTTGAGCGAATTGTTCCAATTATTGTTGTTTTTTTCTGCAACATATGTTCTGCTAATGGACAGCTTGTAAAAAAGTTATCCATCGTAATAGTTCGTCCTTTATTGATATATGGTGTAGATAATCGATGAACTAAATTTAATGCGTAATCAACCGAACGTACCTCATTCGGTTGTTTGCCTACATAAACTTCTGCTTTCAATGGGTACGAATTCAACGCATCGCAAATCCAAAAAATCTTAATCCCGTACTTGCCTGGCTTTGATGGTATATACTGTCTGAATGAACATCGGCCACGAGTTAATACCAATTGTTCATCTATAGTTAAGAATGATGATGGTTTATAAGGTCCTTTGATATTTGCCAAAAACATATTCCAAACATCACGGAAAGCTGCTAGCTTATCTTCCTTCAAACGTTCTGCTCTAGTCTGATAATTGTCGAAGCGCAGGAATCGTAAAAGCTGCTGCACTCTTTGTAATGACATTGCAGCCCGATAAAAAGGACGATTGTCTAGGCGGTACAATTCATCCAATCTTTCGTCCCAGTTTTTATGAACACCAGCGTATATAAGTATACCAATCAGGGCATAAATTTCATTTGAATTTGTATCATACCAAATACGTGCAGGGTTACTATTTATAGTGTAGAAATGGCGAGCTTTTCTATTTGTTTCGGCCACTATTACATTTATTAATGTCTCTGGAACTAATTTTTTGAATGCGGACAGATGAGTATTTATATTTACAGCTGTTTCTGCAGAAATTCCTTGTCGTTCTCTCAAGATCTGAAAGTCGCGAACTCTGGTTACATTTGGTGGACTTGCTCTCCATTTTCTTTTGTACTTTTTATTTTGCGCGTAATACCAAATTCCTTCTTCTTCCACTTCAGGTTCCTCATCAGTTTCAATATTTTGTACTTCTTCTTCTTCACCAGTTTCTATATTTTCTTCTTCGTTTTCTATATTTTGCAATTCAACAGCAGCTTCATCTGCTCCTAAATCACAATCAGAAAAGTCACTATCAATGTTATCATCTACTACCTCTTCCTCATCAGATTCGGTAATGCTATCGAAAAGATTTCGAATATCCTGGCTATTTTGTCTTTTTAGGGCCATCTAAATAACAAAACAAATTATTATATGCATAGAAAATTACACTACATAAAGTAACCAAAAAAATATATATACTCACCTTATAATAATAGTTATTTATGTGAATATATTTATAATTATTACAGACAAATAAATTTATAATAAAAACACCTCTATTCATATGTGTTGAATAGAAAACACTGAATGTTTTCTATTTTCAATTTTTGCATTTGAAAAAGAAAGAACTTCAATATATTGTTACACGGGAAATCCCCTAAAACACAAAGAAATTTAAAACTAAATACAAAATGCATAGCAAAATAATTGGGGTCAGATTAACCCCAATGCACCAAAATATGCTTGACTTGCTTAAAACTGTCGTAGCTTAGTCATTTATAATGTTTTTTCGATTATTTTTTTTGCAATGTGTGAGTTAAACATTAGTTGAGGCTTATCTAGTTGCTTGGTATAGTAAGTTGGTGTAAAACCTTATTAAATCACTTTTACAAAGACTGGGGTCAATTTGACCCCTATGCACTGACAGAAGGTTAAAAGAAAAAAAAATATGTGATAATTTAGTAAAAATTTCAAAGAAATGTTGCCGTTTCAATGGCTTTACCTCTATTCCCTTTATTGTAAAAAGCTTCGCTTTCACTTATAAATTTTCTTGATGCCTCTCAATATTATATTTATTATTATTTCTTATATTTTATTCATAATGCACTAGTCGGCATAATTATTTTGCCAAACCAAAATTTGGCATTTTTGTATTAAATTTTTAGTTGTCTTTATAGAATATAATTATTTTTTTTTTTTGTTTTTTGTTTTTTTGCAATATATAAGCAAAAAAATAATATAAACTAGAAAAATAACTCAATAGAGTTTCTTTCATAAAAAATTAAAAAGATATGTATGAAAGTAATTTTGAGGTGTTGACATAAGTATTTTGACAAGTATTTATTATTAAAAAAAAGCTTAATATTTAGCAATGGTATTCAAGTCTAGACTTTGCGGTGACCAGTCCAGAGTAGTAGCACCAACATCCTTCAAATATTTGGATATCATCCTGCTTTTGTGGCATGGGGCATTGTCCTGTTGCAGGATAAATGATTCTGCGATCAACCTGTCATGGGAAGGGAAAGCGTTATCATTTAGGGTGCTCAAATATTGGCCTTAGTTCATCGAACCGGCGATGGGAACCAAGTCACCTAACGCATTGTTCGCAAGGTACCCCCAGAGCATGACAGAGCCTACACAATGGCTCACTTTTTGGCCTTCGACCCTGTGGTAGCCTTACTAAAATCTTTTGTTTTGATGAGTTGAACTTAAAGGAGCTTTGATCTGTCCATAGAACGCTTCTCCAAAACTCTTTTGGCTTCTGAAGCTGCTCCTTTGGGAAGGCCAATCTTTTCACCTTGTTCACATCTGATATGGAGATATGTTCTTGCTTTGTATGTTTTAAAATCTCTGTCTTTTAAACGTCGCCGAACACTAAGCTCACTGACTGGATTCTTGGCCGACTGATTCTATTGATTTGTTGGAGATGAAGCTTTAGTTGAATATTTTTATGAAATTCCCGCAAAAGGATTCGGTCTTCAATTAGCATTGTTTTGCGTTTAGCACCTGATTTAGGTAAGTTTCTGATGTCATTATGTTCCTTAATTTGTTAATTTGATAGTGCACTGTTTGGCGCGACAAATTAAATTCAATTACAATGTCTTTTACTGCGACGCCAGAACTATAGTTGCCAATATTGAAGCTCTAGCAACACAGCTTAACTCAGCCGCTTTTCCCATGGTCTCCAATAACTTTTATTACATATTTTATTTGAGTATTATAAAAAAATTTCAATAAAATTTAAATACCAAAGTTATTTGATTCTCACTTGCTAAACCATGCGCGAAATATTTTTTCAAAATTCGCTATCTGCTTGCTTTCTTTTCAGCAGAAAGGGAATACAAACCGTAAACGACAAAATATTGGGCACGCTATAAATATGGATTTTATTTCGAACATAACCTTAGTTCATGCAATCAAACGAACTGGACAAGAAGACATCACAGTTGCGTATGTCAAAATATTTATGCCGACTAGTGTAGAATTTTAATATTTATAGAAATAAAAGTAAGAATAAAATGAAGGAAACTGTTATAAAACTTGGGAAAATGTTATGAATAAGAGTTATGTTTGGGTTTTTTTTGTAGCGATCTGTTAACGTTCTGTTAAGTTAACATTTTGCTTTAATGAAAATATTATTCATATGCTCACTTTAATATGGTATATTATACCAAATTATAGTTATAGTGGATGCTAATAAATCATGCAATAAAAATGGTTGAATGTTGAAAATTTGCAAAGGTTTTTTAAATAATAATACCAGATTCCAGCGCTCGAAATTCGAGTGTAATTTCTAGGCAACTTGATTTCTCAACTTAGCCAACTTACAAACCAAAATTTTTTTGGTTTTTTATTATTGTGAATGAAGATAACAAACTCTTTAACAAACACACATTAGCAAATTTAATAACGTAGCATATGTATAATTATACCCTATACCACTATGTGGTTTGGGTATAATGACTTTGTGCTGCTGTTTGTAACAACCAAAAATATTTGACCTACACCCATCTTTAATTATACCGATTGCATCAGAATCACTTTCTGATTCGATTTAACGATGTCCGTCCGTCCGTCCGTCCGTCTGTGTGTCCATGTAAAGCTTGTAATCAAACTGCAGGTCGCAAATATGAATATATTTTGATGAAATTTGGTATTTAATCTTTTATTGGCCATGGGCTGAACGCTATTGAAATTGGTGAGAATCGGTCCATTTTCAGACCTAGCCCCCATACAAATGACCCCTATGAAATCAACATATATTGCCATAAGATCCAAATTATCATACAAATCTTAGTCAAATTGGGTTTGTATGTATATAATACATCCATTAATAAGTAGTCCAAAAATGATCCCTATTGGACAACTCTTAGTCATAGGCCCCATATAGAGCTGCTACCCGATCTTCACTTAAATCTATCAAAAAACAAAAATATTGCACTTATTCTTCTCAAATTTTGTCTGTATATATTTTTGCAAAATACAAGAGACTTTACCAAACATGGTCAGGATCGGTCCATTTTTGGGCCTAGTCCCCATATAGATATAGCATCCGATATGAACTTTTTCATATCTGCAGCCGAAAAAATTAATAAAAATCGCACTCAGATTTGGTTTATGCTTATTTTCTATATCCAGTTAGTTGGGCCTGAGAGATAGGGTCTCTAAACGCATGGTATAGGGTATCGTATAGTCGGCCTAGACCGACTATAATTTTCTTACTTGTTTTATGTATGTGTTAGTAGCAACTTTAAATGCAATTTACTCAAAATAAAGGAAAAAATGGAAAAATCTGTAAATATGGTGAACAGCCAAAAAGAAATACCTTTCAAATAATATACGTTTGGTCAAAGTCGGGATAAAACGGTAGAACACAACATCGGTAACAAGAAATCGCCTAGCCTATTAATATTATAGATGTTATGCAAAAAAAAAAAATAACAGAGATAACCACTATATATTTTTGGTGTGTATAGTGAGTCCTAATACAAAAGCAATCAAAATATAAAATTCTATGTTTTTTTTAATTTTTTTTTTTTCTAAAATTTGAGTTTTTGAAGAGGATGCACCACTGATTTGAGAAAAACTAGACCAATTTTGTTATAAAATATATCAAAAAATTTAGTTTATATCAATTTTGTATATATTCTGAATAGTATCTGAGTTATTAAGAATGATATTGTAAAAAAATTTTTTGCGCAAACATGATAATTTTTATTGCTAATTCATAAAGCAGATGGACATATGTTGATTTTATTCTTAATGAAGTGAAGGCATCTAGTTTTGACAAAAAATTAGAATATTTATTCAGTTTGCTTGTTTTTATTTAAAAAGTCTTACAAAGTTAAATAAATGATTTAAAAATGATTTAGACTTTTGTTTTGTCTGCTGTGAACCAAATAAAATCTCCCATCATATTTTCATTCCATAATGCTTGACTACGTTGCTCCATGGGCTTATGTTGTTGGTGAAATCGTTCACCCTAACGGGAAAAAGTCCAAATGCGAATGTAAGAAATGTATTTTTAGAGACACATTTTTGCCTGAAATTATATATTTACGTCTGACTATATAATTTATATGTATTTACCAATTTTTGAATAGTTATTAAGTAAATCATGATTGATTTCTTCATAATCTAGACTCCTCTTATTTCCTAAAAAGTGCGAAACAATCAATCGAAATTTTTTCCAATGGTTGCTTGTCATGAAAATCCGGATGCTACATATAGTGAAGACATTTCATCATCACCTGTACCTTCGCCTTCAAGCATATGTAGCACTTCAGACGCATGGAATTAAAAGCTTTTGACGCAGTAAGAATGAAATGAGCTTACGAGTGACATCGATCCTACTATAGATAATCGCGATTGGGTTCCAAAAAAAATACAAATTTTTAAATTTTGCACAAAAAAATTATTTTTTTTTATCATTTCATTTTGAATACTCCCAAACTATTGAGTATATACAAAATAATATTAGCAAAACTTAAAGGTTATTTTTTGATGTTTTTTTTATAACTAAATTGGTCAAGTTGTTTTCAAGTAATGATAAAATCGGTGGAGCATGCCCTTCAAAAACCTTAAAGTTTAGAAAAAAATTTTTTAAAAAAAGCTTATTCATAGAATTTTAAATTTCGATTGTTTTCGTTGATAGAGGACTATAACACATTAAACAAGTAAGAAAATTATAGTCGGTCTAGACCGACTATACAATACCCTATACCATGTGTTTAGAGACCCTATCTCTCAGGCCCAACTAACTGGATATAGAAAATAAGCATAAACCAAATTTGAGTGCGATTTTTATTATTATTTTTTTCGGCTGCAGATATGAAAAAGTTCATATCGGATGCTATATCTATATGGGGACTAGGCCCAAAAATGGACCGATCCTGACCATGTTTGGTAAAGTCTCATGTATTTTGCAAAAATATATACAAACAAAATTTGAGAAGAATCAGTGCAATATTTTTGTTTTTTGATAGATTTAAGTGAAGATCGGGAAGCAGCTCTATATGGGGCCTATGACTAAGAGTTGTCTCAATGGGATCATTTTTGGATTACTCATTAATGGATGTAATAAATGCATACAAACCCAATTTGACTAAGATATGTATGATAATTTGGATCTTATGGCAATATATGTTGATTTCATAGGAGTTATTTGTATGGGGGCTAGGTCTGAACATGGACCGATTCTCACCAATTTCAATAGCGTTCATCCCATGGCCGATAAAAGATCAAATACCAAATTTCGTCAAAATATATTCATATTTGCGACCTGCAGTTTGATTACAAGCTTTACATGAACACACAGACGGACGGACGGACGGACGGACATCGTTAAATCGATGGGTGTAGGTCAAATATTTTTGGTTGTTGTTATCAGGTGTCATACAAAAATTTTCAATTTGTTGCATTATGTAATTTATTAAAATTTTATGGAATAGCGCAAAGACTGGAATTGAAGACAATCGAAAGAAACTTTGCATTGACTATCAATTTCACTCGATATTTCATTTTAAATATGTTTCAATAAATTCTGTGACAATTTGTCAACATTTTGTAAGGTACTGTTAAATTAACATGTTATTTTTTAGCTATTTTGCGGGAGCATACTTTTCGGACCTATGTTACAGAAAGTAAAAAAAAATAGTTACTTGGATTTAAAAAAAAAATGCTTTAAATAATTTTCTTACTATTTAGATATTTTAATGGATTTTTTCGATTCTGAAGATAAGTAGGGAAATATACAGGATAAGACACAGATTTTAGCAACTTTGCCAACAGGATTTTCCAAAGACTAATTATTATGTTCAATTTAATTTTATAGAACAATACCAAGTCCACCATTACCTACTAAGATCCGAAATGTGTTTAAATAGTTTAACATTTTAGGAATCGAAACAACAAGAATGCACTTTTTGTTTTAAAAATAAAAAGCATTTGTTCCGATTATGTATGGAATCAAAAATCCGTCGTGTGGCCCCTTGCTCTTTTCATGAAATTTTCGATGACATTTTGACAAAGATGTGGTTTTATCTCGCCGATGGCGCTTTGAATCTCGGCCTTGAGCTCAGGAATTGTTGTTGGCTTATTCACGATCTTGGTGGCCAATTGACGATGGTTTTTTAGGAGATGATTCGGTCTGGAAATCTTTGTTCCAATAAATCGATTGTTTCGTACGAGCTTAAGGTCGAATATATTTCATGTGACACTTGGAGCTCACTGTCTTTCTTTAACAATGATTTGGTATCAAATTAAATTAAAATATATTTTTGAAAATTAATTAATTAATTTAATTCACATAAAACAACTATTAAAATTCAAATAAAAATGTCATAAATAAAGCATTTTATAAATAACCAGTAAGAAAATTGTAGTCGGTCTAGACCGACTATACGATACCCTATACCATGCGTTTAGAAACTCTATCTCTTAGGCCCAACTAACTGGACATAGAAAATATGCAAAAACCAAATTTGAGTGGGATTTTTATTAATTTTTTTTGGCTGCAGATATGAAAAAGTTCATATCGGATGATATATCTATATGGGGACTAGGTCCAAAAATGGACCGATCCTGATCATGTTTGGTAAAGTCTCTTTTATTTTGCAAAAATATATACAAACAAAATTTGAGAAGAATCAGTGCAATATTTTTGTTTTTAATAGATTTAAGTGAAGATCGGGAAGCAGCTCTATAAGGGGCCAAAGGGATCATTTTTGGACTACTCATTAATGGATGTAATGAACGCATACAAACCCAATTTGAGTAAGATCTATATGACAATTTGGATCTTATGGCAATTTATGTCGATTTCATAGGGGTAATTTGTATGGGGGCTAGGTCTGAACATGGACCGATTCTCACCAATTTCAATAGCGTTCATCTCATGGCCGATAAAAGCTTACATACCAAATTTCATCAAAATATATTCATATTTGCGACCTGCAGTTTGATTACAAGGTTTACATGGACACACAGACGGACGGACGGACGGACGGACATTGTTAAATCAACTCAGAAAGTGATTCTGATTCAATTGGTATAATTAAAGATGGGTCTAGGTCAAATATTTTTGGTTCTTACAAACAGCAGCACAAAGTCATTATACCCAAACCACATAGTGGTATAGGGTATAATAAAAAAATTTAAGTATATAAAAAAATAGTAATCCTTTCCATCAAAGCCCTTATAAACTTTAAAGTTGATTCACGCAAAATAAAGTATATATTTTTTATAAAAAAGGTTATAAAAAACTTATTTTTGTTATAAAACTAATATTATTACATTTTTTTATAATATTGAATTTTAAACAAATGGTTCCATTCGGAATCACTTGCCTGGAAAGGGTAAAAAGAATGAAATATCAGTATTTTAATGATAGATTTCGTAGCTTACATTAATGTTTAAGTTTAGTAACAAGTTTCAATTAATATTATATCAACTAGAACAATTTAAGCTTTGAATTTAGATTGTAAGATTTGGTCTCTAAAATCGAACGTATATTTATATGCATATGTATTTCAATTCTTCAACTTATTTCTCTCTACGTTCTTTAATCTGCGTGTAGAACAATATTCTACGTCACCCTATCTTCTAGGCGATAGCTTTCATAGATAAAAGAAGCTTCAGCTAAAAGAATTAGAACTTAAAAAATTTTAAAATTTAAATATCCTATAGCAAGTAAAGCTTTATGCTCTTTGAAACTATATTGCAAAATTTATTGTATCTCTATTTCGCGATAGTAGCTTTTATTAAGTAAAAAGTTTAAATTAACTTTATATTAACTAGATAAAAAGGTTTTAAATTCTTTGAATTTCATTTTTAAGATTTAGTTTTTTTAAATGAACTTAAATACTTTAACTTATTCTCCTCTTCATGCACTAAACACACTACAATATACAACATCTTTGTCTCTCTTCTCAACGAAAGCTATCTTAGACAAAAAGCTTTAACTATATGAAATTTATAATATAATAGGCTAGGCGATTTCTTGTGACCGATGTTTTGTTTTATCGTTTTATCCCGATTTTGACCAAACGTATATTATTTGAAAAGTATTTCTTTTTAGCCGTTTTGCAGATTTACAGATTTTTTAATTTTTTTCCTTTATTTTGAGTAAATTGCATTTAAATTTGCTACTAACACATATATAAAATTATACATATGTTATGTGTGTTTTATTAAATTTGTTAATGTGTTTGTTAATTAGTTTGTTATCTTCACTCACAATAATAATAAACCATAAAAGTGTTGGTTTGTGAATTGGCTAAGTTGAAAAATAAAGCTGCCTAGAAATTGCACTTGAATTTCGGGCGCTGGAATATGCTAGTATAATATTAATAGTTTAGACCAACCTAGAGCAAGTAAACTAAATAAATTTTCTGATGTTTTAATCTTTACACATAATTTTACGCTATAAGCTCTTTGAATTTAAATTTTAAGATTTGTTTTTTTTTTTAACGAACTTAAATTTTTTAACTTGTTCTTCTCTCCATGCTTTAAACACTGTCTACAATATTGGACGTCTCTGTCTCTCTTCTCGACGAAAACTGTCATTAATAAAAAGCTTTGACTATATGAAATATAATATAAATAGTTTAAACCAACCTAGATCAAGTAAAACTAAACTCTTAGGAACTAAATTGCAAATTTTAAGTATATACCCCTTAATTTTAAATTTGTTCAACTTCTTTATTTGCTTGCCGATATAGTTTTCTTATTTTTTTAAATGTTTAATTCAGTGAAAAGTTAATATAAAATAGAACAATTAAAGCTTTAAGCTTTAAAAAAAATCCAATAATTTTAAATTTTGAGTTTTGAAACGATCTTAAATTCTTCAACATATGTTCTCTTCATTTTTTAAATAGAAACTAGAGTAATCGACATCTCTTTCTCTCTCCTCGACAAAAGGTCCGATTAAGAATAAGAATGCTCTACCACGCACCATTTTTTTAGATAAAAAATGGTTTAAATAAATGAAATGAATCGTTAATAAAATTCCACTAAAAAAAGCTTTAAAAAATTGAATAAATTATTTCAAAAAAGCTTTAAGCTCTTTTAAACCAAATTGCAAAAAATTTAGTATTCGCAAAAATTTCACTCTAGTTTCAATCCTTGAAATTAATTTTTATACCCTATAACACTATCGGAGTTTATGCTGATGTTTGTAAATACCGAAAATATTTCATCTAGATCCACCTTTTATTATATCGATCGACTCAGAAGCATTCTCTGAGTCGATTTAGCGATGTCCGTCCGTCTGTCTGTCTGTCCATCTGTGTGTCCATGTAAACCCTGTAATTAAACTACAAGTTGCAAATATGAATATATTTTGATGAAATTTAGTATATAAGCTTTCATCGGCCATAGAATGAACGCTATTGAAATTAGTAAAAATCGGTACATGCTCAGACCTAGTCCCGATGCTAATAACCCCTATCAGACCTCCTCAAAATTTGGTATATGTGTGTCTATTATACCCACTAATCAATAGTTCAGAAAAAATTTCTGTGGGACAATTTTTAGTCATAGTACCCATATAAAGCTGATTCCCTATATTCACCTGAATCTTTCAAAAAACAAAAATTTTGCATTGATTTTTTTTCAAATTTGGTTTATATGTTTTTGAGACCGATCATGACAAATTGTTGTCATGATTGGTTAATTTTTTGACCTTGGCCCCATATAAATATAACATCACATATGGACTTTTTCATATCTGCATGCCACAAATTAATAAGAATAGCAGTAAAATGTGTTGCCTCACCAAAGTTGCATATCCAAGATCCTCGAAACGCTTGGTATATGGTGTTATATAGTCGGTCTAGACCGATTATAATTTTCTTACTTTTTCTACAATACAGAAGCCGCTATTGTTGTCATATTTCTGTTTTCTCTACTACTTCAACTTTGACAAGCAAACTACTACCATAACCTGTCAAATGTCAAAAACATATTGCCAGTATAACTTTACAACAAACAAACCGATATAAAGCTTACATATGTTATATAAGACAACAACACTCTTTGAAAGCCATATGCCTAACACTGGGTGGCCATCAAGTTTCTTTCTTGTCAGTAGACATAAAAAGGCATAAACAGCCGCTGCAGCTAAAATAAAAAACGGAGAAAACATCTAAGAAAAAACCACTTGAACAAAAATATGAAGGTTACTGCATTTGCAATTGTCCAAAGAATATGTTTCCAAAATCCACAACGAAATCAAGGAAATACAAATAAACTGGTTACCAGACATTAGGAACCATGATGATGTCCTTTTTATATTATTGTTGTTTGGCTTCAAAAGGAATTGCATACATAATTAGCTGTGACAAAAAATCAAACTAGAGAGAAAAAAAATATATACCATAACTTAAAGGCAAACTGCCAACTTTATGTTGTTGTCTTGAAAGGCAACCCAACAAACAAGACAACCTTAATTTTCCAAAAATGGAAGTTTAAGGTAAAACAACCAGTTTATAAAATGATGATAATTGAAAAATACAAACTCTTATATAATAATTAACAATTGTATGGCACAACCGTCATATGATAAGGTTCCTTTTTAATGTGTTTGCCTGTGACAATATGTTCAAAAATGGTCAGATGAGTTTTCAGTTTGATTGACAGATGAAGACAATGTCATGTTGATTTAAAAAACAAAAAACATTAAAATACGATTTTTTCAAAATTTGTCTTAGGGGAATGAGATGTAGGCAATGCATAACGAGTTTTGAAGGATTGTCAAAATTCCATCCTTCTACAAAATATTAAAATCAAATCATACAACTGAAAAAATTTTTTTAAAAATGTTTCAAAATAACTTTCAAATCGCTATAAACGAATGAGGACCATGCAGTACTAAATGGAATTAGAAATCTCAACATTTTACATCTTGATATGCTAATGACTCATTTTGATGTTAGCGCCCTCCCACATATGGTCAATATACAACTATCTTGACTACAATCTTTACACATGCTGTATAAACAATACCACTTCTATAAGCGTGCCTTGTTTATTATGCCAACCATATACGGCATTAATATTAAAGTCAGTATTTCAGTAAACTTTGTTTGTAACACACTTTGTATTCCTCTTTTTAATTCAATGCCATTCTAGGTTAATTTGGAGACCTCCATTATACCATTATACCATGAATCATTATTACGTACAACAAAATTATTGTGTTCAAATATAAATTTAAAATTAATTGTTGTTTAAAATAAATTGCTTTTTAACATAAAATTTGTACGAATATGTGGGTTAAACTTGTTGTTGTTAACTATTTTAATGAAGATTGAAATTGTAATTTTAAAACAAAAATGGCCATTTATAATTAAGTTGGATTTATAATGTTTGTTGGGTTGCTATATATGGTGATGCATTTAAAAAATGAATCTGAAAAAAAGACACAATTCTAAAATAAATCGATTTTTTCAATTGTCGATAAACTTTCTTGATGACATTAATGGGCTCATGTAATAAAACAAAACGTTCGAAATTTGTATGAACAAAGTGTCTCCATTCATAGCAAAAATAAAAAAAAAATGAGAACCTTATTTCACTCAAATTGAATAAATTGTGTAAGAAATTTTAGTTATGTAAAATTGCTTATAGCTTTTCAAAGAAACTAATTTTTACAAATATTTTCGATCTTTATCATTTTAATGATTGAGTTAGAAATTAATAAGGCTCAAGATCAAAAGTTTTTGCTTTAAATAAACCGAAAACATTGGCGCACTTGTTTCTTTCTGCAAGACAGGTTATACAGCTGCTTCGGGTCGAGTGACCGACCCTCATCAGTAACCAAAAGCAGTAGATAGTATGTTTGGTAAAAAGTTAAATTCATATACCTTTGCTGAAAACAACCTAATGAGAATCCAACTAAATTACTGAAATTATCTCTAAGTCCTTTTTTGTCGGTTTCGAAACTTTCTTTATGTTCAATCAAACTTTTAAATATCTTAATTTGGAATTAAAAAATATATCTTAAAAAATCTAAAGTCTTTGGAGAGACCTTTTATCGGTTTTGAGACTTTAGCATACAATTCAATAAACTTTATTAGAAATTCAATCTCCACTTTTAAAACATCTCGACAAAGCTTGTTCCAATAGCGTTCATCTGATATATAAAGAAACTTACTTCAACGTGTGTAATGAAAAGGATCTCATAGCCGTTTTAGATATTTAAATCGAAATTCTTAATTTAGTTTTAAACAAGTAAGACAATACCCTATACCGTGAGTTCTTAGATCTCACTTTGCTGAGGTCATAATTGGACAATAGAAAATAACAATAAATAAAGTTTGAGTGGTATTGTTATTAGTTTTCGACCTGCAGATATGAAAAAGTTCATATAGGATTGTATTTTTCTATGGTGATCAGATTACAAATGCACCGATAATTGCCTTATTTAGAAAGTCACTTTTTCTACTCGAAAAAATATACTAACCAAACCTGCGAAGGATCTATTTTTTTTTTTTTTTTTTTTTTAAATACCGGGAGGCAGTAATTATGACTTCAAGTGGTCCTACGGGGTTTATTTTTAGATTTCTTATTTGTATGTGTAATAAAGACTTATATACGAAATTTTCCCGATATCTATACGATAATCTGGGTCTTAATCGATCTCTTAAGAGATATTTGTGTGGGACTAGGTCTGAAAACAAATTTTCACCAATTGCAATAGCGATCATCATATGGTCGACAAATGCTTATAAGCCAAATTTCATTAAAATATATTTATATTTGCGATCTACAGTTTGATGACAAGGTCTGAGACGATAGGTATAACAAAAAGTTATGAAACTTTCGCAAACAATTTAATAGATTGTATAATAAATTCAAATTTTACTAATCATACATCTTGAGAAATCTTGTCACAATTTAGATGTAAAGCTTTTACAAAGAAACTCATTTCAAGGTGTATTATAAAACGGGTTCCATGGCTTTTAAATTATCGGTTTTTACAAACTTAAAATTTCTTAATCTGTATTTGAAAAAAGGAACTATAAACAATTCCCGTGAAGACTTCTAAGAAGGCTCTAGAGAAGAAGTTTTTACATAGTCTTTAAACTTTCCTTTTTTGTTCGAATTTGGAATTCAGAATTGAAAAATGTATCTGTAAAATTTCAGTGAAAGCTTTCCAATAAAATAAAAATTTGATAATAAAAAAATATTTAGTCGCTCGAGTTCGAATCTTTATCAGCAAAAATCTTAAGACCGATGCTAGCAATGAAATTTATGAAATAAAATTTTTTTGAGAACTAAAGATTTTAAATGAATGCTTTTAAATATAACTTTTCTTATATCTAAAAAAAATATAACAATAATTATAAAAATATGTTTGGCTGAAATATATAATTTGGCAACAGAAGCTTTTACCATTAAATAAAAAATTCAAATAAAAAATTTTGCTTAATAGAAGTCATTAATATATCAATTCAGCTTGTAATAAAGCTTTAATTTTTTTATTAAAAAAAAAAAAAATATTAAGAAAATATTTAAATGAATTTAAAACCACTCGTTTTTAAACAATTATAAAAATCTTTTTGGATGCAAGACAAAAGCTTTAATTAAAGCTTTAATGTGTTTTAATATTTTATTAAAATAAAGTTAAGAAACTCAACTTAATAGATTCATTAAATTTTGAACAAAAGCTTGTAATAGCTTTAATTTTTCTTTATAAAAAAAGTTAGCACAAAATTTTAATTCATCGAAATCCATTAACTTTAGAATAAAATTTCTTTGTGTAATAAAGCTTTTCAAAATAACTTATCTAATATCTCAAAATTTGAAATTTAAGAAATATACTTTCGTTAATTTGGCAACAAAAGCTTTTAATAAAGCTTTAATTTGATTTAATAATTTTTTAAAACAAAGTTAAAAAGTTTAAATAAAAAATTTTACTTAAAGGTGCGTTCAGACTACGCAAATATTTGACCAAATAAACGTAACCCCTAAATAATGTATAATTTTCCTTGTATAATTTTCATTAAGTTATACAATATATGATATAGAATATAATTAAATATATTAAATATTACTAATGTAATAAAACATAACTTAATTTTGCCTTTTATATATCATGTAAGATTGAATAAAACTTTCATAAAATTAGGGGTTACGTTTATTTGGTCAAATATTTGCGTAGTCTGAACGCACCTTTAGTAGAACTCATTCAATTTTCAAAAAAGCTTGCAATAAACCTTTATTTTTTTTTATAAATGTATAAAAAAGAAATAATTTTGATAAAAAATTTAGTCAGTCATTTTCCAATAAAAAAGCTTTTTAAAATTGTTTATTCAAGATTAAAAAAACCATTTTAGTTTAAATTAAAAAAAATTTAACAGAATTCATAAATTTTCCAAAAAGCTTTTATTATTTTAATAGATTTTCATTTTTAAATCAATAAAATTTAAATTTAATGGAGGACCTTAATTTAGCAAGAATTAAGCTTTAATTTCTTTTTTAATTTTTCTTCTATTAAATAAAAGAAATAAATTTTATTTAAGTCATTAATTCTCCAATAAAATCTTTAAACAACGTTTTTATTATGTTAATAGATTTTTGTTTTGTTTAAATTATATTATATTATTATAAAAAAATTTGTAAAAAAATATTATAAAAATCTTCTTGGATAAAAGACATTTAATACAGCTTTAATTATTTAAAATTCTGTTTTTTATCAATAAATTAAAAAAATTCAATAAATAAAAAAATATTTAGTGTCATTAATGACTGATAAGCTTTTTTCCTTATAAGACTTTTTCTAATATTAAATATTTTCTTCTAGAATTTCATACTTATTTATTCTCTTATTTATTTCTCTTCTTTTCTTCTAGATTCCTTTGTAAATAGTCAAGAATGGACGATATCCCGCTCAGTGCCCGATTTACGTTTGGGCATTGTCGGTTCTTTAAACTCAGGCAAATCGGCATTGGTACACCGTTATCTAACGGGTTCCTATATGCAAGAAGAATCACCCGAAGGCGGTAGATTTAAAAAAGAAGTATTTATAGATGGCCAAAGTTATTTATTACTAATTCGAGATGAAGGCGGAGCCCCAGAAATGCAGGTCAGTAATGAAATAAACTATTTAAATGCTTAAGACCAGTCAGATGCGATTCAACTCGTGTAGCCAGTGATTGATGCCTAACTGTTTCTAATCAAAACAAATTGTTGTTATATAATAATAGAGAAATTTTTAAAGAAATTTCTAATGAATATTAAAATATATAAAAAAAAAAACAGAAAGTGGAGTTAATCGATTTGGCAAGTTAGGCATTCATTTACGAAATAGTAAGGGGATCAGAAAATATAATTATTTTTTAATAATTTTATATAAAAGTGGTTTAATTTAGTTTGCGTCTCTCTCTCTCTCTCTCTAGCATTCTAAGCGCTGTATCTGTGATGAATTCGAAATTTCATTTCTTGATTTTATTTTTTTTTTTTAGATAACATGATTTCAGATTGATGTTATAGAAATTTAATTGAAAATTTTGTTTTCACTTTCTATGGTAAATTACAGTGCAATGCCGAACATGGCTGATTTTTTTTTTTTTTTTTTATTCCAAAATCTTTCTGCATAAATCAAAATTTATAAAAGGTTATGTCGATATAAAGACATTAGTAACATGTGTTTTTTTCTTTAATGTAGTATTTAATGTTTTAGTGAAGCGTGAAGAGATTAGTTTTTTTTTTTTTTTTTGTTTAAAATTATTACTGAAATACAGTTCATCAAGATTTGCGTCATTTCCCTTTTTGTTTAGTGATTAAAAATTGTCTGACCTTGATTTAAGATTGCATTTTATTCATTAGAAAACAAAGCTTTTGACTATATTAAGTTTGGTATTGTTATTATAATTTTTTTATCACAATGTTATGTTTTATTTTATTTTATTTTATACACAACTTTCTTAAGTTGCTTTAATTTTTGTTTGTTTTTTATCTGATAAAATGTAGTTATTTATTTGGCTGTTTCTTATATTTAGTCTTAATTGTTTCTTGGCAGGTTATTTGTAGCAACTTTTAGCTTAAAAGCACGCAATTTTGGGGATTTTTTAGTTAAAGCCCCTTAAAATATACTACATAAATTATTGTTAGCCATTAAAATAAACTGTTTTCCAAGTTAGTTGGTTTTGTGTCGCTATGTAACAACAAAATATAAGGTAAATAACCTTCTAGTAAAAGGTAACGGTAGGAAAAAGTTATAAAAAATAATAGTTTGTTTCTTTCTGGTCTCAGCACAAAATTCATGTTAATGGTAACACATTAAAATGTTTTCTTTCGCTATAGCATACTTTAAGGCTCGTGTTTATAAAAGTCTGTTTATAGGGAGTATTAAAATATCTTTGTTTATATTTTTTATTATTGTCTTGTGTTTAATGAATATTTAATATAATTTTTTTACAGTATATCTGTATCTATTTCATCCCCTCTTCTTATCTAGCCGCTTGTTTAATGTTGTTTTGTTTTTTGCTTTATCCTTTCATGTGTTAATTTAAATTTGCTTTTTGTTTTGTTTAAATTTTTAAACGAACTGCTTATGTATAGTAAATATATGCCAAAAAAAATTTAATTTGCATAATTCTTTAATTTTATTTTATATTTGTATCCCCAATAATAATTTGACTGTCAGTGCATGCATTTTTCTACAATATTTATAGTGTGTAACAAATTTGTTTTCGCTCTTTTTGTTAATGGAATACATATACAGCATTATTGACACAAATTTTGAAAATTTTATTTATTCTATTATTTACCAATTAATTATCATAACAATCAATTAAAAAAATAATATGTAGATAAAAAACATTTTCAGTAAAAGTCTTTAATTGTTATTAAATGCAAATTCATTATTTATTGTTCCGAATTAATTTCAACGCCTTCAAATTAATTCCTCTCCCTCACGTATGCCAATGTTATTTTCAGTCCTCAAAACAGTTGTTAAGGTCAGCCCCTGTTAAAGCTTTCAAAGCACGCGATGCCGTTTGGGTTTTATCCCCTCAATCGATTCAAAATGGTGTCCCCAGATTGGTCTTTTAGGTTTATTTAACATCTAGAACTCTCACGGTGTTACATAAGGCGAATATGGTGGTTGTCGTTATGAATCGAGTTTTGTGCGAAACGGTGTCTAAGAACCAATGCAATGTGATACATTGTATTATCATGGTGCAAACATTACTTGCGAACAGATTAGCCCGTCGGAAGGAATTCGTTGATTTTCTTGACATAATTTACCACGTATGTAGCAGAAATGGTCGGGGTTATTAACACAAGATTTACGTGAAAAACTCTTACTTTTTGCAGGGCTGTGGCGTCCAAAAGTTCCAATTCTGAGACCTACTCCATCCGCTGAAATTTTTAAAGTACGACTCCGACTCTTACTCCAAATCTGACTCCGATGCTAAATGTATATTGACATATTTATAAAAACAGTGATAATTATGTTGTGGGTACTTGATGCCAGTGAATCAATATAACATTCATTTTTTTAAAAATTTTTTATTTATTTATAATATTAATAAGTAAGGCGATTTCTTGTGACCGAAGATTTATCCACAGTTTTCTCCCGATTTTGACCAAACCTATCTTATTTGAAAGGTATTTCTTTTTACCTGTGCACCAGATTTACAGATTTTTAAATTATGAATTTTTTATGAGCAAAATTTATTTAAAGTTGCTATTAACACATACATAAAATTATATAATGCTATGTGTGTGTTTTCTAAATTTGTTAATGCGTTTGTGAGTTTGTTTTCTTCATTCACAATAATAATTGAGTGGAATTGATACATAATTTTGGATATAAACCAATAACAATGAAAACAAATTTTGGTCATAAACCAATAACGCAATCGATATTTAAAAAGTATTGAATTGTGAATATGATGAAATTGATTAGCATACCTTTAGGGTCTTTATAAAATGAAATAAATAAAATTTCCTAGAAATTGCACTCGAATTTCGAGTGCTGGGATCTGCTAGTTTTTGTTAATTCTTTTAATAATCCAGAAAAAAAAACATTACCAAATAATGGGTTTCAGAAGGAGAAGTAACTGGTTAAAGTTTGCCTGATAAACTCATTATTTTAACACGGGGATGTCATTGGAGGTAGCTAGTTGCCTAGGAACTCATTATGTTCACTTTGAAAGTAATGCAGTATGCAAGGAGCTGGCTAACACTGTAGCTGTATAACAAATTATTATTAACGCCCTTTTTTCACTTTAGAAGTAATGCAGTGTGCAGGGGTAGGTCATTATTGGTAATGCAAAATCAATGAGCTGCTATTATGAAATTTTTCCTGGGAATAAATAAAATACTATAAGCTTGGAAACTTAAAATAACAAAGCTTCAAAAAATACCACTGCATTTATCTTTACAAATAGGATAGCCTCAATAATATCTGGCTTCATTGAAATCGGATCTGATAATTCTGAGTGCAGAGAATACTACTTCTGGCAATGCCACGGTGATCAGAGCAGCACCCTGGGTAATATTAGGGTAATTGTTTCTTTTTTTCTAAATCTGAAGAACGGTCAAAGTTCTTTAATAGCTGATCACATGAAGCTTAAACTCCACTTTGACTTTCAGTTTTCAATGTAATTCCTTTTTTTTAACTCTTTCTTTTAACTCATACTCTCTGTATGTCTGTATGTCGTGGGTCAACCCCATTCCCCCTTATCAAATTGATCTGAAACTTGGCCAATAGTCTTGTTGTGACTACAGATTAATTTTGGAGTAGTCACGCACAGTCACGGAGTGATCTAAATGTCATATCCCTTATCCGATCGATCTGAAACTTGGTCCATACACTTGCTGTGAAAAAAAGATTTACTTCGACAATGTCACGCATGGTCACGCACAGTCACGGAGTGATCTAAAACCAATTTCCCCTTATCCGATCGATCTAAATCTTGGTCGATAAACTTGCTGTGAAAAAAGATTAACTTTGAAATAGTCACTCATAGTCACGCTTAGTCACGCACAGTCACGAAGTGATTTAAACCACATTTCCCCTCATCCGATCGAGCTAAAGCTTTTTCCATAGACTTGTTGTGCTCAAAGATTAATTTCAAAATAGTCATGCAAAGTCACGCACAGTCACGGAGAGATTCAATGCTCATATGCATAAGGAAAGAAAGAGTTTTAATAAAAACTTTGTTTTTATGGGTTAGATTATTTAAGAAATTAACTGTATAATAATTATAAGAAATTAATTATATAATATGAACTATAATATTTTATAACACAAACAAATCAATTTTAGTTTTATGCAGAATATTGTTCAAATTCAATTGAATTAACCACAAACCTTAAAAAAACACAAACATCTATTTTCAACGCGATCAGTAACCGAGTGTAATGTCGTTTTCTTTTTTGACAAAAAATGTCGCCATGTTTTTGCCCTTTTTGCGTAAAGTGTATTTTTTTTATATATTCTGTATTAAAAGCAACCTTATCTTATACCTCAATCGAAAGGTTTCAAAGTCGAACCCTCGTAAATTACAAAAAATTTCAGCCATTGACTTATTTCAGGCCATAGTGTGAGAATGTTTCCCCATTGTTCCCCTTTTTTGAATATTTTCACCCTATGACTTCCAAGAGGATAATAATCAAAATTTTGCATTTATGAACACAGCACTTTGAGACCTTTCGATTGATAAATAATATAAGGATGCTCTTAATTCAGAATATATAAAAAATTACACTTTTCCAAAAAAGGGCAAACAAAGGGCCAGAAAAGAAAACGGCATAAGTTCTGTTTATGCAATTTAGACTCTTGCCCGCACTAATAAATAAAATTCCAAAATAATTTATATGGTGAAACACTTTTATATTATTTAACTTAAGTACTTGAATGAACTGACTTTCATAAAAAAAAAAAAAAATCTTCTTCAAAGTGATCTGTAAAATATTACGATGCCAATTTCGAAGAACTTTTTGCTGGCAAATATTTTAGAAATTATATGAATTTTTCATGGACGTGCAGTTACGCAACATTTTGGAATCGGAGTCGCGTGTTTTTGTAGCGAATCGACTCCGACTCTGACTCCAGTGCAAACACCGCGACTCCTACTCCACATCCCTGCTTTTTTATAACCGACTAATAAATTAACCAAATTCAATTTTTTTATATTTTTTAATTTTATTCTAGATCAAATTTAACTTTTCACTCTCAATACAAGGATTAACTATCCATTACAAATACTGAGTATTAAATTCCTAAAAATGGCAAAAGATTTTAAAATATTAAAAAATACTAGCAGCTTCCAGCACCCGAAATTGGAGTGCAATTTCTAAGCAGCTTTATTTTTCAACTTAGCGAATTCACAAATCAACACTTTTATGGTTTATTATTATTGTGAATGAAGATAACAAACTCATTAACAACCACATTAACAAATTTAGTAGAAACTTTAAATGTATTTACTCAAAATAAAGGAAAAAATTTAAAAATCTGTAAATCTGCAAAACGGCTAAAAAGAAATACCTTTCAAATAATATACATTTGGTCAAAATCGAGATAAAACGGTAGAACAAAACATCGGTCACAAGAAATCGTCTAGCCTATTAATATTATAGATTTCGAGGTTTATTAATTTTTTCGATGTACCTTATTTTTTGGACATATGTATGTACCTAATTATATACAAATCTGTTAAAATTCATCTATTTGGTGTACCCAAGTGATATTCAGTGGGCATCTCCTGTTAAAAAGTCCACGAATATTAATTAATTAAATAATTTAAATTAATTAAATACAGTGTGGAGGGTACTTAAAGGTCATTTTTTGTTTTAACAAATCAGTCAAAATTTTTCTTAAGTTATTTTAAAATATAGTGTGAAATCTCCTACATTTTTTATATAGCGGTTTATCACGAGAACCAGTGTCAATTCATATAGTGTAAATTATAGGCTTACGTCTTCACTCACATATGTGCCAAAATTCACTAACAAAGCCCATGTCGCAGAATCAGTGTTAATCTGTGTAACACACACCACGGTAATCGAAAAAAAACTGTTATCATGATCTTTAGTTTTGCACGATATTTTCGTTCTTGCTTCGCCTTTTGCACTATACCCGCTTAATGATCACCTTAATGATGCGTTTCATTTCGTTCTGTTACTAAATATTTTTTTTCACAATATTAATGTGACGCTCTTTTTGAAAAACAAATGTAGTGTTTTTCGATCCAGTCGAGATTTTACGCGTTTGAGGTCTATAGTATCCTTTAAAATGGTGTTGAGTGGTCCTATTGAAATGTCAATAATATCAGCAAGATTTCTATATGTAAATTCGGCGTTTTCTCATCATCAAATCTTTGATTTACTGGACGTGTTGTTCGTCAGTTTTTTTTGTCGGAGACGGTCTTTACCTTCAACGGTTTGTCTGGCTTCTTGGAACTGTTAGAACCATTAAAAAATAAAAATTTTTTTAGATATGGCCTGATCATCGAATGTTTCCTTTACGACTCTGCTGCAGAAATTTCATTCTGCAAAAAAAAATTTAATGAAACTTCTTTGTTTAACAAAATCAGACGCTATTAAAATAGCCAAATTCACTTTTAGTAATTTGCAAAAACGATTTTCATTATTGAACCAATGAAGATAATGATATTAAACTAGCAGATTCCACCCCTCGAAATTCGAGCGCAAATTCTAGGAAATTTTACATTTTAATTAAATAAAGACCCTAAAAGTATGCCAATCAATTATAGCCAATTCACAAATCAACACAAAAAACATACTGCTTTTTATTACAAACACATTAACAAATTTAATAAACACACACATAGCATTGTATAATTTTATGTATATGTCAGTAGCAACTTTAAATGCAATTTACTCAAAATAAGGGAAAAAATTACAAAATTTGTAAATCTGCAAGACTGCTAAAAGGAAACACCTTTCAAATAATATACGTTTGGTCAAAATCGGGATTAAACGGTAGAACAAAACATCAGTTACAAGAAATCGCCTAGCCTATTAATATTATATTATTTAGCACAGATATCAAAAATAGTACTACTACCGATAAAAATATTACTTGTCAAATCGCTCAACCTGCAAAGTTTAAATTGAAAAGTAACCTTTTCTGTTGAACACCGTGCTTTGTTATGGACAAGGTGTTTTTTATTGGTTCAACTGAACAGATTCAATTTTAAGGGTGTTTTTTTTTTTGTATTAGTAAACATTTTTCTGAAATTTTAAGATTCGTTTTAAATTTTATTACTAACTCATCAAGCACATGCTTGAACATAAGTTTTTTTTCGAAAGCTTCCTGAATTATTTATTTCTTTTCTTTTCTAAAAGTTCTAAAATTATAATAAATAATTGAAACAGATATTTACTTGAATATTACTATTTCAAACATTTGGTTGATTATTGTTTTCTAGAGAAAAGGCTTTTGTTTGAATTTATTTTTTATATATTTATCTAATAACCACCAATCAAGCATGTGCTTGAAAACTTTTTTTATGTTTACATATTATTTAAATATATGCTTGTATAAAATGTGTTCAGAAAATTTCAGAGTTTCTAGGAATATTTAGTTTTTTAAGTTTCAAAGTCCAATTGAAACAATTGGTTCAGAAAGAAAAAGTTTCAAGCTTAAGTTCGTTATTTATGTATGTATTTATACTTGAAGGTAAATCTCTCGACCAGTTTTTAAGCAAAATGTGCGCACGGAGGAACGTAGTTATAAAGGGTCCGCCAAATAACTTTTTTTTTTTTTTTGAAAATGCTATAAAAAAACTACTGAATATTATCTCAAATTTCTTTTTTTATTTGAAAGTACAATTGTTCTGGTTAATAATGGAAAATAATTTCATTCAAATGGCTGCTTCGGCTGGCCATGCAGTAGCCTACACGATCGGTCCAATTTTTAAGCACATTATCGATTGTGTGCAGCTGTATTTCACCAATGGCTTCACGAATATTGTCCTTTAAAGCGTCAATTGTCTCTGGCTTGTGGGCGTAACACTTATCTTTAAGGGCACCCCACAAATAATAGTCCAACGGTGTCAAATCGCAGCTCCGAGGTGGCCAAACGACATCAGCTCTGCGGCTGATAATGCGATCTTCAATAACAGGGCGCAAAACATAGAGTGTAGCTTCGGCTGTGTGGCACGTAGCGCCGTCCTGTTGAAACCAAATGTTGCCAATATCCTCCTCTTTAATTTTTGTGAACAAAAATTCATTCAACAGTGACTCGTTTTGGGTGTATCGGCTTTTCAATGTATGCGTGCGGGTTTTCTGTGCCCCAAATGCGACAATTTTGCTTGTTTACATACCCGCCAAGATCAAAATGAGCTACATCTGAAAAGATGATTTTTTTGGCAAAATCGGCATCTTCTGTAAGTCGATCGCAGGCCTACTTAGCGAAGCGAAAACGCATTGGATGGTCATTTGGCTTCAACTACTGAACCAATTGGACTTTGTATGGCGTCATACCAAGGTCTTTATGCAAAATTCATCTCAATGATGCCTCCGAAATGTTCAATTCTTGAGAACGACGGTGAATTGATGTTGATGGCGCTTCACGCACACTTTCTGCCACAGCAGCAATATTCTCGGGTGTAAGCACTATTTTTGGCTTTTCACGCTTTGGTTTATCGATGAGGATGCCAGTTTCTTTCACTTTCTTCACAAGATAACGAACATACGGAGCTGACGGTGCTTCTCTTCTTCCAAAATACGTACGCAATTTTCGCACACATTCTGCAACATTACCATAATTTTCAAAGTAATGTCGCAATATTTCACAGCGTTGTTCAAGCGTATACACGACCATATTCGTTCAGCGGAAGGATAAAACTAATTATCTGTCAAATCAGAGATGAGCTAAATGTTACCATTCACGAAATAAGCACAAGTTGAAAAAAAAAAACGTTAGATGGCGGACCCTTTAGTTCATATGGAGTAGAAGTGCAGATTGATAAAATTTATGTATAATATCTATAAAAAATATTTTAAATTAAAAAAATATATATTTTTAATAAATATTTTTATAATCAATATTAGCCAATTCACAATTCATCGCCTGTGCATTTATTATTGATGGTTTCAGAAAAGTGTACATTTTAATCGGCCTGTGTTGAATTCGCATATCTTTCTTAATAAATAATTTTATAGAAGATCAAATTATTTTATAAAAGATAAAACTATTTATTAACAATCTCATTTATATTTCTTCTGTGTGTTCATCAAATATTTGTAATGAAATTTATTTTATTTAAGAATTCACAATTTAATGAATTTTATTTAAATAATCATAAATTTTTCATATATATAGATTACAAAAACATTGAAAGAAAAAAATTGCACTCGAATTTCGAGTGCTGGGCAAGTTACTTTAACTAATCAAAAGTTTTTTTTTATTAATTACTAAGCAAGCGTGGGCTTGAATAAGTTTATTTTAGTGATTAAGATCTATTTTAATATTGGATTGACAAAAGTTTTGCTTACAAAAAACAGTTTATTTTTTTTAACATTTTCAAAATTATGAAACTAAATAATTGAATGCTTGAACATAAAAGTAGCAATCATTTGCTCGAATATAATTTTTTATAATTTGTAATTAAAAAAAAAAACAGTTAAAAGATTTATTTAGTTTTCTACTTGAAAAAGTTTTTTTTTTTAATTTTTAAATCAATTTTTATTTGTTTTTTTTTTTGTAAGCAAAAAAAACCCCAACTTAACTTATCAGACATATACCTAGTCAGTCATAATATAAAGTAAGTAAAACTCACCTTATGACGAATAGACATCTCTTGAAGAAGTAATGAATATTGTCTCATCAATAAAACCCTCAAAATCCCCCTGGCTTTGACAATGTTCCCAACCTGCTCTTAACAAAATTACCACTCAAAGCTCCAAAATTACTGGTTATAATATTTAAACAGCTGCATCAAACTCAACTATTTCCCAAACCATTTCAAGAATGCTAAGGTTATACCTATCAACAAACCTAGTAAGCCAAAAAGTAACCCAAAAAGCTATGGACCTATTAGTCCATTAAGTAACTTAGGTAAAATATTTGAAAAAATACTACATTCTCGTCTTAGTGAATTTCTATTGTTGCTAAAGAACAATTTGGATTTAAAAAAGAGCATAGCACTACTCACCAAATAAACAGAATTAGAAATCAAATAATCACCAATAAAAACAATAAACGTTCAATGGATCTAATATTGTTAGATATTGGAAAAGCGTTTGACACCGTTTGGCATAATGGCCTAGTATTTAAACTTCTTGATGCAAACATACCAAAATATTTATGCAAACTTATTTCAGATTTCATTCACGTCAGAAGCTTTAATGCTGCGATTAGTAATGAAACATCATCTCCAAAAACCATTACCACAGGGTTACCTCAAGGATCAGTCTTGTCGCCATTGCCTTACTCGATATATACATCCAACCTTACAGTCCCGAAATATATGAAAATTGCTTATTACTCAGATGATACTGCGTTAATTTCTGCAAACAAACTTACAAGTGCTCTCCTGAAGAAAATGGAAAAGGGACTTGTAAATTGCAGTAAATATTTTCACAAATGGAAAATCAAAATTAATCCAAACAAGACCCAAGCAATAATCTTTCCATTCAACAAATCTCCCAGACGTCATCTTCTTATTGAAAATAATACCATAAATGTACTTAACGATCTCGGAGTTGTCTTGGACAACAGGCTTACATTTAAAAGACATATTATGGCTACGTGCCAAAAAGCTATAAAATCATTTAAAGCATTATGGCCACTACTAAATAGAAGGTCATTTCTAAACCCCAAAAACAAAAATCTATTCTTCAAAAGTGTTATAAGACCAATATTAACATACGCGTGTCCTATTTGGAGTGGCGCTGCCAACTGTCACTTAAAACGCTTACAAATTATACAAAACAAATGTCTTAAAATGATAAATAACAAGTAAGAGTGTTAAATTCGGCTGTGCCGAATCTTTGATACCCTCCACCTCGGTTTGAGTCTTGATAATAAATGTAAATGAAAAAGTAAACAATTTGTTAAACTTAATACCAAATTATTTCAGCAAATTCTTTGGGTTGGTTTTCGTCTTTTCTATTATTTCGGATTTATTTCGGTGTTTGCTTTTTGGTCATCGTGGTTGCTGATCGCCATGCATTTAGGTTATATACCTATATGCATGCGTTTCCGGTTATATGACATAACTTCTCGTTTAATTTAGTTTTTGCTAATTAAATAGCTCGCCCTAACCTCCATTGCAAAGGTAATGGTTGTGTAGGGTGGCTATATGCATTAAATCGTGCTAATTGGAGATGGCTGTATAGTTTCTTTTAACTGACCAAATATTTCTTCATTGCGGCCATATAGGTCGGATGGAGTAACAAAATAATAACCAAAAAAAAAGCTCTTTCAACTTTTTTATTAAAATATTGCCATATTTGGAAAACATAGAGAATAAATTTATAATAATAAATAATTAAGAATACAGTGCAGTTATGAATTTTTGAAATATATGCTTTCTTCTTCTTTACCACGCACCATTTAAAAACAAAATTAAAAATTGCATATTAATGACAGTAGTAATTGCAATATGTCTGAAAAATGACTATAA
The DNA here is from genome assembly GCA_963682025.1 of Cordilura impudica. Taxonomy (NCBI): domain Eukaryota; kingdom Metazoa; phylum Arthropoda; class Insecta; order Diptera; family Scathophagidae; genus Cordilura; species Cordilura impudica. The sequence continues at coordinate 283,607,846 of OY821518.1, read as the reverse complement.
ATCAAACAAACAAAAAATTTCTTCGCTTCACAGCGTCATCTCAAATATATGTAAAGTGCATTTTTGAAATATATGCTTTCTTCTTCTTTACCACGCACCATTTAAAAATTATAAATAATTAAATTAGGGATGCCAAACGCAAAAAACCAAATGTCCCAAACATTTTAAATAAAATAATTTGTTATCTTTATTTTCTGAAAATCTTCAAATTTTCATCCAAAAAAATTGTGAAAATTTATATATAAAAAATAACATTCTCATCAAATTGCGTTTATTTGTGTAACGATTTTTATGTTCGCAATTCTTAAATATCATTTAACGTTTTCTAAAATTCATGAAATTTAAATTAATGTTTTCTGTAGTCCGATTCTGTAAATTTCAACAATCCGACAATCGCAAAATATATCGACAGCTATTGTTGTTTGCACTAAGGATTAAGTGATTCACTAAGTACATACATCTTAACGACAGTCGACAAATCTATTTTTCTATTTATTTAAATTGTAAACGAGTGGCATCTATGTCAAAATAAGCGAAAAACACAAAGAAGAATAGAAAAAAACAAATTACTTCGTGTTTGACAGGATGATTTTATTTATTTTTTTTTAGTTTAATATCTTTATTTTTTTACTAATATTTCTGTTTATTTATTTTAAAATGAAATAATAAATTGAATATGCTATTTAATTTTTTTATTTATATAAAAAAGTTTTTTAATAAAAGCAAAATATTTTCACTATTTTATGATTTTTATTTATGAATGACGACATTTCAACCTAAAAATTTAAGTTTTTATCGATTGAATAAACAACACAAAAATAGTTGTCGTTTAGATAACAACAACAGCTGACTTTAACATAACGAATATCGTTTAAAAATTTTACTGATAATTTTGCTATATTCTTTTTTTTTAACGATTCGACTATCGTTAAAAGAAGTTATTGAAGCGCGGTACTGAAAAGCTATTAATTTCTCCTGAATGGCAATATATTTTTTAAATGTAAACATAGGTATTTGGTGTTTTTTTTTTTTTTTTGGAATTTCAATTTGTGTTTAACGAATAAAATTTATATATTAATGCAATTGATGTCTTCTAAATTTAAAATTATTATTTCCGACGTTTTGATATGATTTTCTGAAATTCAATTAATATTTTCTAATTTATAATTGGAAATTATTAATTCCAGTTTTTAGAATTTATATTTTCTTAAATTTGAATCGAAAATTTTAAAAGTGCAATTTTGTATTTATGTGAATAATAATGCTTTAGTAATTATAAACAATTTTTAAAAATTAGATGTAATCGCAATCAGATATTTTGTAGGTAAAGCAGAATAATAATTCTATATGACTATGTAGAACTGTTTTGAAAGCAAAAAACTCATTGATGAACTCGGTAACTGTATTTTATAAAGACAACAAAAAGTTAATATGCCAAACTTATGCTCATATTTGTAAAAAAGAATAATGAAAAAACATATGAAATAAAAAACCAGCCCGTGTATATTCTTAACATTGTTCTGTATGATATCCAGTTGAAAATATTGACATTCATGTTAAAAAAGAAATAACTATTGCAAAGCTAATTACGACAAACAAAAATTGTGGCGCCATCTACTGTGGTATAGTCACGCTGAGCAAAATGAAGTGACACTCTGTTAATGCAAAAGAAATGTATTTTCCCCACAACAAAATATTGCAGAATTTTATGTAAATAAAATAATATACCGACTTATTTCTAACTTGCAGTTGTTATGAATATACATATACATACATATATGATATATGTATGTGTATTATTTGTACTATTTAATATGTTTATGTATGTATATGTAAATATTACACACAAAAAATACAACATCAAACTTATTTTTGTGTTTTTCTCTTTAAATAAATTTATACATAAAATTTTTTTTTGCTAAATTTACATTGTTTTTTTTTATTAACAACTAGGTATTTTAGCATTATTTGCTTTAGATGTTGGTGAATTTTTACTCCCTTTATATTAACTCGTAGTGTCTGCTTGTCGAAAAAATTTTGGATCGATTTTAACTCCTTTCCCGTGACCCATTCGATCTGAAATTTTGCAGGCAGGCTCGTGGTAATAACGGAAATGATCTAACAAATTTTTTTAGTGATGCCAAAACAATGGAAACTTTTAAATTTTTCTACCAGAGTTAATAAAAAAATGTACAAAGGGTTAGTTTTTATTATATTATTACCACAACGACCACAATAACAACAAGTCCAGCTATGACAACAATACAACATTTAGAATAACAACAAGAACAATATAGAAACATATTTTTCATTTTTTTTTTTACTTTTTCAGAGATTTCCCTGGACCTGTTCCACCTATTTTAATGATTTTTGAAACAGAAATCTTCCCTTGAATTTGGTGAATCATTCTCACTATTGAGGGCGTGTTCGTGACAAGAACAACATAGAAAGTTATATTTTTTCAAGATTTTTTAGTTCTTCATTCAAATCTCGGGCCCTAATCGACCGATTTGGACGATTTTAAATAGCAAACTTTTCAGGATGTTAATGAATCATTTTTTATATCAACGAGTACCCTAGCTGCCCGGTTGATGCCGTCATCGTGATTTCCACAGACGGACAGACGGACATCGCTATATCAACTCCGGTTGTTATAAGGATCACAAATATATATATTTTATGGGGGTCCTAAATTTTTTTTCTAATTATTACAAACGGAATGACAAACTTATATATACCCTCTGCACACTGGAGTGGAGGGTATAAAAAGCCCTGGAGGTATCCTACAAATCTTCTTCATGAAGAAACAGGTTATGAAAAAATTATCGATTTCATAACAAGGATTAATAACAATTACTTTGCCAAAATTTAAAATTCCTCTTACCCACTGATGAGATAATGTAGGGTAAAATTAAAAAGAAATCACCAAATTTAAAATTATACGCTTATAGAGGTCTTTTATTTCCAATAAACCTCCTATAAGCGTATAAATATTTTCAGATAGTATTTGAATATATTAAATCATATAAAGGTTTTTTCCTCCCATTTTCATTTAAAAATCATTAAAAAATAAATAAAAACTATTTAATATCTTTAGAAACTATATATTATTTGTTGCAATATCTCTATATAAAGATAAGATCTCATATGTAAATATCAAATTTGTTAAAATATGTAAATAAAGAAAGAATATATAATTGAAAAAAAAATTATGATGAATAGAATTTTATAGTATTCTTACAATTAAATTTCGTCATAACAATTTTCAAGCATAATATAACAAGACAATCAGTTTCACTTTTAAAGTTCAAAAATCTTTTAGAAGTTGCACATTATTACTTTATCAAGTATTTAAAAATTAAAATTTAAATCTAAAACTAGTTCTTATCTTCTCTGCTATCGCTCTAAAATTTCCCTAACTCTAACTTTTAACACTGACATTCCATCTTATTATATTCGATAAAACGTGCCAAGAAAATCTTAAACTACACTGACAAACTACATAATATTAAAAACTAACAACAAGCCAAATACAAAAAGAAAACTGTAACAAAAACGTGACAATTTAACCATAAATGAAAGCTACAATCAAACAACTGAGTGCTGGTGTTTGTATTACTAAGTTATTAACAAGATAATAACAAATGTCTTTTCTTTAGCAAACAAGACAAGACCAAAAGCTTTACTAAGTATATTTAAGACCCACAAAAAGAAGGTCATTTGAAAGGTTTTAAAATACCTTTTAAACATGCCAAGAGTCTTATCTTTGTTTTATTAGAATTTAAACATTTAGTTATATGAATTAAGACATTTCCTTTACCGGTACCACCCTCGTTTATCGACTGCATTTCAAATAAAAGGAAATTGACCTGAATAACAAAAATTATAGAAAAAAAAATATTAAAACTTTTCACACATTTTACTTACACTCGTTGAATGAAAAATAAACCTATTTAGAAATATAACATGTTCTAGAGCAAACAAAAGTAGTAGTTTTTTGTTACTATATTCAAAATTAGGTCAAATATTGTGCAAAACTCTATATTGGTCTGAAACTACCTTTTCCGTGCCTTTTCATGAAATTTTACTGCCTCATGAAATAAAACGTGAAAAGAAAATTTTTCGTGCTACTGCCTTTATTGTTTGCATAAAAAGTTCGAAAGAAAAAACTTTTTAATCAGCTCTCAACTGTTTTTTTTTAACAAGTTAATGCTTAAAATATGTTTGTTAAGTAATCATTGAGTTTCAGGTTGTATCAGGTTGAAAAAATCTTAAGATGAGCTTATTATTTGAAAAAACATTTTAGAGGATTCTCTTAAATCGTTGATAAATAATATATTCTTTAATAAGTCGTTTGTTAAAAAGCATTATTAAAAATTTATTAAGAAAGTAAAGTGATTTATAATTGACAGAATAAAGTGGGGTATAATTGAGAAAAAGGTTTAGAAACTTATTAATACTAAAGTAATTTTTTAACAAACAAGCAGAACGTTTTACTGGTTGTTTCAATGTTTTATAATACAATACAAACTTTTTCAAATTAGCTGCTTGGGAAAGTGTTTGAAAGCATTAGTGCTTGTAAATTTTTAATTTAGCTATTACACACTTTCTGATTTGAAATAAAAGCTTTAAACAAGAAATTATTTTAAATATATTTTTGTGGATTTTATTAAAGTAAAGTAATTATTTATAGTTATTAAATTTCAATTAGCCTTTGCCTTAAGAAAAATTGGAAATATTCCTTTAACCTTTATTATTAAAAATTATGATTTTTTCACAATGTATACAACATTTAATTTGATTAAAAACAATATATATTTATATCAAGCTTGTGCTTTTAATTACCCATCTCAAACAAAAAATTAAAGTTTGATAAGAATTCATTTAATTAAAAGATACTTGAACTTTCAAGCATTAAAACCTAAAATTCTGTGGTCACAAGCGGTAACCGCCTAAGTCGACTTAAGAACGATTTGCTATCATATTATACTAAAAACGCTTTATATTTACGTGAAATCTCATAAAAAGTTATTAATGAAAACATTCTGACCTAAGTCGTAATGAAACCCCATTACATTTATATAAAAAGTTATTTTTCTCAAAAGCATGATTTTCGACTAGGCGGTTAATGCTTGTGACCACAGAATTTAAACTTTCAAGCATATGTTACAGTACTTAGAATTAAAAGGTAATCATTCAACAATATGATTGAACCTTAAACTATTAGACAAGTCATCATAAAAATATTTTAAAATTTATTAAGGGTTCACTATGGCGACAGATGAATTATATGTTTATGATCGCTTTAAGATAGCACGCAAAAATGCATTTTCCTTTAACCCTGAAACATTAAGACCAAGGGTCCAATAAATTCTTAAAACAAAATTTGTCTATATCATTTAAATTTGATAAGTTTTCATTATATTAAAAGATAAATTAAATATAAAGCATTAAAATCTATAATATAAATATTCAAGCATATGCTTTAATTTTGTAATTTTCCAAAAATAATATTATAATTAAGGTAAAATTGTTAAAAATTTTATTGAAATGTAAGCGGCCTTTAAAATTTTTGAACATTAAACAATTAGACAAGTCATCAAAAGAAATTTATGTATTTCAAGCTTGTGCTTGAAACGTCCCAATTCCATCAAAACATTGAATTTGATAACAATTCATTAAATTAAAAGATAAATAAATTAAATTAAAATAATAATAAATTAAATTAATTAAAAGCATTTTGGTTCAAGCATATGCTTGAATTCTGTAATTTAAATCAAATAATATTTAAATAAAGGTAAAGGTTTAACAGTTTTAAAAAAAAACTGTGCAGTATTTAAAATAGCAAAATAAGCGTTGAAGCATATGTTTGAACTTTAAACAATTATACGGGTCTTCAAAAAGATATTTAAAAAAAATATTAACATTTATTAAACATTCACAATAGTGACAGACAAGCAAGTATAGCATGCAAAAAGCATAATATCCTTTAATATGAAAATATTAACACCAAAGGTCTAATCAAGTGGCCCAATTCCATAATACTATGTAATTAAACTTGAAAATTTAAAGATTCAAGCACACGATTGAATTTTATAATTTTAAAATTAAGGTAAAGGTTTAACATTTTTATAAAAATTTTTGAAGTCCTTAAAATTGCAAAATAATCAAAAATAAGCAAAATATTTTAAAAAAACATTAAATTTGATTAAGCATTTTTTAAATAAACGGTTTGTTAATTCCAAGCCTTTTTCAAAATGGTTTATAATTGTTCTTCATGAACAATTATAAATGAGTTCGTAGGGTTCGAAAATGGGAAAATGAAAAATAAAAGATTGAGTTAAATTCTGTGTGATAATAATTTTTATTGTGGTCGTGCTTACCAGCTCAATATTCAATTGTAAATGACCTTCTTTTCTGTTCGGCACTTGCCAGCTAGGTTCGTGCTTTACTTACAATGTACATAATGCAAATATTCTATGTTTTGATTTAGTGCAAATGGTAATTCACCATAATAATTCATATTCTTTTACAATTTAAATTCAACAATTCACAATAATAAATTTTAAATATAATGAAGTAGCGAATATATTCATATTTAGATATTCATTTATAATTCAATAAAAAAATGCATATATAATATTTTGGAAAATTATTAACATATATATATAAATTTTGTTGTGTCTAAAATTATGATTTTAGACACCTCGAAATCGAAAATTTTAACGTTCAAGCATACGCTTTGAGGCTGTAGGCTCTAAGCCTACAGTTTAATAGCCGGTACAAACTTTCAATTATAACAACATTAAAAATCTGTTTTTTCTCAATTTTCTTAACATAAATTTTAATAGGCATGATTACAACGAAATCCCTGTTCAAAGTTTTCGTTACTAATTTCTAGCTTTTATAATTTATGATGATTTTTTATAAACAATCTTTACGATATTACAATTGACTTAATATTTTCGGTTATTTTAATCCTATCAGATTACCTATTAATTTTCAAAATTGATTTTGTTATCAAAAAAGAAAATTACGTTTTAAAAAGCACGTGCCGAAATTATAATCCCTAGATCATAGTTGCATCATTTTGAGACAATTTTTTCAGCTATTAATCCTTTATAATTACACAAAGGATTAAATATGATTTTTTTTTTTTTTCATATTTGGCATTTATCCAAAAACCACATACTCTTAACCCCTTACAGCTTGCTTTTCACAGGCATATGAAACCTTTGCAGAGTTTCATTTTAAAACAATATTTGCATTTTAATTGTTTATGGGATATAGGCAACTTTTGAATACATTCCATCTCTTTTCGTAATGTTGCAAACGAAAATGATTTGAAAATCTGTATGTGCAAATTTACTTTAACGATTAAAGAATTGCATAAAAACCAAATCCAAATGCATAATATCTTGGTATGGGGAACATATAAGGGTTGTTGGTTGCACTGTGTATCTTCAATACTCTCAAGTCATAATCATGTGAGGATTTTAAATTTGAAGTGTAGACTGATTGTGTATTTTACCATAAATGGGGAGGTTTTCAGAAGCGCTTTTACTTTTTTCTTTTTGTAAATAGCAAGAAAGGATTTAAAAAAAAAAATAAAAAAAATTCAATCTATTTTAAAATACGACTATAGATTTTTTAAGGATTTATTTTTTATTTACATTCTGTATTTTGTTGGTTGAAAGGATTTAACGGCTTTGAGGTTATAGTTCAAAATATTTTAAAATTCATGTCAATATAATAAATATAATGACATCAATGTTTGGTTATGTCATCAGGATTTCAAATAAGTGGGTGATGACTATTAAAAGAGTTCATAAAAACTGAATTCACATTAAATTTCTTTGTATAAATAAATTTAAATATAAATTTGTATAAGAAATTTAATAGTTTATTGTGATTATTACATAAAGTTCTAAAAAAAATAATAGGAGAGCGCCACAATATCTGAAACTAATAGTTAACTCATCAATAATATAATCGTGTTAATTATTCCAAATATTACTTAAAACAATAAAAATGTAACAAAAAGTTGGTATTTCCAATAACTCTGTTTACTAAAAAAATTAAATTTTTTTATAAATATTAACTGTTATTTTGTTAGACATAATTTTGCATCATAATTGCAATAAGTGTAATTAATATGAAACAAAATAAAAATTGTATTATATCAATCACTTGCTTGAGGAATTTTAAAATAGGTATTAAATGCTTTCAAATTAATAGTACTCAGCAATAAAATTAACATTAATTATTATAATTTTTGCTAATTGGTTACATCAATTAGAACTTAAGTCAATCGAAATATAGCAAAAAGTTGTTATTTCCAATAACTTTGTTTACAAAAAAATTTATTTTTTTAATTATAACCTGTTCAAGTACATCCTTGAACGTTGTGCTAGACATATTTTTGCATAATGAAATAAGAAAAATCTAATTTTTATAAATTTATAAAAGGTTTAATTAAAATATAAAAAAAACTATTATATCAATCATGTGCTTCTGGAATTTTATTGTAGATATTTAATAAAAATAATCAGACTCTATGATAAAATTAATCAATAGTAATGAACTTATTAATGAATTTAAATAATCATTGTTAAGTAATTATTCCAATATAACTTAAGACAATCAAAACATTTTATTTCTTATAACTCTGTTTACTAAGAAATTAATAATATTTAAATTATTGAATGCTCAAGCGTATGCTTGAAGTTATAAATGAAGTTATAATTGAATTACCATAATGAAATGAAAAATTTTAATTTTAATAATAATAATAATAATAATAATAATAATAATAATAATAATAATAATAATAATAACAATAATGCGATAGGCGCAATTAAAATAAAATAAATTTTAAAAAATATAGTAATCAATCATAATCTTGAGTGATTTAAATTTAGATATTTTATATATATTCTAGAATCTATGTTTGACGATTTTGTACTAATTTTCAGGAATTGTGAATAAAAACTGCAAAATATAAACAACTTTAGTGTTTCAAGCATGTGCTTGATATAATAAAATATGGAGAAATAAATGTTATTTTTAAGTTTAGAGAGTACTTTCGGATATATTGTATTCTAAACAACAATTATGGCTTAAATTAAATAAATTTGTTACCCTCACTTTCTTCAAGTTTAGAAAATATCTCGAAAATCCACATTTTCTGCATAAGACACTTAGACTTAAAAATTTTAGTGGGATTATTAGATATCTTGCTTCTACTACACAATCTTAAAAAAAACTATGTTTTTAATCAAAATCGCAATAAAATGGCGACTGTATACAAATGTATATAAATTGCTGATTCAAGCCAATAAAATATATTTAAAAAAATTTAATATTTAACAGCAAATTTGCAAGAACAAATAAATGATGATTGAAGCTAAAAATCCTACATAATATGATTTAAGATAATTAAAATCTTGTAAAACTAACTGGAAACCCGTGAAATTTTAGCTAACTAGGGTATAATTCACAAAAATTTTAATGTTATTTACAATGTTCACTATATTTCATTTCATTAAAAACAAAATATATTTATATCAAGCTTGTGCTTAAAATGTCCCTACTGAAGCAAAAATCAAAAATTTGGTAACAGTTCATTAAATTGCAATAGAATTGAACTTTAAAGCTTTTAAATCGAAAATATAAACATTCAAGCATATGCTTGAATTGTGTAATATTAATAAAAAATAATCTTAAAATTAAGGTAACGGTTTAGATTTTTTATAAAGATGTGTACAGTCTTTAAAATTAAAAAAAAAAATCATTCAAGCATATGCTTGAATCTGGAAAAATTATACAAATCATGAGATTGCAATTATTACTATAATTAATATACAAATTTTTATTTTTTGTTTTTATTGGAGCGTGATAGAGAAGAAGCATGATATTTAAAAATCATAACTACTCTGTATTCTTAATCGGATCGGATTTCAGCCTTCATCAATGTTTGTATTAAACATTGTAATAATTGTTATGTTATAATTGATTAGATTGTTTCTATATGAAATTTTTCTACTTACAAATTATGTCAGTAATTAAACTCTATCGTTAAGCCTATACTTGAATAAACGTAAACCAAAGAAATACTAGATTTTCTTATGCATTCATATTCAACAGTACTACTACAAAGTTTTCAAAATAAATTCTTAATTGGAAACTTTTGTTTTTAATATTTCATTTAAATTTAAATTGCATTAAATCTCTCTAGCTTTATATATATCTCATATTTCTTAATGTAATCCTTCTCTTTATTTTAACCACCCCCCTGGCTGCACACTAAAGTCCTTCAAGGCAGCACATAGTTGCTTAGTAACTAACCCTGATAAACATTTAAATGCTTGCGACTTTAATTCTTCTTTGCCTTCTTTGAATTGCATAATGCATCTAGAAACTGGAGAAAGAAACATACCACCTTTTTTGGCTTGTGTTTCATTCAATCTAACAATTTCAAATGATATTATCTCATTTTACTTCTTATGGAAACTGCGCAGTATTAGAAATAAATAAAATAATCTTGTAGTTATTTTTTTAATGCACTTGTTTTTAAAATCCAACATCCATTTACTTTTGGCACACAACCTTGACTTGAGCCATTGAAAAAAAAAAAGGAATTTTTTTCTACCAACTTTTAATAAATGACACGTTGCAACTGAGATTTACCCACTCTAACCCTTGATTATGATTTTATGCAGTAATAAAATGTCTGCAGCATTCAAAAACTCTTGAGACTTTAACACTTCTATAACATCTATATGGTCGTTTTGAAAATAAAATTGAAATGTCTTGTAATGTTGGCGCATTTTTGTTAAAGAAGGGTCGACAAAAATTCTGTCCTGGCAGACGCGTGTCATTAGATTTTTGTGACAAATCTCTTAAAACTTATAATGTTTACATCAAGAAGTGTGCCGTATATTGTGTTGGCGGTTTCCTGTATGAAGTTATAAAGAAAAAAATGTAAAATTTTTTATGGTTGATTGTTAAATTTATTGTATTTAAAGTCATAGAGTACAGTTATGCTTTTTATAGCACTTATATTTTATGGTTATGAAGAGCCAGCTAAATGTATTTGGGAACTAATTTATTTAAACTAAATAACTCGTTAAGTACTGAAAGAAATTTGTAATTTATGGCAAGAAAAATTTTTTGTATATAAAAAAATAGTATAGAACTAAGATCAAGCAAATGCTTGAATAACTCTTTTGTTTAACAACTATAATAAACTGTCTAATTGGATAACATAGATTTTTGAACGTTTTAAATAGAGAAAAATCAGTTCAAGCATATGCTTGATGGTCCATAATTTAAGCAAATGTTTTGGAGCTTCATCTTATTTTTAAAAATTCTTGTTTATTCACACATCAAGCATATGCTTGATAAACACTTTGAGTCTTTTTATACTTAATTGTTTTTTAATTTTCAACTTCATTTCAATTACATGAGAAAACTTCCAAACTCTTCAAGCATATTTAACTATTAATGTAAAATTTCTATTAAAAATCATTAATGTAAACTCAAAATATAGCTTCTTTTGCTTTAATTTACATTCAAGACTATTGATGTTTTATTAAACCAAAAAAAAAGGTTTTGAAAATCGTAAATTTAGAAAAATAACCTTGATTGTCAAATTGTTGTGTAATTATACTTAAATGTTTGTTATTCGCTAGTACATCTTTTTGGCATTTCAAATATAAAAAAATAACATTTCAAGCATAGGATTAAGCTTATTAAAAAAATTGTTTTTTGACAGACATAAAATGATAAAAACAAATCAATCAGTTCAAGCATAGACTTGATTGTTGAATTTTTTGTATAATTATGCTAAATGGTATGTTATTTGCTTAGAAAATTTTTTTTAAATTTATAAATAATAAATTGTTAAGGAATTACATAAAAATATACTCTTTATCAAAAAAATATTTGTCTTTTGGTAAATAATTTTGTAAGTCAAAAATTTTCAAGCATAAGCTTGATTGTCTGAATTGTTGTAAAATTATACTAAAACGTCTATTATTTGCTTGTAAAGATATTTTAAAATTTATAAATACAAAAAAATATATCAAGCAAAGGCTTGACCTTTTCAATCTGTGTATAATTGCAGTAAAATATACTTTTTATCAAAACATATACTCTTCCTTTCATCTGGTCCTGAAAATTGACGCTGAAGCTTTTGAAAGTAATAAATTTACGAAAAATCTTTTCGTTCAGGCATAAGCTTGATTGCCGAAATTGTTGTGTAATTCCAGTAAATATCTGTTATTCGCTAAGAAACGTTTTTGATTTTATAAATATAAAAAAATCAATTTGAAGCATATGCTTGATATTTTAAATTGTTGCAGAATTACAGAAAAATATGCTTTTTTCAAAATAATGTTAGATGATACAAAAAAAAAATAAAACAAAATTGTTGTGCATTTTTACCAAAATACCTACTAATCGTCAAGGAAGCTGTTTTTGTAATTAAAATATTAGAAATAATATTTCAAACACAAGCTTAATCATTGAAATTGTTAGTTAAATTACAGAAAACGTGTTCCTTATCAAAATAGATATATTTTCTTTTGTCTATTCCTTACACTTGATGATCAAGCTTATACTTGCTCATTAAAAAAAGGAAACATTTGATTTTTAACTCAATCATTATTTTATAAAGATCGAAAATAAGATTTTATTATGATTGTAAAAATAAAAACAAATAAAATAATTTTAATTTTTTTTTATATATTTGAATATATGTATGTACATATTTTTGTTTATATTTTTCTTTCTTATTATTTGAAATATTTCTTTTCGTGTATTTCTTCATTCCAAAGCAAAGCAGCCTATTAATGTTTTTTAAAACTGACTTAGAGTACAAATGTTCTTCCCTTACCTCCTTTATCTATAGTCTTATATCTCATTCTCCATTATTTTGAATACAATGAAAACAAATAACTCTCCCTTAAAATTTAGTCGGCATTATTCAATCCATCAGCAAGAAATGCAAACAAAATTAAAGCATACTTTTTAGCTGTATTCATTAATACTTATACCAACCCAATGCCACCCATATTGTTTATAACAGAACATACAAACATAAAACGAATTGTGCAGACATCACTCATTACATTGCATACAGTTTGTTGGTTGTATGTATGTATGTATGTGTTTTGTATGAGAGACGCCAGTCTGACGACAGTTCAGACAAACACAATTGTTTTAAATACATATTATTATGAAAAACAAAAAATATTTTCCTACTTTATTTGATTGAGATTTGGAGCAGAATTAAAACGGTAGATTAGTTTTAAATCCTTAGATCAATTTTGTAGTTTACTTAAGTATGGTATTCTTTACATCATATTCACTGATCAAAAAAAAATTTGCTCAACAGACATTTCGTCATCTCTATCAAATTACAACCCATTTTCATATAACTGGCAATAATTGACAACAATTGATATTGCCAGGCATTAGAATTATTTGCAGTTGAATTAGTATTACCAACTTCATATAATACAGTTTAAACTTCAAAATTTAGATTTACATTTTTTTTATTTAAATTTTTTTAGTAATAACTAAATATTTATTTATTTATTTTATTTATTTATTACAATAATACAATTACAATAATTAATTTCGGATAAGGAGTACTAGCTGCAATGGCTTTCGACTCTGAGCATTTTCATTTTAAATGAGGTTTTGTAAACTATTTTCGAGTATGAATTTACAAATTAATTTAATATTAATTTCACATATATTTTTTAGCATATCAGTGGGTTTGTTAGACCCGAAAATACTGGTTCTGGGTGCATTCGTCTAGAATATGTTTAGCGTTAAGTTGTGTATTGCATGAGGTACACATAGGTGGAGTTGATTTTTCATAAATATATTTGTGTGAAAATTTGCAGTGGCCTATTCTAATAGTGCTAGTTTCTTTTCTAGTACAGTTTTCTGGGTAGATTGCTTTGATTCCCAGTGGATTAAAAGTCTTATAATAATGTTGATAAGTAGAGATGGTGTTTAGTATGTCCCGAGGCTCCCAGGTGGGATATTTAAGAAGTGGTCGACGTTTGGCTTCTGCCGCTGAGTCAGCATATTCGTTTCCGACTATACCTACATGTGAAGGCACCCACATTATTTTAATTTTATTTTTTTGTTGAATACATTTGTTTCTGATTTTATTTATTAATGGTGAATCGTGCAGGGAATTTTTTGTGGCAAGAATAGAAGAGAGGCTGTCAGTGCATATTATATATTTCTGATCGTTTTCTGAGGCAAATTCTATGGCTACGAGGATGGCTAAGGCTTCTGCTGTAAAATTGGAGCAGTAATCATTGACGAAACCAATATTAATGAGATCGCCATCTTGCTTTACTGCAGCAAAGGTGGTGGAACCATTGGACTTAGATCCATCAGTGTACAATAAGTTCCAATTTTGTCCGATTAAGTGGTCGGAAATGTTTAAAAATGTTTGCTTATAAACATCAGATGGAGTAGTGGACTTCGGAAAATCAACCATTGATAATAAAAAAGATGAGTTTTCAATCATCCATGATGGTTCTGGTTGTGGTTTTATATATATAGGGCGAATATCTAAGTTGTTATTACGAGAAAAATTTATACATCGAACAATTGTAGATTCAAGTTTAGGTATACGTCTACTGCTTATAGTTTTGATGACCTCTTGATACAAAATTTTGTTTCGGCAGATAAAAATTTTGGGTATAAGTTTGTACGTTAGATATATAGTTCGCTCCTTGATAGATGGCATTCCAGCTTCAGCTAAAATGTTTGCGGTGGGACTGGTAGGGAATGCTGTAATGCTCCGACGGATTGCTGCATGGTAAGGACCCTGTATTAGTTTTATATGAGATGGTGCACACCAACCATAAATGGGGAGAGCATAGTCGATTTTTGAGAGTAAAATAGATCGTGTAATATTAATCATAGTTGAAATGTGAATCATAACATTTTTGGATGTTAGATATTTTACAATATTTAGTCTTGTATTTAAGTTTTTCCTAAGTTGTTGACAATGTTGTTTGAAGGTAAAACTTTTGTCAAAAATAACTCCCAGTATGCGAAGATGATCTACTCGTTTGATTTTAATATTGTTGTATTCTAAGTCGGAAATAGAGCAGTTGCGTTTTTTGCAGATATGTAAAAGACTGCACTTTTCAATAGAAAGCTTAGCTCCAGAAGATGAGCACCATTTATTAATGCTTTTCAAGGTGTTAGAAAAAATCTCCCTGACTTTGTTGTTATCTTGAAGTTTTGTAAAAATAATCGCATCATCAGCATAAATTGCATGTTCGATGTGTTTTTGTGTGGAGATAATTTTACTGAATTGGTTAAAAGCAATTACGAATAATACGACAGATAATGGCGATCCTTGGGGTATGCCATTATCTAGAGGTAATGTTTTAGAAAGCTGGCCGTTAACTGAAACTTTTATTTTCCGGTTACTCAAGAAGCTCTTAATAATATATTACATATTTCGCCCTATGTTCCAACTGGCTAGCTGTTGCAAGATGACGTGGATACCAATGCGGTCAAAGGCCTTTTCAAAAGCGGTGGATAAAATGCTGACGTGATTTCTGGTAGATAAAGCTTTTGATATGTAATGTTGAAGGTAGAGCAGTATATCGTCGGTACCTTGTTTTTTCATAAACGCGACTTGGTTGGGAGTGATAAAGTTGTTCGTTTTTATGAACCACATAAGCCGTCTGGCGATTATTTTTTCTAGCGTTTTACCTATAAAAGAGATATTGGTCTAAATCCAGTTACTGTATGATGGTCTTTATTTGGCTTTGGAATAGGGATAATAACTGCAGTTTTCCAAGCTTGAGGATAAACACTGGATATAAATATGTTGTTGAAAAGTGAGAGAATGTGGTTTTTTGCTGCAAAACTTAAATTTTTTAACATTGGGTATGGAATGCGATCATCACCAGGTGTTTTACCTTTGGCAGAATGTAAAGCGTCTTCCAACTCTGTTATATTGATTGGTGTTTCAATTTTCGTAGCATTTTTATTGTAATATTGAGGACTAAATATATTTTTAAATATAATATAATATAAAAAACTACACGAAATTACATTAACACTAGATAAGCTAACATTATTTTCTAACTTAATTATTGTTTTTCTATATTATTTATTTTATACGCGTTGCCAACGAAAAACGTTTAGGTCTGGGGCCAAATCTCCGCATTAGATATCGTGTAAAATCAATCTAAATTCCCCATTTTGGTTTATTATTTAAAAAAGACGGACAAACATCAGCCTTCGTTTCACGTTTACTCTTAACTTGGTGCCATAATTCGCTAAATATGATAGAGCCAAATTATTGTAGTATTTTTTTTTAGAAAATGAAAAAATAATTTCCATAACGAATGCGGTGATTTGGCCTGGTTTAAGATTTGATTTAGTATTTTCATATATTTCATTTTAGATTGATCTTTTACAAATTTGTTTTTAGTTTATCACATTATACATATGTATTTATAAATTTCGCGTTGCCAACATACACACGTTAAAAATATATATACCAAAATTAAATTTTGAATACCATATCCAAAAGGGATTTACTAAAAGTTAAGCCCTAAACAGATAACTGCGAGTTGCGAGTGCGAGAAAAACGAGAATGAGGCAGCATGATTTTTTCTATATGTGGAAGCGAGATCGATAGTAAAGCTTTTTTGTGCGGCATTGCCAACTTTTATTGTAAAAACACTCGCAAGGGAAATAGAATTGATTCTATTTTCTGCGCGAGAAAAATCAGATGACAGGAGAACCAGTTGATAGGCATTTAACGCGATGCCTACTGTAGTAATTACTTTATTTATTTAATAATTTCGATTTTATTCATTTTGTTATATTTATTGTTTGTTATATGAACAGCTTTGTATACAATTGATAATTGAATTATGTTTGACAGTAGGACAATCAGCTGCTCGAAAGCATTTTGATGATTTTGTAAAAGCACAAAAGCACAAATTCTCGCATGCAAAAAGCTTAGTTTTTACTCGCGGTTATGTGTTTAGGGCTTTACTCTTTAATTTTTTCTTTATTCGCATTGCCAACTAAATTTTCTTTTTAACTGTTTGTTAACTCTTGTTATGTAACTTGGGTATTTTAATATTTTTTAATTTACTGAAAACATAAATATTTTTAATTTCGCGTTGCCAACATTAGTCCAAATTTTTTTTTTAAAGTTTTTCAACAATAAATTATATTTTCTCATTATTTTCGCATTACCAACGTGAACAATTTGTTGTTCGTCTGCTTCAAACATTATTTTAGGAAATAGGAAATCCAGTTTTATATCGTAACTATTAAATATTAGATATGTATATTTTTCGTAAAAAATTATTGTTAGCTTTAAAATTGCTTTGCCAATTTCTAGTACATTCTACTTAATATTCGAACGTATTTTTATGAATTACTCACTTTGTTCTATTGAATTTTCGCCTGTCGTCTTAGTCGTGGCCAGGAGTGCTGTGTAATTGTTGTGAAAGCTTAACGCGTTTGTAGATTTTTTCATTTCACTGCATTTTTTATGATATGGATGGAATATGTAATTTTTATTGCTTATATGCCGCCATAACGAAATAACACCTCTCTATACAACCACCCAAACACCCACTGAGTTATCCTGTAGGATATCTTGTTTTCACACACGTACACATAGAAACAAAAAAACCGGTCTGTTTATGGCTGTTAACTTCAAAGGGGGTCTTCTACTGATTGCCCATACAGTTTGTCGAGAGACAGCAAGCCAGTAAGTACAAAATTGTGAAACCAAAAACAAACGCGGAAGTTGCAAAAAAAAGTTTAAACGTTTAAAAAAAAATCATAAATTATTTAAAGAATAATATATTTTAAAGAATATTTGTTTTAAAATAAGGTAAACTTGTGGTTAAAATAGGTCATTGTGTTATTTGAAAATAATTTAGAACTAAGAAAATTGTTTATATGCTTAGAAACAATTTTTGTTTAGAGTTTGTGTCAAACTCCCAACTCTTCTTTTCAAAGCTACTCACCCTCCTTAACATATACTTTGTAAGTTTTTTTTTTCATAAACCTGCGCAGTATGCAACATATTGCATTTCTAAATAATAAAATATTTAGTTTGTTTTTCTACCTTTATAATGTTTGAAATAGCAAAAGAAAATAATTTTTAAGAGTGTAGTTGTTTTAAAATTGCTTATTTTTAAAGTTCAATATCCTTAATGTACTATTTTCATTAAAAATATTCACTTCTTGCCAGTAAAAAAAAATCTATATTAACTCCCCTACTCCCCTCCTTAAAGTACGCTTCATTAGCTTTTAAGATATTGTTGTTTTTATAGTCAAAAGACTTCCGGTGTTTTATGTTTAACTGCTTTAATTAATATCAAAAAAAAAAAAAATCAATTGATTTTTGAGAGCAAACAAATAAGAAAAAACGACCACAACATAAAAAAAATTCTATAAAACTAAGCAACGATTTTGAACCAAAAACAAAATAAAACCTCATTATATTCTTGAAAGGTTTTGAAGTGTAACCCCTTTTTCGTGTTTAAATATTTCATAAACACCTTTTATTCTGTCTTACTTTATATTTAAACTTACACCTTTCGTTTACCAAGTACTTTAAGAAACCTTAACCTTAAGTCAAGTATATGATGTATTTCTGCAAAGTCAAGGGCTTTTTTTATCTTTCAATATAATGTGAATTCTTTTCAATTAAAGTTATTCTTTTACAGAATCTTTTAATTCTTATGTTTTCTTCTTCTTCCTTTTCTTTCAGTTTGCTGCTTGGGTTGATGCTGTCATATTCGTTTTTAGTTTAGAAAACGAATCGAGCTTTAATACAGTTTATAATTATTATACAAAAATGGCTCATTTCCGTAATGGTCAAGAGATACCGATGATTTTGGTTGGTACTCAAGATGCCATCAGTGAACGTAATCCTCGAGTTATTGATGACTCGAGAGCCCGTAAATTGGCCAATGATTTGAAGCGGTGCTCGTATTATGAGACTTGTGCCACGTATGGTTTGAATGTGGAGCGAGTATTTCAAGATGGTAAGTTTTTTTGTCCATAGCTTTTCAGTCTCGACTCTCATTAGGGCTCTCTTTGTATTCTCAGCAAAATCTTTAATATTACAAAATCTTTTAATATTAAACAAAGCTTCATACAAAGCTTGAATTATATTTTTCAGTCGTGTACTTTAATATTTGGCTACGAGACAGAAATATTGGTCTTATTTAAGACTTCTTATTTAAGGGTCTCTAAGCTTTTTTATGTTTGTCTAAAGGACTGTCTAAAATTTCGTATAGATGCTAAAAGATGCTAAAATGTACTGAAGTCAAAAAAAAAAAAATCAAAATTTTTTTCACAAATTTTTATTTTATAAAATAAATGCTTATTAATAAAATCACAAAAAAAAATATACATATTGATAAAAACTTAAAAGATAAAAAACTAATTTCAGAAAAATGACAATAAATGTTTACAAAGCTACAATTAATTACGTGTCTGCTTGTCGATAAAACTTTGGATTGGTTTTTAATCCTTTTCCCGTGATCCAATCGATCTGAAACATAGCAAGCAGACTCGTGGCGACGAAAAAAATTGTATAAAATTATTTAATTTAAAAATAAAGGGAGTATAAAGTTAATTTTTATGGGTTGGTTTTTTATATTTATTTATTTAATCAACTTTCTATTGAAATTAAATAACTTCTACAAAAATTATATAAAATTACAAAACAAATCTGAAAATAAATAAGTATGCCCTAATAAACATAATACATTTATATACCCTATACGACTCTATGGTCAGGATATGATGAGTTTATGCTGATGTCAGTGTTGCCTTGTTAGTATTTTAGATGCTAGATTTAGCAACTTTTTTGTCGTTTAGCATCCAAAATTTATAAAAAGATGCTAGATGCTAACTTAGCATATTTTATTAAAAATAATTTGTTTTTAACATATTTTTTTTTTTTTTCATTATTTTTGAATATAAAATTTTAAATTTAATGGTATTGATATGTTTTAATTTCTCAAAGTGTAATGTGAGAAATTTGTGTACTACTCTTTTTTCCACTCTGCTCGTTTTTTTTCAACAAATATAATAAAACATTTTGTAATAGAAGAATGTAAACAGCTACAACAGTTGTTAATGAATTAAAAGGTCGATTGCCAAAAAATATTATTGTATTAAAAAGAAAAGTGGCAACATTTTCAATACAAAACACATTAAACCGGGTAAAAGAACCGATAACCACTATATTAGAAGAGTTTAAATTTAGATCATATGAAACAGAAAAAATTCAAATCCAATGGAGTTACATCACAGAACAATATTGGGATACAACACTGAATACAACCTCTTTATGGATTGAAGTTAATAATTTCAAAAAATCTATTGGCGAAAATCCATTTAAAGAGTTATCCACATTTGTATTGACTTTATTAGTTTCGTCTTTTTCAAAGAGTTGAACGTTTTTTTAGTTTAATGGCTTTTGTTAAAATCAAACTTTGCAACAGATTAAAATCCGAGTTGTTATGTTCTATAATACGGATAAAAGAAAGTTTGAAATTGAAAAATGCGTGCTTACTTACAATATACCGAGCGATGTCGTTGATAAAATTCGATCGTCAGAAAAATATCAGAGCCAAGAAGAACTTGAAGATGAAGACATCGCAGAAATATTGGATTCCATAAACTAATTATTGTAATATACTCGTACCTTTTGACAATGTAAATTCTGTTATATTTGAAACTAAAAAAAAATCTCTAAAAGTCTAACAGCCGTATTCATAAAAATTCTAAACAGCATTTCAAATTCATTTTAAGCAAAAATCGATAAAATTGTATTCATAAACGAATTTTAGCTTAAAATGCCTATTTTAAACCTTGTATAAATAAAAGAATTTTAAAATTGGTTCGACCCTATTTTAAACCTATTTTAAAATGACATTTGTGCTTTTTGCTCTGTGTTTGTTTTCATTTTGAACACAGTAGAAAAAAATTGTCACTCAATCGAAAGTTAGTTCATTTTTTAATGAGAAATAGACAATTTATATTTGATTAATAGAATTGGTAAGAATTATTTTTATTGAAAAAAATTATGTTTTAATTACATACATTTTGTTTACAATAGAAATTATTGCCCAAATCTCAAATGATCGTCAAAAGAAAATTTACAAAAAAAAAGAGCGACCCATTTGCTATTCCGGATAAGGAGCGCTTGCGCACGAAGTATTTATACAAATTATTAAAATAACTTAATTATTAAAATAACTTAATGTAATAATAATAGAACAAAGAAAACTAGTGATGTGTAAACAATCAAAACAAATTAAATAAAACTGGTTATTTGAATACTTTTTTAATCTGCAATAAAATCACCACATAAATTACATATCTATCTATCATTTTGTTTTGAATGTTTTTCTTTATTTAATTAATAGACAAGTTTATCATTAATTATTTTTTTTATAAAAACCATATTTTTCTCAAACACAGCAAAAAAAAATTATAGATACGAATACCGTATGAATTAATAACCATGATTTTGCATCATTACAACTCAAGTAACAAATAAAAAATGTAGTGTTGCCATCATAGAGTTTAATAAAACGTTAAAACGTTTATTACTTAAAATACTGATTATGAATACGAATTTTCAACAAACCTTTTTTAGGCTTAAAATGTGTTTGAACTAATTTGTATTTGAAACCTGATTTAAGATTTTTTTATGAATACGGCTGTAAATATTTAATTTAAAATTAAAAAACCTCAATTTGGTGTTAAAAAAATTTCGGATGAAATTCAAAATAATTTTAATTAAAATTTAAAAAATAAAATCGAATCTTATGTTTTATATTCATTATTCCATTTAAAAACCAAAGAATTTATTAATCTATAATATTAATAGGCTAGGCGATTTCTTGTGACTGATGTTTTGTTCTACCGTTTTATCCCGATTTTGACCAAACGTAAAATAGATATTTCTTTTTAGCCGTCTTGCAGATTTACAGATTTTTTAATTTTTTCCTTTATTTTGAGTAAATTGCCTTTAAAGTTGCTACTAACACATACATAAAATTATAAAGGGTCCGCCAAATAACTTTTTTTTTTTTGAAAATGCTATAAAAAAAAACTACTGAATATTATCTCAAATTTCTTTTTTTATTTGAAAGTACAATCCTTCCGGTCAATAATGGAAAATAATTTCATTCAAATGGCTACCTCGGCTGGCCATGCAGTAGCCTACACGATCGGTCCAATTTTTAAGCACATTATCGATTGTGTGCAGCTGTATTTCACCAATGGCTTCACGAATATTGTCCTTTAAAGCGTCAATTGTCTCTGGCTTGTTGGCGTAACACTTATCTTTGTGGGCACCCCATAAATAATAGTCCAACGGTGTCAAATCACAGCTCCGAGATGGCCAAACGACATCAGCTCTGCGGCTGATAATGCGATCTTCAAAAACAGGGCGCAAAACATGGAGTGTAGTTTCGGCTGTGTGGCACGTAGCGCCGTCCTGTTGAAATCAAATGTTGCCAATATCCCCCTCTTCAATTTTTGTGAACAAAAATTCGTTTAACATGGCCCGATAACGATCGCCATTGACTGTAACGGCCACTCCTTGCTCAGTTTCGAAGAAAAATGGCCCAATTATGCCTCTGGACCAAAATCCGCACCAAACAGTGACTCGTTTTGGGTGTATCGGCTTTTCAATGTATGCGTGTGTGTTTTCTGTGCCCCAAATGCGACAGTTTTGCTTGTTTACATACCCGCCAAGATCAAAATGAGCTTCATCTGAAAAAATGACTTTTATTTTGGCAAAATCGGCATCTCAGCAAAATCGTCGATCGCAGGCCCACTTAGCGAAGCGAAAACGCATTGGATGGTCAGTTGGCTTCAACTCCTGAACCAATTGGACTTTGTATGGCGTCATACCAAGGTCTTTATGCAAAATTCGTCTCAATGATGCCTCCGAAATGTTCAATTCTTGAGAACGACGGTGAATTGATGTTGATGGCGCTTCACGCACACTTTCTGCCACAGCAGCAATATTCTCGGGTGTACGCACTGTTTTTGGCTTTTCACGCTTTGGTTTATCGATGAGGATGCCAGTTTCTTTCACTTTTTTTCACAAGATAACGAACATACGGAGCTGACGGTGCTTCTCTTCTTCCAAAATCCGTACGCAATTTTCGCACACATTCTGCAACATTACCATGATTTTCAAAGTAATGTCGCAATATTTCCCAGCATTGTTCAAGCTTATACACAACCATATTCGTTCAGCGGAAGGATAAAACTAATTATCTGTCAAATCAGACACGAGCTAAGTGTTACCATTCAAGAAATAAACACTAGTTGAAAAAAAACGTTAGATGGCGGACCCTTTACAATGCTATGTGTGTGTTTATTAAATTTGTTAATGTATTTGTAATAAAAATGAGTTTGTTTTTTTTTTGTGTTGATTTGTGAATTTGCTATAATTGATTAGCATACTTTTAGGGTCTTTATTTAATGAAAAAATAAAATTTCCTAGAATTTGCGCTCGAATTTCGAGGGCTGGAATCTGCTAGTAAGTATTTAATATTTCAATAAAAAGGTAATGAAATTTGAAAAAAAAATTAAGCATCTTTTTTTTGACTCCATATTTCATATTATGACAACACTGGCTGATGTTTGTAACAACCAAAAATATTGGACCTAGACCCTCCTCTTATTATACCGTTCTACTCAGAATCACTGAGTCGATTTATAGTGCGTTTACATCTAAAGAAAATCTAGTATATGCGAAATCTTGCTCATTTTTACGAGATTTCCCATACAAAACAAAATCTAGCTCGTTACTAAATTTGTGCAAAATCTCACAAAATCTTGCAAACGTGCACACTACCAAATGACTCTACTGTGTTTATACCCTATACCACTATGTGGTTTGGGTATAATGACTTTGTGCTGCTGTTTGTAACAACCAAAAATATTTGACCTAGACCCATCTTTAATTATACCGATCGAATCAGAATCACTTTCTGAGTTGATTTAACAATGTCCGTCCGTCCGTCCGCCCGTCTGTGTGTCCATGTAAAGTTTGTAATCAAACTGCAGGTCGCAAATATGAATATATTTTGATGAAATTTGGTATATAAGCTTTTATCGGCCATGAGATGAACGCTATTGAAACTGGTGAGAATCGGTCCATGTTCAGACCTAGCCCCCATACAAATTACCCCTATGAAATCGACATAAATTGCCATAAGATCCAAATTGTCATATAGATCTTACTCAAATTGGGTTTGTATGCGTTCATTACATCCATTAATGAGTAGTCCAAAAATGATCCCTTTGGCCCCATATAGAGCTGCTTCCCGATCTTCACTTAAATCTAATAAAAAACAAAAATATTGCACTGATTCTTCTCAAATTTTGTTTGTATACATTTTTGCAAAATACAAGAGACTTTACCAAACATAATCAGGATCGGTCCATTTTGGGACCTAGTCCCCATATATATATAGCATCCGATATGAACTTTTTCATATCTGCAGCCAAAAAAAATAATAAAAATCCCACTTAAATTTGGTTTTTGCTTATTTTCTGTTTCCAGTTAGTTGGGCCTAAGAGATACGGTTTCTAAACGCATGGTATAGGGTATCTTATAGTCGGTCTAGACCGACTATAATTTTCTTACTTGTTTTTTAATATTGTAGTAGAAAGTTACAACGCAGTGACTGAAAAATTGACATTTAAAAACAAAAGCAAACAAGTTGAATAAAAAGGAAATAAAATATTAATTATTAACAAAAAAAATCATAATAAAAAAATATTTAGTAATTGAAAAGTTATAACTTTTTATACTGACATGTGCCCATTCCAATCTGCTAAATAATAATTGTGGAAAATGAATTTGTTTTTGCTGTTCAAACAATACATTTAACAAATGCAAATTTTTTTTTCGCAAAGTTTCTATTTCAGTTTGTGCTTTTTTAATTTTTGATGCATAATATAATTATAAAAGCAGTTCCTTTTTAGAATTTTCCATATTTCCATTTTCCTATTGTTTTGTTTATGTTCGTGTATTTCTAGTTTATGTTTCATTTTAATCAGCTGTTTATTGTTGTGGAAACAAAATCTCACAAAATGTCAAAAAAAATAGATGTAAACGGTATAGATTTTGAAATAGATTTTAACTAAAATCTACTAGATTTTTCTCAGATGCAAACGCACTATTAGCAATTTCCGTCCTACTCTCCGTCTGTGTGTCCACGTAATTCTTGTAATCAATTCGCAGGTCCCAAATATGAATATATTTTGATAAAATGTGATATAAAAGCTCTTATCGGCCATAGGACGAACGCTATTGGTGAAAATCGGTGCATGGTGAAGCCTAGTCCCCATACAAATGACCCCTATGAGATCGACGTACATTGCCATAAGATCCAATTATCATATAGATTTCTGTTAAATTTGGTTTGTGTGTTTTGATTGCACCCTTTGATCAGTAGTCCACAAATAAACCCTGTAAACAATTGTTAATCAAAGTCCTATATAAAGCTTCTTCCCGATCTTCACTAAAATCTATCAAAAAACAAATATATTGCACAGATTTTTCTTAAATTTGGATTGTATATGTTTTTGCATCCGATATGAACTTTTCATATCTGCAGACTAAAATTTTGTTTATGCTTATTTCCTATATCCAATTAGTTGCTCCTAGGAACCTTTCTCTAAACTCTTGGCATATGGTATCGTATAGTCGGTCTAGACCAGTAAGAATTATTACTTGTTTGAATTTTTACTAATTTTTCTTTTCTAATTTCATTTTAATTTTTTTTTTACTTTGAAATAGAAGTTTTTTAAATTCAAATGAGTTTTTTTTTAATTCAAAATTTAATTTTTTGATTTAGAAAAATATAACGCTTTATTTATGATTTTCAAATGTGAATTTGTTAATTTAAAATGGAAGCTTTTGTACATCAATAAAATTTTTTTTAATTGCTGAAAGATTTTTTTAAAATTTTAAATTAAAATTTTAAAATTTAAACGGATGCCCTACCTTTATCAACAAAATACCATAAAAGTAAATAAAATACCCATCATTAGGCCCAACTAATTAGATATTTAAAATAAGCATAAACCAAATTTGAGTGGAATTTTTATTAATTTTGTTGCCCGCAGATCCTAATGATATATCGGATGATATATTTATTTGGAGATTAGGTCGAAAAATGGACCGAACCTGACCATATTTGGTAAAGTCGTGTATTTTTTACAAAAATATATACAAACCAAATTTTAGAAAAATCTGTGCAATATTTTTGTTTTTGATATGTTTGAGTGAAAATTGGGAAGTAGTTTTAATTGGGGGCTACGACTAAAAATTGTCCTATAAGGTTTATTTTTGGACTACTGATCAATAGATGTAATAAACGCACACACATACCCAATTTGACAGAGCTCTATGTGACAATTTGGATATTATGGGGATTTTAGTGGATCTCATAGCGGTCATTTACATGGGGATTAGGCCTGATATCTGATTCTCAAGTATTTTTCATAGTTACAAACATCATGACGACATAGTAGTTTTTGGTATAAAAAGATGCTAAGTCGCATCTTTTTGGAAATTTTAGATGCTAAAAAAATGCCAAATCTAGCATCAAAAATGCTTAAATAGCAAAACTGATAGTTCAAGTTTCCTCATGCAAATTTAAGTTTAATAATCATTTAACATTAAACAAGGCTTCATTTTGCTGCATCAGCTTTTAAATCTTTATTACTCCCTCGTAAACATTTATTTTCTTCCGTTTCCTTTTGTCTGCTATCTATATGTTTGAAATTTTGTTTCTGATTAGAGTTCTCTTTAAACTTTTCCATTTCTCTTTAAGACTGTCTTTAAATTCTCTTTAAATTAGTTAACATTCATTTTATGTTTTCTCACAAAAGGTCCAAATGTAACGCAGTGCCGGCTACTGGATTAGATCTAAATATTTGTTCTTTCCTTATTTGAGACTCATTTATTATTACTCAACCTTAAAACCTATTTTACACTCTCGTATACACTCAATTTTCTCCTGTATCGCTTTGATAATTCTCAATTGAAAGAGTTTTCATAAAAAATATTTTTGTTCTCTTCAACTCCATTTTCACAAGAGCCCAGTATCTCGCCGCTGGCCTTAGCTGCGGACAGTTTGGACGATTTGCCTCCCTGGTACAAAAACCAAGTTATTGTTCTTATTACACTCAAGAGCTTTTTGACCGTAGTGACAAGATGCCAAATCGAGCCAAAAATATGTGGACACATTGCTTTGGCTTATGAAAGGAAAGAATATTTTTTGCAATCACTCCTTAATTTTGTCAGAAATGACCCGCTTCTTTTGCCACGACTGCATATTGCTTGACATACCAGTAACTTCTTTTGGAAATTTCGACTGCTTTTGGGTCATAAACGCATCTTAAATATTTCCTCGAGCATTAGCAACACACAAATTTTGACGCTGTAGCTGCCAAAACTCTGTCACTTCATACGTTTCGTCGTCCATTATGCTGCAGGAGTATTTTTTTATGAAACATGACTTCAATTTCTGTGTTTTTGGCTTCTAAATTTTTTTACAGAGTTCCTATCTGGAACATTTTGGACTTTGTATGATTTCAAACCTATATTGGCTTTAACTTTTCGCACCAAATAGTCTGAGCACTGAGCTAACCGGGCTGCTTTTCTACCGGATGTGTTGGGAGCTCTTTTCCATAAGCTTTATAATTTCTTGGACTTACAAAAACCATGTGGACCTTTCGTCTTCCCGAATCAGGTTTCTCATCAATGCTCAAATTCTCCTGATAGTTTCTAATTCCATTGAAAAGAATTTAACGGCAGATCTTTGATTCTTTGCCCAACTTTTGGTAGGATCAAGTTCGATTTTGTTAAAAATAGTTAGTCACTGTAGTACGTACATTTATTTCGTCACTCATCTAACTAACGAGAAATAAATAGGGTTTTCATTAAGCATAATAACTGAGATAGTTTTTATGAATAACTTGATCAAAAAAATTGAAAAAATCCTACGAAAAAGTGAAATATTCAAAACTCCCTCATTTTTCTATTTAGCTTGTCAAAAAATTCTCTCGCAACGTTTACCCCTTCCCGCCACTATTACCTCTAGACCCACCACACCACAGGGCACGCGTTTGGGTATAACTTCGTACAATCACAGCGCCACTAACGGTACCAATGTTAATGGCTTCGCCTCCACAAATTCCTCCTCAAATGCAATGCAAACGGCGGGTGGTGCTGCATCATCTAGCAGTACATTAACTCTACCGCATAGACATCATGTCCTCTCCAGTTCCACGCATCATATACCAATGCGTATGAGTGCTGATTTTGTGCATGGCGAACAACAACATAGTTTGCCGCCCACGTCACTAAATGCGCAAAAAGTGTGGCAACAGCAGCAACCACAGGAGACACAACATGTCCAGCTGAGATCTCATCACAATCGCGAAAGGGAGAGGGATAGGGATAGGGAGAGGGAACGTGATTATACGCTGACAAATGAAAATAACAATATAACCAAATACAATCCTCAAGGTTCGAGCTCACAAAGCAATTCAGCTTCAGAACAATTAGCTCCTCTCTCATTGGTGCCCTTAAGAGAAAAGGACTCGAACATGGGAGGAGGTGGAAAAGATTTACCAACTCCCACTTCAACACCAACAGCCAGTCGTAAGTCGCGCCGAAGATCGAATCTCTTCATTCCATCCTCTTCCAAGAAAGGTGAAAAGGATGCGAAAAATGGTGAATTGGGTAGCGGTCGTTCAATACCCATTAAACAGGGTTATTTGTATAAAAGGTCCAGTAAATCTCTGAATAAAGAATGGAAGAAAAAATACGTAACCTTATGTGATGATGGTCGATTTACGTATCATCCCTCGTTGCACGATTATATGGATGATGTGCATGGCAAGGAAATTCCACTACAATATGTAACCGTTAAGGTGCCAGGCCAGAAGCCTAGGGGATCGAAATCAATAATAACAAATAGTGCTTTAACTACTTCGATGCTTTCAACAAATAATGGTTAGTTACACTCGTTAACGAGTATTCACTTTTATAACATCTATTTTATTTAACTCATTTATCATTTACTTTACTCTCTCTTTCTGTTCTCCTTAGCTTTTGAACCCTCAAGAGAAGCAGCTGTTAAATCTAATTCATCTCAACAAACTAGTGGTGATGAGGGCATTGCCATGTCAAATTCAAATTCTCAAACCTTTATTGCTGGCTCCTCAGAAAACTCACAACGTGAACTATTGGCCGTAAATGCTACCAATAAATTGGAGGCCCAAACCCCCAATGTTAAAAAACGTCATAGACGTATGAAGAGCAGCAGTGTTAAATCAAATGAAATTGACGATTCCGATGGCTATGAATTTTACATTGTCTCTTTGGACTCGAAGCAGTGGCACTTTGAGGCAGCCAACTCCGAAGAACGAGATGAATGGGTAGCTGCTATTGAACAGGAAATATTCAAGAGTTTGCAGACCATAGAAAGTACCAAAATGAAACCGGCCACAACCAGTGAATTGGCCTCGATGGCAACGATACGAACTCGGGTACCGGGTAATGCTTTTTGTGTCGACTGTGATGCACCAAGTGAGTTAATGTTGGGCTACAATTCTTTTTTCTTTTTTTAGCTATTTTATTTAAATTTGAGTTATAAAATTTATGAAATTAAATTAAATTTTTTCATATTTTTTATCTTTCTAGATCCTGAATGGGCTAGTTTAAATTTGGGTGTCTTAATGTGTATTGAATGTTCGGGCATACATCGCAATTTGGGTTCTCATATATCTAAAGTTCGTTCGTTGGGTCTTGACGATTGGCCGTAAGTACTTTTAATATATATATTTTTTTTAACGCAATCACAATTTTGATCATAATTTTTTGTTTCCAATTTTTCAGTGCCGGCCATCTAAGTGTTATGCTAGCCATTGGCAATAGTTTGGCCAATTCTGTTTGGGAGGCAAATACCCGCCAGCGTACAAAACCTAAACCAAATGCTTCTCGCGAAGAGAAAGAAACTTGGGCCAGAAGCAAATATGAGGCTAAGGAGTTTTTACCTCAACAAACAACCAATTCTAATGCTACACCGGGCCAGCAATTAATTGAAGCTGTGATTAGGTATGTGAATTTTTAAAAGATAATAATGTTTGTTGTGTATGTTTCGTCGACCAAAAACGAATGTTAGTTTATTTATCACTGAAATATTAAAATAAAAATTATATATTTTTGAAATTTTTCTTCAAAATTTTTTATTATTCGGTTATTCAATTATTAGATTTTTTAAATATAGATTTTGTTTTTTTTTTTTTTTGAATATATAATTTTTTTAGTGAGATTTTTGAAATATATTTATATATTTTTATTAAAAAACAGAATATTTTTCAAAAATTTAATTTAATTTAATTCGTTATTCAATTAATAATTGGTAATTATATAAGAAATTCGCATTTTAAGGATTTTTTTTTTAAATATACATACATATAATTTTTTGAAAAATTTTATTTGTATTTTAAAGTTAAAAAGATTCTAAATGAATTTAAGTCTTTAGTTAGTTTTTAAATGGTTCGTGTTTAAAAAAAAAAATTTAATATAGAATTTGTCAACCTGTCATGGTGTGACCTAAAACCTTTTCCCTAAACTCATGGTATTTAAAAAAATTATTGAGTTATTCATTTTTTATATATATATATAAATAAATTGTTTTGATTGGATAAGAAATTCCGATTATTGTTAAAAAAAAAAGGAAAATTATTTTTAATTTATATTTTCATTATTAATCGTTATTCGGTTTTTCCACATTTTATATTTTAAAAATTTTTTTTAAGGATAAAGAATTTTTTTTATTCTGTTATCTAATTATTCGGTTTTTTAAATATAAATAATTTATTTTGATTTGATAAGAATTTCGGATTATGCTTAAAAGAAAAATTGTTTTTAATTAATTTATTATTAATCGTTATTCCATTATTCGGTTTTTTCTCATTAAACTTTTTATATTAATTTTGTAGAGCTAAAGAATTTATTTCTTATTCTGTTATCTAATAATTCGGTTTTTTAAATTATTATTTTTTTTTTTTTTTGATGCATTGAATTTATTTTAGAGTAAGATAATCGGATAAATTATTCGGTTTTTTAAATATAAATAATTTATTTTGATTTGATATGAATTTCGGGTTATGCTTAAAATAAAAATTGTTTTTAATTAATTTATTATTAATCGTTATTCCATTATTCGGTTTTTTTTTCTCATTAAACTTTTTATATTAATTTTTTAGAGCTTTATTTATTTCTTATTCTGATATCTAATAATTCGGTTTTTTAAATTATTTTTTTTTTTTTGACGCATTGAATTTATTTTAGAGTAAGATAATCGGATAAATTATTTGGTTTTTTAAATATAAATAATTTATTTTGATTTGATAAGAATTTCGGATTATGCTTAAAAGAAAAATTGTTTTTAATTAATTTATTATTAATCGTTATTCCATTATTCGGTTTTTTTCATTAAACTTTTTATATTAATTTTTTAGAGCTAAAGAATTTATTTATTATTCTGTTATCTAATAATTCGGTTTTTAAATAATTATTATTTTTTTTTTTTTTTTTTTTTTGATGCACTGAATTTATTTTAGATTAAGATAATCGGATAAAAGCTTTGTATTCGTATTGTATTCGATAAAATATTTTACTACTTCCTTCCCAAAATACTTATGTTTAACATTTTCTATTGATTTCTTGTCCTAAAATAAAGTTAACATTTTATTAAGTAAAGTGTTTTTTATACAAATAAAAGAAGATAACTTAAAAAATAATAGTACACGCGAGTATAACACTATTCTGGTAGAAAAACTGAAATTATACTGTAATAATATTAAAGAAAAAATATATTTACATGCTGTCGCTCGTAAACGGCCATCTTGGTGAAGAATTGTACTTATATATAAATTTGAAGCATTGTGGATTCGATACATATTTGTAGCGTCCAAAATACGTTTTTTAACTTGTCTGAATGATTTTCATTATATGCATTTCGTTCAATTAAATCGCCGATGGTTCTTGGTGATTGTTGAAGTTGAAGAGACGGTTTAAATAAAAAACCAAGAACGTTAAGGTCAGCACTAATTGGTGGCTGTGAATAATACTCCTTCGCAGCATAACTCTTAGGACCTCGATTTCGATTATTGCCACTTTTGGCTCTTTTTAGCAAGGTTCAGAAAATACACACATGAAACACACAATGTTCTGTTCTGAAGCAGCCAACACATATTTTTATTTGCATATTAATTATGTGTGTTTCTAAATTTTGTACGGTGCCCAACACAATCATGACTGCTTAATATTTCGCTATCTACACGAACATTTTTCTATCACGTATTTTTTGTTTCGTACACACATAAATTCGTTTTCTTGCACGTGTACTGCTAAAAAGCAGAACATGTTCTTCAACGCGTACATCTATAAATTAAAACATTATCCACTCGCGATCGGAAAACAACGAAATTAAGTCATAAACAACATATAAAATTTCTCTGTTTTCTATTTTATTACTATCTTTTCATTTTTATTTTTTGTTTATTTTTATTATTATCTTTTTATTTTTATTTTTTTATAACTGCGAATGAATTACTTTAGATTTTTTTAATAAATTTGGTTGAAACGATTGTTGCCGTTATTATAGGGGTGTTTCAGATTTTTCCGATCGCGAAGAATATGTTCTGTTTTTTAGCAGTCACGTGCAAGAAATCGAACTTAAAATAAAGCTACACTCGAATCTGTGTTGTTTATGTGTGTTCGAAACAAAAAATACGTGATAGAAAATGTTCGTGTAGATAACAAAATATTAAAACGAAACACAATCATGATTGTGTTGGGTACCGTACAAAATTTAGAAACACACATAATTGATATGAAAATAAAAATATGTTTTTGTTGGTCTGAGCTATGTTTGTTTACATATATGTATGTACGAGTTTTTTTATTCAGTGTGTGTTTTTTTTCTGAACTCTGCTTTTTAGGTAATATTGTAATATTCCGTGTTGTTGATGTGATCGTTGGTTAAATATGTATATGCATTTATTATTTCGTACGTTTCCTGTTACATAAAAATTAAAAAAAAATATTTTATTAATAATTTCAAACCTTGACAGTTAGTTAAAAATACATAAATTAAAAATTTAAAGCTGTCTGTAAATTTATAATCACTGATATGTCGTATCAATTTATTTATTTAACCGTTTTCTATTGATTTTGATATTCCGATTGTAGCTTCGTTTGTTTACTTAATTGTCTAGTTACCGTAAAATTTAAAATAATTTTTTTTAATTCTGAAAAACACAGTTATAAAAATGTTCTATTTCAGTTTTATGAAAAAATTTATTTACTTTTTAAATAAAGGATTTTTTTATGGGATTATTAACTTACTTGTTGTTTTTTTAACTTTTTGTAGTCCAGTTTGATTTGACCATTATTTCTGTAAATTAATTCGATTAATAAATTCTCTAGATGTGATAAACAGATTATTAGTTTTTTTTTTTAAATTTATTATATTTATTTATTTTTTTTGTTTATTTATTTTTTAAGTAAAAATATTATATATTATGGGCATTCAGTTATTCTTTTTTTAATTTTAAATATTTTATTTTTAATTTTTAGAATTTTTACTATTGATTATCTGTTTATTATCATAGGATCATATTCTATAAAAAATATTAATTAAAAAAATAATAGTTATTTTCAATTCATTTAGTTTTTATAATAATATAATATGGTTATAACCTCCACACCAATGTGCAAAGTCTGTAGTCACAATCGATAATCGCCTAAGTCGACTTAAGAACGGTTTTAGTTATGTAAGCTATCATATTCTACTAAAAAAAACTTTATAGTAACGTGAAACCCCCATTTCTTTAACAATGTTTTTTAAAAAGATATTAATAAAAACATACTGACCTAAGTCGTAGTGAAACCCCATTACATTTATATAAAGTTATTCTTCTCGAAAACATAATTTTCGACTTAGGCTTGTGACCACAGATAAGTTTGTCATTCCGGTTGTTACGCATCTAAAAATGCATTTGCGATCCAATAAAGTATATATATCCTTGATCCTTATAACAACTCGAGCCGATGTCTGTCTGTCCGTCTGGGTGCTATTGAGTAGGTTCCTATTGAAAATGGGGTAAATCGGGCATCATTGTGCCAAGATATGTTAAAAAATATGAAGAAAACTCTAAAAAAAAAATTTTTTTTTAATTAAAATTGTTTACTTTTTAAAATATTTTGTTTCCATTTGTTTTAAATGGTGCTATAAGTCCAGATATTAATGTAAACGTGAAACCCATGATTCCGCACAGCCGAATTTAACACTCTTACTTTTTTAATAGAGTGATATTTCGTTTTTTGGCCTTCGATGAAATTTAGAATAATTTTTTTTAATCTTTACATTTTTGTAAAAAGGTTGTATTTTACAATATTTTGATAAATTTATTTTAATTTTTCCGATAAATATTTTATTGATTTTTGTAGACAAATATTTAATTTTTAAAAAATTTTTTATTTCTAGGTTATTAAATTAATCGTTTTTTAATTAGAATTATAACATTTTTTATTAATAGAAAATTTATTTATTGGTTTTATTTCTTTATAAATTTGTTTCACAATATTTTTTTTCTATATCATTCATATTCTATTAAATATATTAAATTAAAAAAAATAATAATTATTTTCAATTCATTTAGTTAATTTTTTATTTAGTTTTTTTAAATATAATATGGTTATAACCTCCACACCACTGTAGTCACAATCGATAACCACCTAAGTCGACTTAAGAACGATTTTGGTTATGTATGCTATCCGTATTCTACTAACAAAACTTTATATTTACGTGAAACCCCCATTTCTCTTACAATGTTTTTTTAAAAAAGATATTAATAAAAACGAATCCCCGTTACATTTATATAAAAAGTAGTTTTTACCGAAAGCGGGATTATCGACTTAGGCGGTTAATGCTTGTGACCACAAATATACGTTTGTCATTCCGTTTGTAACGTATCGGATAAAATATATATATTCGGATAAAATATTTACGATCTAATAAAATATATATATTCGTGATCCTTATAACAACTCGAGGCGATATAGCGATGTGCGTCTGTCCATCTGATTGCTATTGAACAGGTTGCTATTGAAAATGGGGTAAATCATGCATCATAGTGCCAAGATATGTTCAAAAATATTTTAAACTTCAAATTGTTTACATTTCAAAAATATTTTGTTTGCATTTGTTATAAATGGTGGAGATTCGGCACAGCTGAGTTTAACACTCTTACTTGTTTAGTTCAGTTTGATATTTAGATTTTTAGCTTTCGATTAATTTTAAAATAATTTTTTTTAATCTTTAAATTTTTTTATAAAAAGGTTGTATTTTTTGTATTTTATAATATTTCGATAAACTTATTTTTATTTTTAATTTTGGAAAAACTTAAAAAAGCAAGTAAGAAAATTATAGTCGGTCTAGACCGACTATACGATACCCTACACCATGCGTTTAGACACCCTATCTCTCAGGCCCAACTAACTGGATATAGAAAATAAGCATAAACCAAATTTGAGTAGGATTTTTATTAATTTTTTCGGCTGCAGATATGAAAAAGTTCATATCGGATGCTAAATCTATATGGGGACTAGGCCCAAAAATGTACAGATCCTGACCATGTTTGGTAAAGTCTCTTGTATTTTGCAAAAATATATACAAACAAAATTTGAGAAGAATCAGTGCAATATTTTTGTTTTTTAAAAGATTTAAGTGAAGATCGGGTAGCAGCTCTATATGGGGCCTATGACTAAGAGTTGTCCAATAGGGATATTTTTTGGACTACTGATTAATGGATGTAATATATACACACAAACCCAATTTGACTAAGATTTGTATGATAATTTGGATCTTATGGCAATATATGTTGATTTCATAGGGGTCATTTGTATGGGGGCTAGGTCTGAACATGGACCGATTGTCACCAATTTCAATAGCGTTCATCCCATGGCTGGTAAAAGATTAAATACCAAATTTCATCAAAATATATTCATATTTGCGACCTGCACTTTGATTACAAGCTTTACATGGACACACAGACGGACGGACGGACGGACGGACATCTTTAAATCGAATCAGATAGTGATTCTGATTCGATCGGTATAATTAAAGATGGGTGTAGGTTAAATATTTTTGGTTGTTACAAACAGCAGCACAAAGTCATTATACCCAAACCACATAGTGGTATATGGTATAAAAATTTTTCGGAATAATGCCGTAAACAATAATTTTTCGGAATAATGCCGTAAACAATAATTATACCCTATACCACTATGTGGTTTGGGTATAATGACTTTGTGCTGCTGTTTGTAACAACCAAAAATATTTAACCTACACCCATCTTTAATTATACCGATCGAATCAGAATCACTATCTGATTCGATTTAACGATGTCCGTCCGTCCGTCCGTCCGTCTGTGTGTCCATGTAAAGCTTGTAATCAAAGTGCAGGTCGCAAATATGAATATATTTTGATGAAATTTGGTATTTAATCTTTTACCAGCCATGGGATGAACGCTATTGAAATTGGTGACAATCGGTCCATGTTCAGACCTAGCCCCCATACAAATGACCCCTATGAAATCAACATATATTGCCATAAGATCCAAATTATCATACAAATCTTAGTCAAATTGGGTTTGTGTGTATATATTACATCCATTCATCAGTAGTCCAAAAAATATCCCTATTGGACAACTCTTAGTCATAGGCCCCATATAGAGCTGCTTCCCGATCTTCACTTAAATCGATCAAAAAACAAAAATATTGCACTGATTCTTCTCAAATTTTGTTTGTATATATTTTTGCAAAATACAAGCGACTTTACCAAACATGGTCAGGATCGGTCCATTTTTGGGCCTAGTCCCCATATAGATATAGCATCGGAGATGAACCTTTTCATATCTGCAGCCGAAAAAATTAATAAAAATACCACTCAAATTTGGTTTATGCTTATTTTCTATATCCAGTTAGTTGGGCCTGAGAGATAGGGTCTCTAAACGCATGGTATCGGGTATCGTATAGTCGGTCTAGACCGACTATAATTTTCTTACTTGTTATTATTAATTTTTCTAGACACTTATTCAATTCTTAAGTAATTCGCTAATCCGTTTTTTAATTAGAAACATTTCATTTTCTATTAATAAAAAATTTAAAAATTGATTTCTTGCCTTTTTGATATAATTCTTCTATTGCTTGATTATCTATTATTTGTTTGCGATGAAATTTAAATTTATATTTTTAAATTTTTAAAAATTTGATTAAAATTTACTATGCTGCAATAATTCAGTAAATTTTGTTTTTCATTTTCTTTGTAAAAGGAGTTTCCTTACGGGCTACATTTTTAGAAGTAATTTTTTCCACAATTATTTGGTTACTATTTTTATAAATTTGTTGCACGATAATTTTTTTATAATTTAATTCACAATTGTGTTATAATTGTTATCTTGAAACTTTATTGTGTTAGTTTTAATTAATATGTTATTCGATTATTCGGTTGTGCTGTTCAAAATAAATATATATTTTTTTAATTTCCTGTTTTTTATCATCGACTGTATTTTGATAAGAATTGGACAGCTGAAACCGTCAATCGTTTACTCGATTATTTTGGTAATAATTTAGCATAAAATTGTTAGGAACTGCGTCTTACTATAGAACGGTATATTAACCTATTCACATAAACTAGCAGATTCCAGCCCTCGAAATAAAGGAAATAATTTAAAAGTCTGCAAAACGGCTAAAAAGAAATACATTTCAAATAATATACGTTTGGTCAAAATCGGGATGAATCGGTAGAACAAAACATCGGTTACAAGAAATCGCCTAACCTTTTAATATTATAGATTACAATTTTTCTAAAAAGAAAAAATTATTCGGTTACTCTATTGTTCCGTTTAGCATTTTTAATTTTTATTTCTTTTTTTATTTTCTATATTTCGATACGAATTATACATTAATTTAAAGCTGTGAATCGGTTACTCAATTGTTTAGGTAATAATTTAAAATTAACTTATTCCGAACTGCGTAATCTTACTTATGTTATCTTACACGACATTTTATCATATTTACATAAATTATAATTTTTCTCTGATCAAAAAAGTTTTACGGCTTCTCGATTACTTGATTAATCGGTTTTTTTTTTTTTTTGTTACTTTTATTATATTTATAAAATTTATTTTTTCATTACATTCTTTATTTTTAGATCCGATATGAAATCTATTGTTTTAATATTGGCCAATGCTAATTCTGAAGTTACCAACGCCAATGTTAGTCCCAGAGATGTTAGGACCCCATTATTGTTGGCTTGTGCCATAGGCAACTTAGCTATTGCTCAACTATTAATATGGGTAAGTTTAAGAAATTTCTTTAAAAATATATTTAACTTATATTGTTATAAACCATTTTTTTTAGAATGGAGCCAATATTAAACATACCGATCATGAGGGTAGAACTTGTTTAGCCTATGCTAGGGCAGCTCAATCTTTAGCCACCGCTAAATCGTTAAAAGCTGCCGCAGCGGCTGCAGCCTTAGCGCATAATGCCAGCAGCAGCAATACTAACTCTAGCTTGGCTAGTAATACTTCTTCTTCATCATCCTCTGTTTCCAATGCCACTACAACCTCAACTGCTTCAGTTACGCAGTCGAATAGTAGTACGGCTACTACCACAAATGGTGGTATACCCGCTCCCCACTATAGTGTGGAAGAAACTACGGCCTTAGTAGAACTTTTGACAGGTTTAGGCTGTCCCGAATCGGCTCCTCTGACAGCAAGTGGTACTTTACCACGTAGACGTGACACCTTGGGTACACCCTATGAAAAGAGTGTTTCGGGGGTGATATAAATTAATTTTATATAAAATAAGAATATATTAAGAAACTTCTATTTAAAACAAAGAGAAAAGATATTTTTCGTTTAATATTTAAGAAATCAAATAGTTCTTAACAAAAGAAAAACCAACACGCTTAGCTTTTTTCTCAAAAAAAAAAAAAAAGAAAATAGATATAGATATAAAACAAACAAACCGAAAATTTTATATATTAGAACCAGATTTTTTAAACATAATTTTTTAAACCTTTTACAAAAATTTGTTATATTTTTGAAAAAGTTTTTATATTTTTTAGGCTGTTATTTTATCACATTTTCAGTTTTTGGTTCCTTTAAATAATTTTTTTTTAGTTAAAATCGCTTTTTTATTTGTCTCGCAAATACCTTAGTTTTATCTTGTATTTGTTATGTTATTTGTGTTTAGATTATATGTTTGTAGGTATAGTTTTTCATTTTACAATTTTTGTTAAAGTTTTTCCCCTTTTTTGGTCCCTGTTTTTTTTTTTTTCATATATTTGTTGTATTTTATATCTTATTTATAAAGCTTCCTCCTTTCCTAGCACTTCTCAGTCCCTGTTATTTGTGTTTTTTATTTAGAAAATCTCTTTTTTGATTATTATTAATTTTTATCACAGTTTTAACAAAAAATTATTTTATAAAATTGTTTATTGAAAATAATATTTGTATAACGTTTATTAAATGTGTGTGTATATAGATTTTTTTATTATAAAAAACAATTAGTTATAAGTTTTATTATTATTTTAAATTAAAAACTGCAAAAAATTTTAACAAACGTCGTATATTTTTTTTTAATTTGTTGTTAAATAATATCAAAATTAAAAATAAATTTTTATATTTTAAAATGTTTTAAATTAATGAGATGAAAATTAAATTAAATTAATTTCCGATATCAATACTTTTATCAGAAACCCATTCAGAACCGTCAAATATTTTGTTACGTCCGTTAGATAATTTATCATAAAACGACCTTTAAAAAATATTACAAAGAAAATTTTAGATATTAGTAAAATTTAATGATGAAAAAATTGTATCCATAAATTATTTATTTTTTTTTTTGTAATAATTTCAATTACTGATAGGAATATACCGAAATTGTTTTAGGACCGGCATAATTGTCTTAAAAAAACTTTTCCACTCTGGGGTCTAAAAGTCGCATTCGTTATTGAAATTTTTCGATAGAAATTAATATTTTAGTTTCCAAAATAAAATACTAAGAAAAATTTAACAGTTAACGAATTTTGGCTCTAATAGTAAAAGTGAAATTAGGTCTGACGTTTGTCCGTCTTTTTGAAATAATAAACCCAAATATGGAATTTCGATTGATTTTACTCGTTATCTAATGCGGCGATTAGCCCGCATAATTTTGTATATTCTTTTGTTTTTGTTAACAATACCATAAAAAACTCTTGTTATACTCTTTCTAGAAAGTCTTTTGATTTAAAACTTAAGTTCGTTTTCAGATTTTTATTGCAAAGTTTTTTAAAAATTTCTTGGAAGTTTTTGAGTAATAAGTTCAAAAATTTTTCATTCAAAAATATTTCTAGAAGGTGAGGTTGTTGGATAATTTACAATCCTTGTTTTTCTATATAAAATTTCTCCGAAATTTTCTAAAAAAAAAATTATTTTTAGTAAAATATAATTCCCAGAATCTGAAATTAAAAAAAAAATAATTTTTCTTATCAACAATAATCTTACGAGTAAAATTGCTCGGATTCTGTGAATTTTTCGATAAGAAAAATTCTTTGAATGTTACTAAAAGAATAAGATCTCTATAACTAAGGATTTATTCAAAATCGGAGTCGGTGTTCTCTAACATGTTAACGACAAAATTTCTAAATTTTTTATAGTTAATTACCAACTTAACTAACGATACTTGTCAATAAAAAGTTAGAGAATTTTAGTTTTTCTTAAGTAAAATAAGAATGTCGATATAGAAATATTTTAATTTAATATTTCTTTATTTGCCAAAAAAAAAAATATAGCTCTTTTCCGAATAAAGTTAATTTTAGCCAGATTGCAAGCCACTTGAATTATTTATGGATTTCCGATTTATTTTACTCGATTTCGAATGTGGTCTCTCCCCAATTAAAAAGATTTGATCAAAATGAAAAACTTTTGACTGTAGAAAATTACCTTTAAAGAACCTTTTAATCTAATTTTGACATGATCCTCTATACAAGTGTTAAGAATTCTTAATATTTATATTTATTTCAATATTATGGAATGAAGATGTGGACTATTACAGCTGCATAATATTAAAATCTGACCGTTTTTTAAATAGATTGAATTATTTAGAATGTATTGTCTCTTAAGAAATATTTTAAAGTTCCAAAGATATTCTCTGTATAAAAATACAAAAAGAAAAAAAAACCATCAAATAATTTTTCTATCCAAGTGCTTTTCTATATATAAAAGACGTCTGAATCTAAAAATCATATATTGTGTTTATGAATTTTCTTTTTTAACCCTAACGTAGCAGAAATAAATACAAAATTATTATAATACCCATAATGTATGTTTATAAATCTTATTTTAATTTCAAATTAACAATTTTAACATAAATTCCAATAAATAGTTTTTTGTCTTAAACTAAAAAATCTATAATTTAAACAAAAATTAACATAAAGCTATGGCAGTGACATTTTTTTTAAATAGTATAAAAATCTATATAAAAAAAAAAAGAAATAGCTTGACATGTAAGTTTGCAATTAAACAGTTTTCTTAACAAAAACAAACTTAACAATATATAACACTTTGAATTAAACAAAAACAAAATTTAAACAATAAAAAAAGAAACATCACATATTCAAAGAAATTTACAAACAAATTAGCTTTTTCAAAAACAATCACAAAAGTATAAAATCTTTATAAATCATTATAACCCGCTAAAGACGCATTGGACATCATTAAAAATAAAATAAAGGCATTAATATAAAGTTCAACTTTTTCGTTAAAATTTATAAAAAAAAAATAAATAACTAATACACAAATAATCTATATTTACAGAAATGATTAAACAAGAACTACAATTTATACTGGCATATAATATTACCTCCCCCCCCCCCCTTAAAAAATCTCATTTTAATTTAATGAAAATTAAAAAAGATAAATAAAAAAATAATAATCATAATGTAGTGTAATTTACTAACCATTGTGTAATTTTTTATTACTATTAATTTAAAAATATATAAAATGTATAAATGTATTGCATAATAATAATTTATTAGAAAAAACTTATATTGTTTAAAAAATAAATAAAAAATCACAATTTAATTGGAAAGCAAAATAAAGAAAAATAAAAAAATATTTAAAAAATACCCACAAAGCTATAATTTTATATATGTCAACATTCTCTTAAAACACGAGCAATATAAACATTTTCCAGTATTACTAATTCCATTGTAAATTAGCCACGAAGTTTGTTTCCGCGGTATAATGACTGGTAGTTATTCTAACTCGAAAGCTGTTTTTTAATAAACTGGCAAAATGGCAAACCTGTTAAATATAAATTCAGATTTATTTTAGTCAATTAAAGGTAAGTTGTTTGTAATACTTAAACATTATATTGAAACCCCATTTTTAGTACTAAAAAAAATTTGAAAAACATGGCAACTTTGCTAATATAAATATCAAAATCATAATATAACAAACTAATCAATATAATTTTAACTATTTAAGAGATACGAGTATTTTATATTAACTTCAAGTTATATATGATGACAACCCTGACAAAATAAAATTATTAATTTTAATATTTTATGAGGCTACCACTATCAGACAACCGTGTAAAAGCAAGTTTTAAAATCCACCAAACTATCTCTGACAAATTTACATTAGTTTGTCTTCGATCAGCTTTGTAGTTTAGGAGCAATAGCATTTATATTGATTCACTTATATTTAACACTGGGAATCAGAACAGTCATCCCGGTAACCCTGCCATAAACAGTTTTGATATTTAATATATCCTTTACTGGTTTATGTAGGCTAAACCGAAATTTTTGTAGTATTTTTTCTTTAAATAAAGATTTAGTAATGAATTTCAGATTTACTGCACTTTGAAGCAAAATCTGGCAACCCTACTGAAATAATATTAAATAGTAATCAACTTGTCCTCTAGAAGTTTTGTTAGTTTAACTCGTATCGGTTTTGTAGCTTCTGAGTTAAGTTATTACCCCACTTATATTGTTCTATGAATCGAAAATGCATTACTAGATATGTATTTGGATTGCGGAGATTTGACAGCATTTCATCGTATTCGAAGAAACTATATGGTGTACAATTTGAGGACCTATTGAAAATACGTATTTTAATTTTTTTACATAAAATTATTATCGCTCGAGAGCCTGACTATCTATTTAATAGATTAAAATTCAGTAGATTTAATAGAACCAAAAATATAATTCAAATCAGGTATCATAGATTAATATCAGAATGGCAATTTTATATTAATGCTATTCGTCTTTGGAACATGCTACCAGTAAACATTACTTTGTTATTACTCGGATTTTGTCTTATAAACCATTATTAGAAAACACTATTCATAAACATGTAATAAGAGAAAATTAGCTATTAAACGTTTCATTTGATTTATAGTTTTGTGTTGGCAACACTAGTCCTCTATAGTTGTCAGTTTGTTGGTAGTGATGAATAAAATAAATAAATCATCTACTCGGTAATTGAATAATATTTTATTTATTTTCTTTTATATTAGAAATTATTTAAATTTTTGTAGAAAAATAACTTCACTTTAATAAAGGAACAAAAGATATTTATAAACAAATGATAATAATATAAAAAAAATAATTTTTTACACATATTTGTTCGACGTGGTAGTAAAAGTAGTCGAATAACGAATATGGCGTAGCAAATTTACAACACTGGTTTGTTTTGAATTAATTTTTATTTATATGTGAAAATATATCAATTGATTTTCAGAAAGTATCAATTGTATTTCAGAAAACATCAATTGAATTTCAGAAAATATCAATTGAATATCAGAAAAAGTACGAAACAAGTGGAGTTTAGGGGCAACGCTCCGATTTTATTTTTTTTTTTTTTGGTGGAAGTAGGGGCTTTTGGGATGATTATTTTAGGAATATTAATTTATTTTCGGCGGTCGAGCCTATTTCCCTAGTTATGGACTTCCGAATTTTTGACATGGACTTGCATATAACTGTGTTATTTAGCATCTGATTTCAGCGATATATATATCATTTGAAAGCTTACTTGAGTGCCTTTTATTTGATATTTTTAAATTTAAAATCTATTAACCCATTATAAATTTATTTCAAATTTTATATTATTTTAATAAAGTTTTTTCTTAAAAATGGAATTATCTCGTAAATAGACATACATATATCATGTGTGCTTTTACGTAAACTGAATAAAATCTGGGTCCACTAGCTTCATTTTGATATATATTTCGACTTCTTAACCCTTTCAGGACCGGATATATTACGGATTTTACCTACACTTTTTAGTTTTTTCGAAATATATATTCCTCTTTTTTATCAAAAATTTTCATATTATTATGTTAGTGGGTTAATTCCTTTATATATTTTTATAGTTTTTAAGCGCCGCAGGAAAATTTTATCAAAAATTTTCGTATTATGAAACAGTAGTTAGTGGGTTAATTTCTGTAAAAAAATAATAGTATAGCCCATCCTGAAAGGGTTAAGAGGTCGAAATATATATCAAAATGAAGCTAGTGGACCCAGCTTTTATTCAGTTTACGTAAAATCACACATGATAAATAAAAATACTTCAAAAGGGGTTTTAAGATGAATTAATAAGAGAAAAATAATCGAATTTTTATAATATGAAAGTATTTACAGCTTATTGCAATTGTAAAACTTAAAAATGGAAAAGTAAAACTGAATGGCTCGGCTCTTCGACTTCATTTTGCAAATGAAATAAACTATTTTCTCTTTCCTATTAACTAAATGATTGGATTTG
The DNA here is from genome assembly GCA_963682025.1 of Cordilura impudica. Taxonomy (NCBI): domain Eukaryota; kingdom Metazoa; phylum Arthropoda; class Insecta; order Diptera; family Scathophagidae; genus Cordilura; species Cordilura impudica. Next base: position 283,562,858 of record OY821518.1, on the reverse strand, counting down.
AAACAATACAATTATACCTTAAAATTAAATTTGCAATGACAACTAACAATAAAAATGAGAAAAGGGGGAGAACTTAGATCTCGAATAACGGTTTTTTTTTTTAATTTGCTTTTTATAGTATTTTAATGTCGCATACGTTATGCTGATACATTGTTTATCTATGCCATTTGTATATTGCCAGCCGCAGGTAATGCAGATTACAATTCTAAAGCGAGAATTATTTTAATTAAAGATATTCACTAAAATTGCCTTTCCGATTGAAGTGAAAAAGAACTTTTATTACCCTTTACAATTTGTCGCATACGTTAATGTAAGTAATCAAACCAAACACTAAACCAACTTTTTACACGTAATAAAACCAAACAAGACATTCTAAACATTGACAACGTTGTATATGAAATTACATGCCATGGAAATGAGAGGGAGAAGTGCAACAAAGTTTATGTTGGAACAACAAAAAGAATGTTAGGGACACGAATTGCTGAACATAAGGCGGACATAAACAAACAGAGAGAAACCACAGCACTCGCTCAGCATGTGAAAGAAAATAATCATATGGCTAATTTTGACGAAGTAAAAATACTGGATAAGGAGAGGAGAATAAATAAACGATTTACATTAGAAAGTCTACGCATACAACAGCGATTAGAATATGCCATGAACACAAGAGAGGATAAAGACAACACAAAGCTACAATATTCGGTTGCAATTACTTAGTATAATAGTTAAAGTTCTGTGATACTAGTGTTAAGATCAATTTGTAATATCTGTGTACTGTGTTGTCATCATTTATTTATTTACAATTTTGTGTCGTGAAGTCCAGTTTTTTTAGATAAATAAGTGAATACAATTAGTATGATGTAATATAGAATCGTAAGTTGATCAGGGATACTAACATTAATTTTCTTTTTCTAAAAATATTTTAAAAATTTGTTTTATATCTATTTTATTTTGCCGCCAGAATTTAAATAAAATTATACACTCCTGAAGAAGTCTGAAAAAAGCAGACGAAACGTTGGGTGAAAAATGAAAATAAATTGATCTTTTTATTTACACCAAATTTGACCATCATTAGCCCGTAAGGAAACTCCTTTTTACAACAGTAAGAAATGTTCAATCAAATACATCCAAATCAATGTTTAATGCAAATTTTCCATTTAAAATAGTAAAATAGTTGTAGAACCATGAAACGGTGGTGGGAAGAGTTAAAAAAGACGAAGCAAAGCTAAAAGAGCACCAACAAAAGGCAGATGCAGCAAAAGAAGACCCCAAATTACTTCAAGAAAAAAGAAAAAAAAATCGCATTCGGCAGAAAATATTGCGAAAGAAAATTAAAATGTAAGTAACGTGGCGGATGGATCATCTTATAGTTGCAGACAAACTTTGCGCTTGTGAATATGTTGAGGGCATTCATTTGTTGAATGTACGCGCAGAAGAAATTAAAGATATATCTTCTAATATAAATGAAAAATGGAAAAGTGTGCAGCCTGTTCCACAAATAAAAAAGCATCATTTTTTTTCATTCGTCGACAGTCAACATATAAATGTTGCTCGAACAGCATACTCAGTACGAAAAATATAACAGTTTAGTTATTAAGTATGCAATAAATTAATATTAATTAATATGTTATGAATTTGATTTTATTTTTTAATATCACATAGTTTTTTTAATAAAAAAACATTTTTATTTCGTTTCCTAATTTAAGTGCAAATTTTTCAACAAAACACATTACACAGAAAAAAATTACAAAATTCTATTTGTAATATTAAACATGTCCCATACAGCTCTTTTGCAAATACAAAAACAAGTTTTTTAAATTGACAATGGGGATTTGTAAATACAAACAGCCTTTTGTTGATTTTTTTGTAATTTTGAATTTTTGTTTTTAATGAATATTTAAATCAAAATATTGTAGTTTTTTATATACATATAAATAAAATTGTTGGAAATAAATTTAAATTTAAGAGGGTGTTTGTATTTATAAATTCCATTGTTGTTGCCTACTGTTTTTCTGTGTACTTATATACGAGAAAAATTGTCGCATACGTTAAGTCGCGTACGTTATTAACATTTATTTTTATATAAAACTAACCAGAGATAATTTCTCTCTAAATTTGAAAGGAATTTTAAGGTACATCATTTAGCTTAGTTTAGGAATTTTTAAAGCAATGAAAAACTCCCATGATTCGCAGACTTTCGCATGTATGTATATGTGCCTTTAAACCGCTTCCATTTTTGTCGCATACGTTATCACCTTATTTTTAACGGATATTTTCGAACCCAAAGTTTCGATGCTGTCCATTTTTTTTTTTTTTCAAAAATAGTACCCGTTGATTGCAACATAACTGTAATCTTAGTTTTCAGTAGCTTCTTTTTATGTGAGATTTATAATACTTCATAAGCGTACGAATGTCGCGTACGGCTGCATGGAAATACCCATATGTATATAGCATACGTACAATCAGTTTTCTAGGTGGTTAATTTAGCCCACATATATTGCTATGTAAAGGGAAAAACTACATTGGCAACCCTGTCATAAGCTTTTAAGTTAACCAACTCATTTCTTAAAATTTAACGTTAGATTGACTTCATACATTGCTATGTTAACGGAAAATACCACATTGGCAACCCTGCCAAAAGTTTATGTCGGATTGATCGAATCGGTTTTGTAGTTTCTGAGATATAGCATTGTTAAGTTAACCCACATATATTGATATGTAAAACGAAAATGCCACATTGGTAACCCTGTTAAAATAAGGTTTTAAATAAACCAACTTGTCCCCTAAAAGTTTGCCTTAGTTTGTCTCAAATCGGTTCTATAAATTTCGAGTTATGGCGTTGGTAAACAACCCCGAATTTTTACACTGTAAAACAAAAATGTCTCCCTGGCAACCCTACCAAGATGTTTTTAAATTTACCAAACTATTCTCTACCAGATTACGAAGAATTGACATGAATCGGTTGTTTAGTTTTGGATAAATATAGAGCGTTTTCGTGTTCCACATTAAATGCCCTGTAATTCTTAACAACTTGTCATTACAGACTTGTCAGATTAACAGATTATAATTTAAAATTATAATTTAATAATTAAGCTTTTAGTGACACCTTTAGCTAACACAATAAAACTTCAGGTCTTTTTATAATTTATATATATATATATTTTTTTTTTTTTTATTTGTATCACAATAATTTATGGGTATTTTCTTTTTTAAATTAAAATAAGGAGTGATGTTTGTAAATTTGTGTAATAAACTTATGTATTACTTTATATCAAACAATATAATTCTATCAAATATTTACGCACTATCAAAGATAGTGTCATTTGAAATAATATGGCTTAATAGAAAAGAGCATATTTTAGAAATTAAACTTAGAATAATCTTAGAATAATATTCGTATTTCGGATGAAAATAATAAATAATGAGAAGAAGAAATGAAGAGAAGCAACTGGGTAGGGTGATAAATTATGATCTTTAAAACAAATTTTCAATTTTTTCTATTATAAAATGCTTAGATTCAAAATGTTTATGAAAAAATATTTATAAGATATCTTGTCGTCTATTTTCTATACATAAATTATTAAATATATCCATCAAAAACAATAATTCATTTTCTAGCAATATAAAAGCAAAGTATAATTATACAATTTTCGTCGTTTTCGAATGAAGATATCGAAAATGTACGTAATGATTATATGAGTTCTTATATCTGCTATACAAAATATTTAATGTATGTAATTGAAAGCTGAGACAGCATTAATTGATTTTTAGTCACTTGCTCAATGATACTGTTAATTTTAAAATGGTTATTTTTAGGATTTTTTTAAAATAATTTTACAATAGATTTAAATAAGTTTTGAAGTTAAATGCTGTTTAAACTGGTTAATATAAATAAAAAACTTCACATACTTTCAAACTTTACAAGTCTGTAGACTTTTAGAATCTTTTTTAAATCTGTTTTTTTTTTTTTTTTTTATTTTAATTTTAAACAGCGGTAAGGAAGATTTTTTAATTTCTCGTTTAACTTATATCATATATATTTCTTAATAGCTAACAGCACAGTACTCTAAATTGAGCATTATTTTTAGAAATAAAAGTGCATATGTCTTAAATAAAAGAAAAACATATTTATATTAAACAAATACAGAATTTTTAAATTTATAAAAAGTACAAATAGATAATAATTTGTAACTAATTAATGATGAATTCGAATGAAAGCATAAAATGACGACATTTATAAGATTTAAAAGAAAAACTATAAGAATAGTTAGTCACAAAAAAAAAACTTATTTATAAATACAAATTTGATTGAATATGATTTTTTTTTTCTTTTAATGAACTAAGTCGTATTATGTTAAAATCATTTATAATTTTATGAGGAGTTATTGGTTCCTGTCGTGGGACTAACATCCTCACAGATGGTGTGTAATTTTTCCATTTCGGATTTTGTGACTATATTAATGCTGCTTACTTTGGCACGCTGATAGGCGACTACGGTATTTTCACCTAGACATTTAATACATACATAACCGATGAGTACAGCAATGCCCACAGTCATGACACGTATCAAAGGATCGACATAAAGTTGTATCACCACCCAGGCTGTGGCCCCAGCCACACACATAAGAGTGATGAGGATAACTGTCTTGGACCAATGTTGAAGGGTAAAACCTTTTTCCCAATCGAGTCTATAAAAAATAGAGAATAGAAAAACATATTGAAGCTTTAAAAGACATTACTTTGATAGCTTTGTTTTAAAATAAAATTTTCATTTCGACTCCTTATGGACATCGGCTTCAGATTCAACTAACATAATTTTTTTATTATTGATCTATACGCGCAGGGGGGTAAATTTATATTTCACAATACAATCACAAAAACAGCGTAACTCATATCGGTGTGAGCTGAAGCAGATAACGCTGTGTGACTTATGATTGTATTGGTGAAAAAATTATGATATAACATTGTTTTTTTATGCCACTTTTTTAAAAGCGTCATGTATGTATCACTTATATAGGTTTATATTGGGATATTTTTAACGTTTTACAGCAAAGGGTTGTTGAATTAGCTGAAACAGTTTTTGTTATAAGTGATAAATAGATGACGCTTTCTGTTTGATTTTAAAAAATGACATAAAAAATTTTTAATTACTAGATGTTTACACATCTTCCCTGTGATCGGACTCACATGATTTTTTTTTTTATGCTCGGAGTAATAAGTTCGATTAGTAGATGCTTTAAGTTCAGACGTTTTAAACACCCCAGTTTTTAGTTGGAAAATGATTTTATTTTTATATAGTCTATAGTCACGATATTCTGACGCGCATGTCAAAATGTACAAAAAAAAAATATTTCCACAGAGAAAAAAATTTATTCGTGCAATGAATTTTTACATAAACTCAATGGTTTACTCAAAAATTTTAAATTTTTGTATGAAAATAATTTAGCTACTTATTTTTGTTTTATCAGTAAATAACACTTTTTTCCTATTATCCTGATACTAATGGTGCCTTCCTGCAAACACGCCCAAACGGCACAGCTTTTCTCAAACGGCGTTTTGCGGTATCTACGGAAAGTCTACAGCCATTTGCACTGAAAACAGATACTGAAACCTGTCTTGCTGGTTTTGCAAACCTGTCTTGAAATTTTTTGTACTCACGAACAATCATTTTGTCTTTCTTTTCAGTCGTTATATGAGGGGCTTACGTTTTCGGGACACATTTTCTTATGTCGAATGCTTTCGAAAATTATGAAACTATCGTTTTTGATAAAAAATAAAAAAGTTTAAAAATTAATACGCGAGTTTTAGAGTCACAGAAGTTAATTGTCTACAACAAATTATTGGCAGCACAACACATTCAAATTAATTAAAATGATCTTATTGACTGGCAACCACAGATCGTTCATATCACGCTTCATTTACATAAACGTACAAAACATTTCATTGGAATTTGTTTGTGCGCTCGACAACAAACAAAATATAAAAAAATAACTATTTTCTTAAACTTTGGATAATAAATAGAGGATAATAAAACATTGTTTTTTAAATGTTAATCGAAATTCTAGATGAAATATGAATAAAAAACTTCGTTTTTTAAATGGAATGAACAATTTGAATTATTCTTTTATGTCAACAGTTTTCGTCAAAAAAAAAAAAAAACGATTATAGTCGATTAAAATCAATCTTCTCAATATTTATTATCATTGAATATTAAAAAAAAAAAACGTTGCCATATAAAGAACGATTGCGAAATAGAGGACATTACGGCGGTTGCAGTGTTTTCTTTTTTGGTATTAATAATTAAAATAGCTTTTATCAAAGTACATGTTTATTAGTGGCAATTAGTTGTGAGAACAATTATATTTTGATCGTTCTCCACCACACCCTGCTTTTTCGTTAACATTTTATTTGCAAATATGTGGAAATAAAAAACACTATATGCAATTCCTTCTGTTTGATTTCAAAGAGAGTGAAAAATGCAATAATTTGTCATTCTATAGTGCGATCTTTTTAGAGAAGAACGGTTAACATTATTTTATAAAAAAATACCAAAAGAGTAATAAAAAGTTTCAATTGCAAAAAAATGATACATTTTCTACCAGAAAATTAAAACACCTAAATTAACTCAATGACTTAGAACATTTTAATTATTCAGGCATTTGATGAAAACCGAAATCAATACCAAAACGAAACAAAATCGAAAATAGGTGTGATGTAAATCAATTTTTCGATTTGCTTTCATTTTTATTTCAAGAATAAATATACAGTGAATCAAACAGTTGACCACATGTTTCAGAGAGTTTGAGTCACTTTAAAAACAAAACTACTTATCAGAATTTGTTCATTTTTGCTACTTAAGTTTTGTTGTTTTATTAGCAATGCAATAAGCCTAAGTTCGATCAGTGGTACCGTTATCATTTTGTAACAAAATAAGTAAAAAAAATGATTGTGGTCAATTATTTGTGTACAAAAAATTATTCTAAAATCAGTGATTGAAATTTTTTAAATTGAAAGTGAATATTTTTCATCAGGTAGTTCATAACAATTATTTTCAAAATTATTAATCATGATTAATTTATTTTCTACTAGTGTTAAAAAACAAAAATGGTTCGGGCATTAAGTAAAGAGGTCGTTCGCCAGATTCACCAGCTTTTACAGGAAGGTAAAAGCTGTCGTGCAATAGCAGCAGCCCTGGAAATGAGCAAGAGTGTGGTCATCAAAACTCGCAATAATATGGCTTCACCTCCTCCAATTTTCCGCAGCGGGCGCAAAAAATTTTGAGCACGGAGCACGATCGGCGGATTCTTAGAGATCTCGCACGCAAAAAGTTGAAAATGCTGTGAAAATCTCTCAGTGAAAACCGTCAGGAATACTTTGCGTTTGCTGGTCTCAAAGGGCACTTTAAAATCAAAAAACCGTTGCTAACAAAGACATAAAAAGCTACGGTTAGAGTTCGCCCGTTATGTGTAGCCGACATTAAAGTTTGGTGGCGTTAGTGTTATGATATGGGACTGTATGATGACAGGGGGTATTGGAACAATGCAACGTATAGTTGGCAAGATGAATGCCAGCTATTGTGTTCACATTTTGTCGAGAAACCTCCCTGCTACATGCGAACAATTTAACAAACAAACCCAGGACATTGTCTTTCAACATGGCAATGATCCAAAAAACCGCCAAAATGACAAAAAAATGGCTTATAGACAGTGGATTCAAAGTACTGCCATGGCCACCCCAGTCACCTGATCTCAATCCGATTTAACACCTCTGGGGCGAACTAAAAAGAGGAGTGGTTGGAACCCCAACAAGTATTGAAGAGTTGTGGGCGCAGGTCGACGCAGCATGGGGGAGGATTCCAGCAAGCTGCTGTAAAAACTTGATGGACAGTATGCCGAGAAGATTGGAAGCTGTTGTTGCAGCCAACGGTGGCTACACTAAATATTAACAGTCATTTTTATTTAGTTTCTTATTGTTTTAATAAACACAAATAATTGACCACTTGCATTCTTTTTACTTATTTTGTTACAAAATGATAACGGTACCACTGATCCCATTGAACTTAGGCTTATTGCATTGCTAACAGAACAACAAAACGTAAGTAGCAAAAATGAGCAAATTCTTATGAGTAATTTTGTTTTTACAGTGACTCAAACTCTCTTTATTGAAACATGTGGCCAATTTTTTGAGTCACTGTATTTCATTTTCCATTTTTTTCTATGGAAATATGGATAAAGATGTGATGGAAAACGAAATTGTTGTTTTTTTTATCGCTTTTATATTTTATATTTTTTTTATTATATTTTTTTTAATATAAATATAAAATTTCCTCAATCTAAGATAAAGTTCATATACTCACTTTTTGGTTTTTTCTATTTCATAAGGAAAACCACAAACTTTACACGATAAATGAGCCTCGGTTTTACTGCAACTTTCGACCAGCCAACGTTTCAGACATTCATGATGTACGGATGAAACATCGCCGGTGCAACGACAGGGTTGTATTAATGGTTCTAATTTATCATTATCGTAGCAAATCCAACAATCTTTTTTATTCAAAAACGATTGACCTTCTTCGGGTGATAGAGTTTTCGTATCGGCTGAAGTGGTGGGTATCGATGGGTCGATTTGTCGAGATATTAATTTACGTGGATTTAAAATCCACAATTGTTCGGGAGCCATAGAATTCCATAAACAACAAGGAAACCAAAGAGCAACACCAATTTCCGCAATACGAAAAACAATATCATGCCAATTGCGAGAATAAACGGGAACTCTAGGGATTTATAGCGAAAGAATAACATTAATATTGTTTTATCATAATTTAATTATAAATTAATAAATAAATATTACTTTGTTTTCCAAAAGTCTCCCAATGTCTCCGACGTCAAAAAGCCCACTATCACTATTAACATAATGGCCTGCGACAACAGTCCTAAACGGGATTGATGTAATTGTGATGCATTTACTATGGCTTCATTGGGTCCCAGTATTTTTCCCGTTTGATCATATACAAAACCGCCACGCAACTTAAAGAACACCTCTACACCATAGATCAGAAAAAAGACAACAACAATTAGTAGCAGCAGTGCGTAACAACCATTAAAGATGTGTGCATGAGTCTGGCTTTTCGAATTGTGAATTAGAGACGAGAAGACTTCCACGCCAAAAAGGCTATACAGAAAAAAATTAAAGGCTATAAAGCCAAGAAAACTTTTCGATAGAAATTGCGATTTCTCCCAACGGATGTCACGCAAATGAAAGATCTGAAAATGAATATAAAAATTATAAATTAAACTTAGGAAATTCAAAAAAAATACATAGATAATTATATAGGACTATTAAAATTTTTTTATTTAAAAATTAGGTAATTAATTTAAAAAGTAAAATAAGTTTGCAATAAAAAAAAAATGTACATCTTATTTAATAAATCTCCGAATGATCTCCGGAACCGTAAGAGCTATCGAGCTATGATTGCCAACAATGTAATTAGTGGATGTGGCACCTGCCATACAAAGTCAATATTTATCACCACTAATCTAGAGCACTATAAAGTCGAGAGTCTTGAAACTTTATTTGAGTTCATAAGCAAAGTTTGTGCCCGAAAAACCATAAAATACATTTTCACTTGTAAAAGTTTACTAATTTTTTTTAATCATGTTATTCTTGCAAAATATGATGAAATATGTTTTCTATATATTGACTTTATTTAAAAATTATTTTACGTCAAAATGGACTCTGAACGAAATATATGTGAAAAATTTATTCGAATTTGTAATAAAAATCCGAAACAGGCAGGTTGTAAAACAATTGCTTTGAGGCAAAAGTTTTTCGGCAAATGATTTCCCTGGTTATTAAAAATTAAAACGAACGTCTTATTAAGAAGCCTGGTAAGTGGCCAAAAAAGGGCTATACTAACCCTAACAATGTTAGAAAAATATTGCTGAAAAAAATCAATAGATCAGTCTTTCGTAAGAAGAGTGAAAAAGGAGACAGGACTCAAATCGTATAAAGTACAGAAGGTGCCGGAAACAAAACTCCAAGAATAATATCGAGTGGATTTTTACGTAGCCGATACTAAAGAAAATATCCGTGAACAATTTAATACAAAAAAAAAAACAAAGATCCCGAAAAAGTTTCTAGTTTGGCAGATTATTTGTCAAACCATGGGTACGATTAATACCTAAGTGGACATTAAATAATGCTTCATAAAGCAGCGGTATTAACTAAGCTTTTTTTAACCTACTCTTGAATGGTACAATAACAATAATGTAAATTTTGTACCAAGAGAAGTGAAACCATTCTACTGTCAAGTTCTAAGGCCCATAGAAATTCATTTGGCTTTTGCAAAAGAGTAATGAAGAGCACAATTCAAGCCGCCAACAATACGATACTCTACGATATCATATACCATGCGTTTAGAGACCCTATCTCTTAGATATAAAAAAATAAGCATAAACCAAATTTGAGTGGCCTTCGGATATAAAAAAGTTCATATCGGATGCTATATTTATATGGGGACTGGGTCGAAAAATGGCCCGATCCTGTTCATATTTGGTAAGGTCACTTATACTTTGAAAAAATATATACAAACCAAATTTGAGAAAAATCTGTACAATATTTTTCTTTTTTGATACATTTAAGTGAAGATCGGGAATCAGCTTCATATGGGGGCTATGAATAAGAATTGTCCTATAGGGTTTATTTTTGGACTACTGATAAATGGATGTAATAAACATACACAAACCCAATTTGACCGAGATCTATATGATAAGTTGGATATTATGGCAATTTAAGTCTATCTCATAGGGGTTATTTGTATGGTGACTAGAATTTAGAAAGCTGTCCACAACATGGACGTTATTCAATCGCAATACGGATGAGTTTTTGCGCCGTTATATAACGGTGAATTTAACATGGATCCATTATAACACCGGAGAACAAGCAGCATTTCTGCGGCCGAACCGGTGCCGAGAATTTAATCGATAGACTTCAAGTATAGCAGTTGGAAGACTGTTGCTTTTCGATAAATAATTCACTTCATAACTTTGAGACCTCCCTATAACTTTTCTGGAGTTAATGTATTATCTAAATTATGCCAGAATATTGGTGGAGTAGTACGATGTTTTTTAAATGGTAATTAACGTTTTTGAAGACAATTCTTCATTTACAAATCCAATTACCACATACGGTGTATCGGCGACAACTGGTAAACAGTAAATTTCCTTATAAATTTGTCCACTTTTTTCTGTTTGAAAAATTTCTTTACACCTCCTTTTATAAAGGGTCCGCCATCTAAGGTTTTTTTTTCAACTAGCGCTTATTTCGTGAATGGTAACACGTAGCTCATGTCTGATTTGACAGATAATTAGTTTTATCCTTCCGCTGAACGAATATGGTTGTGTATATGCTTGAACAACGCTGGGAAATATTGCGACATTACTTTGAAAATCATGGTAATGTTGCAGAATGTGTGCAAAAATTGCGTACGGATTTTGGAAGAAGAGAAGCACCGTCAGCTCCGCATGTTCGTTATCTTGTGAAAAAAGTGAAAGAAACTGGCATCCTCATCGATAAAACAAAGCGTGAAAAGCCAAAAACAGTGCGTACACCCGAGAATATTGCTGCTGTGGCAGAAAGTGTGCGTGAAGCGCCATCAACATCAATTCACCGTCGTTCTCAAGAATTTAACATTTCGGAGGCATCATTGAGACGAATTTTGCATAAAGACCTTGGTATGACGCCATACAAGGTCCAATTGGTTCAGGAGTTGAAGCCAACTGACCATCCAATGCGTTTTCGCTTCGCTAAGTGGGCCTGCGATCGACTTACAGAAGATGCCTATTTTGCCAAAAAAAATCATCTTTTCAGATGAAGCTCAGCCGCAGAGCTGATGTCGTTTGGCCACCTCGAAGCTGCGATTTGACACCGTTGGACTATTATTTGTGGGGTGCCCTCAAAGATAAATGTTACGCCAACAAGCCAGAGACAATTGACGCTTTAAAGGACAATATTCGTGAAGCCATTGGTGAAATACAGCTGCTCACAATCGATAATGTGCTTAAAAATTGGACCGATCGTGTAGGCTACTGCATGGCCAGCCGAGGCAGCCATTTGAATGAAATTATCTTCCATTATTAACCGGAAGGATTGTACTTTCAAATAAAAAAAGAAATTTGAGATAATATTCAGTAGTTTTTTTTTTATAGCATTTTCAAAAAAAAAAAATTATTCGGCAGACCCTTTACAAACAGTATAATATTAGACACCGGGAATTAGTTTAAAAACACATTTTGCATAAGTTCTATTATTCATTAAAATGCACCCTTTGAAGAGTTTCTAATACTTAATAACTTCTTGGCTCGAAGTTAGTCCTCGAATTTTAGACCTGTAAGCTGATGCGCTTCGCTACACCCGTATCGTAACGAAATAAAAAGCTGAGAATACATTTTGTTGAAAACTATTTTATTTATTTTTCGCCATTTTCAGTTTTGGAGATTTTTGATATGCTGTTTTGTTTTTTGCCATTTTTGTTATTCGCGACTTTCGTTTTTGGCAATTAGCTTGGGCGATTTTTGCTATTCGCGTTTGACGGTTTTGGCGATTTTTGGTTGCTATTTTGATTATTGATTTGGCAATTTTTGTTATTCGCGATTTCCGGTTTTAGCAATTTTTGTTTTTGGCAATTTTTGTTTTTGACTATTTTTGTTATTTGTGATTTTTGGTTTTGGCGATTTTTGACTTTGACAATTTTTATTTTTTGTGTTATTTGATTTCGGCGATTTTTGCTTTTTGCTATTTTTAATTTTGCCGATTATAGGTTTTGACGATATGACAGATTTTCGGTTTTGTCGATATTTGATTTTGGCGATTTTTCTTATTCGCGATTTCCGGTTCTAGCAATTTTTGTTTTTTGCGATTTTTGTTTTTTGCTATTTTTGATTTTGCCGTCAGTTGTTATTTGCGATTTTCGGTTTTGGTGTTTTTTTATTTCGGCGATTCCGCCCATACAAACATACAAAACTCCATTTTTATAAAGGGTCCGCCAAATAACTTTTTTTTTTTTTTTTGAAAACGCTATAAAAAAAACTACTGAATATTATCTCAAATTTATTTTTTTATTTGAAAGTACAATCCTTCCGGTTAATAATGGAAAATAATTTCATTCAAATGGCTGCCTCGGCTGGCCATGCAGTAGCCTACACGATCGGTCCAATTTTTAAGCACATTATCGATTATGTGCAGCTGTATTTCACCAATGGCTTCACGAATATTGTCCTTTAAAGCGTCAATTGTCTCTGGCTTGATGGCGTAACACTTATCTTTGAGGGCACCCCACAAACAATAGTCCAACGGTGTCAAATCGCAGCTCCGAGGTGACCAAACGACATCAGCTCTGCTGCTGGTAATGCGATCTTCAAAAACAGGGCGCAAAACATCGAGTGTAGCTTCGGCTGTGTGGCACGTAGCGCCGTCCTGTTGAAATCAAATGTTGCCAATATCCCCCTCTTCAATTTTTGTGAACAAAAATTCGCTCAACATGGCCCGATAACGATAGTCATTGCCTGTAACGGCCACTTCTTGCTCATTTTCGAAGAAAAATGGCCCAATTATGCCTCTGGACCAAAATCCGCATCAAACAGTGACTCGTTTTGGGTGTATCAGCTTTTCAATGTATGCGTGCAATGCGACAATTTTGTTTGTTTACATATCCGCCAAGATCAAAATGAGCTTAATCTGAAAAGATGATTTTTGTGGCAAAATCGGCATCTTCTGTAAGTCGATAGCAGGCCCACTTAGCGAAGCGAAAACGCATTGGATGGTCAGTTGGCTTCAACTCCTGAACCAATTGGACTTTGTATGGCGTCATACCAAGGTCTTTATGCAAAATTAGTCTCAATGATGCCTCCGAAATGTTCAATTCTTGAGAACGACGGTGAATTGATGTTGATGGCGCTTCACGCACACTTTCTGCCACAGCAGCAATATTCTCGGATGTACGCACTGTTTTTGGCTTTTCACGCTTTGGTTTATCGATGAGGATGCCAGTTTCTTTCACTTTTTTCACAAGATAACGAACATACGGAGCTGACGGTGCTTCTCTTCTTCCAAAATCGGTACGCAATTTTCGCACACATTTTGCAACATTACCATGATTTTCAAAGTAATGTCGCAATATTTCCCAGCGTTATTTAAGCGTATACAAGTTAACGTGTGCACGATAACAGCAATACCCCTAATGTTTTAAGGGAACTTATTGTGCATTGCAGAACCCCCTTAATATTTATTTTTCCTATTTTGCATTTTTTTTCTTTGTCTTATGATTGGCCAATTCACAGTAAATTTTAAATCGAAATTATTGCAATATCAACACATTGTTATTTTATTTTAAATATCATATTACAATAGCGTATATTTAGGCAATTTTATGATTGGCCAATCTTGAATAAATTTTTACTTTTAATAAAGTGCATTGTTAGCACAATTAGTTTAATAAAACCTTTTGACAAAATAAAGAATAGCCATTCAAGTATAAACCAACAAATGAATCGTGTATAATTAACTGGCGCCCAACGCGTAAAAAAAGGTACATAGTATACCGAGCGAAGAAAAATATAAAAGTGAAATAAGGTGGTACATAGCATACCAAAGTGCGAAAAAAAAAAAAAGTTAAAAATAAAGGACATAGAAAGAACCTGAAAAAAAAACTTTAAACCGTTTAAAAAAAATTTTTCTTTTGCAAATTCCCTGAAAAATTGTTAAAAAAAAAAATTTTTTAAAGGACATAGAATCTGAAGAACTAAAATTTTTTTTGTGAAGTAAAACAAAGGTAGTACATAGTATACCGAGCGCAGAAAAATATAAAAGTGAAATAAGGTGGTACATAGCATACCAAAGTGCGAAAAAAAAAAGTTAAAAATAAAGGACATAGAAAGAACCTGAAAAAAAAAAACTTTAAACCGTTTAAAAAAATTTTTCTTTTGCAAATTCCCTGAAAAATTGTTTAAAAAAAAATTTTTAAAGGACATAGAACCTGAAGAACTAAAATTTTTTTTTTTTTTTTTGGAGTAAAACAAAGGTAGTACATAGTATACCGAAGTGCGGAAATTAAAGGACATAGAGCCTGAAAAATTAAAAAAATATATATTTAAAAAATTTTTTAAATACGAAACATTTGAATAAATTTTTGGAAACTGTAACGAGACAACAGCGAATCAACATTTGAATAAATTTTTGGAAACTGCAACGAGACAACAGCGAATCAACATTTGAATAAATTTTTGAAAACTGCAACGAGACAACAGCGAATCAACATTTGAATAAATTTTTTTGGAAACTGCAACGAGACAACAGCGAATCAACATTTGAATAAATTTTTGGAAACTGTAACGAGACAACAGCGAATCAACATTTGAATAAATTTTTGGAAACTGCAACCACAACCAAACAACACATGAATTTAATAAGAAAATTGTAAGTACATTTGCGATCCGAATTGTAAAATTTTTCCCATTCTTTTTTGTTTTGTTGTATTTTTGTTTTGTTCTCGCGAATTTTTTCGGTAATTATTTAATTTACAATAAAGATTAAATTGTGTTTTCCCAATTATCCTCTCGTATTATTGGCATTTGTTGCGATAACTGACTTAAAATAATTGAAATGACAAGTTTTACCAAAGAACAGATAGTAGATTTAGTCGCTGCCTCGGTGGAAGCAATTACTAGGGAACTACATGAAAAGGTAAATGAATTGACCCAACAATTTGAGAATCTAACACCAAGGGTAGACCGATACGACCCCGTGACTGTAGGACAATTCAACAGGGGGACTTCCCTCGATTTAGTGAAATCCTTACCAGAATTTAGAGGCGAGGGCCAAACTTACCCTGCTTGGAGGGAGGCGGCCCATTTTGCTATGGAATATTATTCTGAGGGTACTGAAAATTACTATGTAGCCATGGGAATTTTCCGTAATAAAATAACCGGTGCGGCTAACGCCAAGTTATCTGCATTTAATACAATTTTAAATTTTAGAGCAATAATAGCTCGGTTAGATCAATGCTACGCTGATAAGAGGTCCCTGCAGGCGTTAGAAAATGAACTTAGCATTCTCAGACAGGGAAATAAATCAATTACAGAATTTTATGACTCCGTCGATGAACATTTAACCCTTATAATAAATAAGAACAAAATGAGCTATTCCAATAACGAAGATATAGCTAGTGCACTTAATGAACGCGCTAGGGATAATGCACTACGTGTATTCATCTCAGGATTACGCCGTCCTTTGAGTGACATACTCTTCTCTGCGCGACCAGTAGATCTGACGACAGCACTAGCAACCGCTCAAGAGCTGGAATCGGATCAAAAGCGTCAAGAATTTGCAAGAATCTTTGCAGCTGGTGACTTGGCAAAAACTAATTATGCTCATCAGAAAAAGTCTGCTAACTTCAGATCAACTCACCCCGCATACAAATACGTACATCCAACTAACCAAAAAGAAGTGGCGAAATCCACACCCATGGATGTAGACCCCGGTTCATCTATGTTTAGACGCCCTACATTACACACACCGACGCAAAAAATCTCGCAACCAAATAACCCGAATATAAGCAAGCGTAGGTATGAAGATTCTGGAAGATCTATGCCTTCCCCTAAGAATCAAAGAGTCAATTATATGGACTCAGAAGACCCGCAGGATTGTGACGACGTAAGCTCACTCTTCGAGCAGGATCTTGATGAAGATGAAGATCGGGAACAGCTGAATTTTTTAGAATAAAGCCTTTCTTACCCTTTATTATAAAGACGATTAAGGGTAGGGAACTGAAACTGCTCATTGACACCGGAACTACGAAAAATTTTATCCAACCACTTTTTAAAGGGAGTTGTTCCCCTAGAACACTCTTTTAAAGTAAATTCAATAAACGGGACAAACGAAATAAAGGAAAAATGCGAAATGCTAATTTACGGTTATAAAACCACATTACCTTCACCTTCACTTAGGAAATTTGACGGAATAATAGGCTGTGATTTCCTTACAGAAATCCAAGCGGTTGTCGACATAGGAAATAACACACTGAAATTTGAAAAAGGAAATGATTCTTTACTGTACGAAAATGGACACGACGTTAATCATATGACAATGGACGAAAAGGAAATACCGACGCATGTCCGAGAAGATTTCAGGAAAATGTTGGCATCGAATGCGAATGCCTTTGCAGACGCAAAAAGATCATTACCATTTAACACCAATGTAATGGCAAAAATACGGACTAATACTGACGAACCAATCTATACTAGGTCATACCCATATCCAGCTTCGATGTCGGAATTTATAAATAATGAAATAGAATCGCTAATGCGAGATAATATAATAAGAAAATCTACATCACCATATAATTCCCCAGTGCATGTTGTAGGGAAAAAGGGTCTTGACGAGAAGGGTAACCCGAACCATAGAATGGTCATAGATTTTAGAAAATTGAATGAAAAGACTATTAGCGATAAATATCCAATGCCGGATATCTCAGTGATCTTGGCAAATTTGGGAAAATCTAAATATTTTTCCACTCTGGACCTCAAGTCTGGCTTTCATCAAATTATGCTTGATGAAAAAGACAGGCAAAAGACGGCCTTTAGTGTAAATAATGGCAAATACGAATTTTGTAGGTTGCCATTCGGCCTGAAAAACGCACCAAGTATTTTTCAAAGGGCCATCGACGATGTATTGCGTGCTGAGGTAGGAAAAACATGCCAAGTGTATATGGACGACATCATCATTCACTCACCGGACGAGTACAGCCACTTAAGGCATATTAACACAATAATGCAAAAACTCGAAAGAGCAGGAATGCGAATTTCATCTACAAAATCAAAATTTTTTCAATCAAAGGTAACTTTTTTAGGGTTTGTCGTGACAACGGACGGTATTAGGACTTGTCCCGAAAAGGTGGGAGCTATTCTTGATTTCGAAGCTCCAAGAAACTTGAAATCTCTTAGATCCTTTCTAGGGCTATCTGGTTATTACAGGAAGTTTGTTAGGGATTACGCGAGGATCGCGAAACCACTGACTAGATACCTTAGGGGAGAAAACGGTCATACGGCTGCAAAAAGTTCCAGAAACATTAAAATTAACCTAGACGAGGATGCTCTATCGGCCTTCGAAAAATTAAAGCAAATAATCGCATCTGACGATGTTCTATTGGCCTATCCTGATTACAACAAGGTATTTGAACTTACAACAGACGCTTCTTCCGTCGCTTTGGGAGCCGTTTTATCACAAAATGGAAGGCCCATAACGATGATATCAAGAACACTCTCCGCAGCCGAGGCAAATTATGCTACGAACGAAAGGGAGTTACTCGCCATAGTGTGGGCATTAAAAAACCTAAGACATTTCTTATACGGAATAAGTGGAATACATATCTATACAGACCACCAACCACTTACATTCGCAATATCTGATAAAAATCCGAATTCAAAAATGAAGAGATGGAGAGCATTCACAGAAGAATTCTCTCCGAAATTCTTTTACAAACCAGGCAAGGAAAATGTGGTCGCGGACGCTCTTTCCCGACAGTATATTAATCAAATGTCGGATGATGACGGTCAGACGGCACATAGTGAAATTTCTTCTACAAATATTGTGAAATCCACAAAATTTCCCGTAAACCAATTTAAAAACCAGATCTTAATCTCCAAGGGAGATCGGTTCTCTGGACATAAGAAAATCCTGTTTCAGCGATTTATAAGACATACAATATCGTACAGCACGGTGGACGAGCTTTTGGATCGGTTAGCGAATGTCATCGACTCTACCGGCACAAATGCCATCCAGTGTGATCTCCCGACTTTAGCGGATTTTCAGGATGGTCTAATCTCCCGTTTCCCATCCACTCGATTCATACATACTGAAAAATTCGTCATGGATGTAATTAGAGAAGATGATCAATGGGAAATAGTCACCAACGAACACAACAGAGCGCATAGATCGTTGCATGAGAATTTCCAACAAATAATTGATGAATATTATTTTCCTGGTATAAAGAAAAGACTTAAATATATCATAGCTAATTGTAAGATCTGCAAGGAAAATAAATACCAAAGGAAGCCACAAAAAGCAGTGATGACTGAAACACCCATCCCCAGTTACCCCGGGGAGATATTGCATATTGACATAATTATAACTGATAAACAGCACTTCCTTTCTTGCATAGACAAATTCTCGAAATTTGCAATTGTGATTCCAATAGGTTCTAGATCTAGTATAGATATTAAGACGGCCTTGTTTCAGATTATGAACAGATACAGGAAAGTGAAGATATTGGTCTCAGATAATGAAAAATCATTCCAATCAAGTGCTATCGTTACATTCCTTAGGGATCATTTCGGAACGGAACAATTTTTTACACCACCGATGCACAGCACGAGTAACGGCCAAGTGGAACGATTCCATTCCACGCTCTTAGAAATAGCACGGTGCGTTAAGGCCCAACAGAGCATAAACGATACTGCCGAATTAATATTATTATCCACGATCAAGTACAATGATACGGTGCACTCTGTGACCGGAAGGAAGCCATTGGACATCCTAAACGAATTTAATGGAAACACCTTAAAGGACATTAAGGAGCATTTAATGGCGGCACAAAATAAAATATTGGAGAGATATAATAGAAATACGGCAACGCAGAAATATCAACCTGGTGATGTTGTATTCATCAAACGCAATAGACGGCTCGGTAACAAATTCGACAAATTCTTTGTACAGGGTATTGTTCAACAAGACCTGGGGACTACCGTACTGATAGGTGGACGAAAGGTCCATAAGGACAATCTAAGATAATTTTTTTGTTTATTTTTTACATTTACCGAATTTTTTTTATTATTCTTTCTCATTTTTCTCATTCTTTTCCCTCTCCTTTTTTATTAGACTGTTTCTCACCCTGATATCCTGGGTATCACCTAAGGTTATTGATTATTCGGACTCATATTTTATGGCCATCACCGATGGCGAGGTCGCGACATATAGGCATTGTGATTTCCTGGTACACCAGACGAACCTGACAGACTACGAACTAGCAGTAAAAGAGAGCGAGAATCTTCTCGCCAACCTATCCGACCCAAGAGAGACCGGGATGGTGCGGGAGCAGACAAGGGAAATTCGTAGATTATTAGAGACATTGCATGTAAACAGACGGTCTGCGAGATCCATCGACTTTCTGGGATCCGCTTTGAAATTTGTAGCGGGTACACCTGACCACAACGACATGGAACTACTTATGGCTCGAGAAGACTTATTGATCCAAAATGGTCAAAAACAAACGATAGTGAACTCAGCTATACAGGACAGAATAAATGAACTGACAGAAAGAGTTAACGTAATACAAAATTATAGACATAGCAATGCCATTGGAGAGGATGATTTGGTTTTGTTCGAACTCGTATCCATGAGAAACGGTGAAATAATTTCATTTCTTAATAATCTAGCATTATCAATAATCTTGGCAAGGGAAAATATTATACACCCCGCCATACTTGATAACATTGATTTTAAAAGACAATTCGAATCGGAAATGATACCTGTTAGCATAAATGATAGATTAAGAGTGAGTAATGTATCTATTTTTCAAAACGAATCAATGATCTATTATGTTATAAAATTTCCAATTTTTACAAATTTTTGTGAGTATATTAAAGTATACCCTGTAATGCATAATAACTCCATTATAAGATTGGAAGTAGATCAAGCCTCGAAATGCCACGATTATACTCTCCCGGTAACAAATTGCATCAATGTTGGGACAACAAAAATTTGCCGCGAAACCATTAATACCTGCCTCTCTCAACTTTTGAACGAAAATGCAGCATCCTGTCACACACAATCGGCAGATAACATTCCTTCGATACAATGGGTGGCTGACGGATTAATACTTTTGAATAACGTGCATGACACAAACGTGTCGGAAGGAGAGACGATAAGGGTAAATGGGACCCTAATGGTTGCATTCGCAAATAACGTAACCATAAATAATACCCAGTATAGAAAACCCCAATCATGGAAGAGAAACCTACTACCACACCCCCCGAAAACCTTAAACATTAAAAAAATGGGTCATGAGGACTTATTGACGCTCCCATACATTCATAAGTTGAATTTGGAAACCATAAGCTACATAGAGGGACTCAAACAATACACGTTCACGCATAGAATTGCCCTGGTCTCATTCATCATACTGATACCTGTCATCATCTGGTTGAGCCATTACGTGCAGCACAAGTGCAAACAGGAAGCGATGATTGGTGTGGAGGACATAATAAAAGAGATCAGGTCGAAACAGGGATGTCCCGACGTTTAAAGGGGGAGGAGTTAACGTGTGCACGATAACAGCAATACCCCTAATGTTTTAAGGGAACTTATTGTGCATTGCAGAACCCCCTTAATATTTATTTTTCCTATTTTGCATTTTTTTTCTTTGTCTTATGATTGGCCAATTCACAGTAAATTTTAAATCGAAATTATTGCAATATCAACACATTGTTATTTTATTTTAAATATCATATTACAATAGCGTATATTTAGGCAATTTTATGATTGGCCAATCTTGAATAAATTTTTACTTTTAATAAAGTGCATTGTTAGCACAATTAGTTTAATAAAACCTTTTGACAAAATAAAGAATAGCCATTCAAGTATAAACCAACAAATGTATAATTAACTTACACAACCATATTCGTTCAGCGGAAGGATAAAACTAATTATCTGTCAAATCAGACATGAGCTAAATGTTACCATTCACGAAATAAGCACTAGTTAAAAAAAAAAAAAACGATAGATGGCGGACCCTTTATATAGGATCTTTATTAACAATAATATTTGTACAATGTGTTGCATATATAGATATGAAGAGTTTAGATCTAATTAAATCTTTTCTACTCAAATATAAATAAAATTAATAAGGAACTTTTAAAAGTTAAGATTTCGAGGAAAACTAAACTTTAAACAAAAAATTTGTTTTAAGAAAACAAGTTTAATTTAAAAAAAAAATGGGATAATTGCCACTTTTGGGCAAAATTGGATTTTCATATCGACCATTTTCTGGTTGAAAAGTACCAAGGAAGGTTATACATCATTTTTAATGACTTGAATTTTTTTACGATTTGGAATTTTTGAACATGACATTTTGCTATTTGCCCAAACAGGAGCGCCATAAAACTATTTATAATTATTAATTTTATTAATTAATTTTTTTTTGCAGCTCTTTTTCGATTTTTTATTAATGAAAGGAAATAGTATTCTTTTGGTTACCATCTTATCTTAATTTATTTTTTTATTTTATGGTACAGAGACCAGTTTTTTTCTTTTTTTAATTTTGTAGAATGATTTGCTGGAAAAACAGTTATTTACAACACTTTGAAAATGATGTTAAGAAGTGCTTGACAGTGTTTGTTTCGCAAAATTTAAAACTGTTACCTAAATAAAATATATTTAAAGCACTGACAAAGCGTTTATTTGGAACGCTTTGAAAACAGTCAACAGATGTGTTTTGCATGTACTTTAAAACAAAATGTAAAACTGTTTTTGAATTAAAATGTTCAGAAGTACTGGTACAACGCTATACTAGCGTTAGCAAAACAACTATTAGTATAATACAAAAGTATTTAGTGTTTTTTTTTATTTTATTTATGTTATAATAGAAATTGTTTCCTTCTTAATATTATAAAGAATACACATAAATTTATTACATATTTATTTCAGTGTATTTTTTGATATCAATATAAATTTCAATCAAATTTTTAACGAATGTATCGCTTACTTCATTATAAATATTGCCTTTTAAATTATGTCCTTTGTATTTAGAGCGTTTTGTGCTAAAAAAAAATAGTGTTATAGTTTTTAGGCTGGCAAAGCACTCTTTTTGCAATTTTCAAAACACTGAAAAATTTGTTTTACCAATGCTTTGCCACTGAATTCATTTGAATCGGCCAAGACACACATCGGATCAATATTTACACTTGTCTTGTCAACGCTTTTGGATATTTAGCGATAATATAACATTCCTCAGGCATCACAGAATTCGAAGATAGACGATAGTTCTTTGCAGATATTAACGTTCAACTTGTAAAAAAAAATATTGTCAAGTAGATTTAGATTTAGATTTTTTGTTTTAAACACTTTTTTAGTTTGTTTTGTTAATTTTAACTTTAATTTAGTATTGCAAAAAAAAGTTTTCTTTCGAAATAATACATTTTGTGTCAAAACTTAACCATATATTAAAATTGATATTGATTAATGAATTAATGAAATTTCTATTATGACTTACAAATACTGTTGAAATAAATCGAAAAACTTTAAATAGACTTTAATTAATAACGTTATGATGTTCTAACACTGAATATAACGTCTTTTAACTTTAATATTCAAAACGTAAATATTAATTAAAAATAAAAACAACAATAATTGCAAAATAAATTAACTTTTGAATATAAAAAGATAAGATTGTGAAGATGGAGTGTGAGAATTGCAAAAAAAAAAGTGGTTGAATAATAAGGCAAGAACATTAGCACCTAAGGCACCAAACGTCATAAATCAAGCGAAACCCTAAAGTTAGCAGTCAAAACAAACAGAAAATCGTTACTGTAATGACGTATTGACTTTTTTTTATATTATTTTTGTTAAATTGAGTTTATTGGTTAAAATAGAAAACTCAATAACAAATTAATCAAAACGCCAATTGAGTGCAAATTTCTAAGTGCAAAAGTACTGAGGTAGTCAGGTGCTAATTAATAAATAAATTATAGTAAGGGTTCTCACTATTGCTAGCAAACAGTCTAGCATATCTATTAGATAGCGTAAATCGAAAATACAAATAAAAAATTGTATTGAAAAGTGGAAAAAGTAAACAATTTGATAAACTTAATACTAAATCATTACAACAAACACACTGAATTTTTAGCATTTTTTCGAGGTGTCTTCATATTTTAGTCCCTATCTTGGCACAATGAAGCCCGATTTTGCCCATTTTAAATACAACATGCTCGAAATAGTGACAAACAATATTATCCTAAGTTTACCGAGGTAAATGTTTTATTTTTTAAATTAGCGTGATTTCAACAGACAGATGGACAGGCGGAGATCGCTTTATCGACTCCAGTTGTTTTAAGGTTCAAAAATTTATATACTTTCTGTTGTCGTAAATAAACTTTTTCGATGCGTTACCATGGTGTGGAGGGTATAAAAAAAACACTATTAACCAGAAGAAAAAGACAAACCAAAAAATATCAAAGAATAACATAAACTCGGAAAAGATATTTTAAGTATAAGTTGATATCTTTAAATCACGATTTATTATTCCATTGTTTTGTATAACATATTTAGATGATTTAGCATTGATTCGGTTAGTTTCTAGGACCATACATGACTGATAACTTTCATTATTTAACAAAAATAATTTTTTGCAAAAAAAAAAAAAAAAAACAAGTAAGAGTGTTAAATTCGGCTATGCCGAATCTTTGATACCTTCCACCTCGGTTTGAGTCTTGATAATAAATGTAAATGAAAAAGTAAACAATTTGTTAAACTTTATACCAAATTATTTCAGCAAATTCTTTGGGTTGGTCTTTTCTATTATTTCGGATTTATTTCGGTGTTTGCTTTTTGGTCATCGTGGTTGCTGATTGGCATGCATTTAGGTTATATACCTATATGCATGCGTTTCCGGTTATATGACACAACTTCTCGTTTAATTTAGTTTTTGCTAATTAAATAGCTCGCCCTAAACTCCATTGCAAAGGTAATGGTTGTGTAGGGTGGCTATATGCATTAAATCGTGCTAATTGGAGATGGCTGTATAGTTTCTTTTAACTGACCAAATATTTCTTCATTGCGGCCATATAGGTCGGATGGAGTAACAAAATAATAACCAAAAAAAAAGCTCTCTCAATTTTTTTATTAAAATATTGCCATACAAACATAGAGAATAAATTTAAAATAATAAATAATTAAATTAGGGATGCCAAAATCTGAAAACCTTCAAATTTTCATCCAAAAAAAATTGTGAAAATTTATATATAAAAAATAACATTCTCATCAAATTGCGTTTATTTATTAACAATTTTTATGTTCGCAATTCTTAAATATCATTTAACGTTTTCCAAAATTCATTGAATTTAAATTAATGTTTTCTGTAGTGCGAATTCAACGATCCGACAGAATTTCAACGATCCGACAATCGCAAAATATATCGACAGCTATTGTTGTTTGCACTGAGGATTAAGTGATTCACTAAGTACACACATCTTAACGACAGTCGACAAATCTATTTTTCTATTTATTTAAATTGTAAACGAGTGGCACCTCTGTCAAAATAAGCGAAAAACACAAAGATGAATAGAAAAAAACAAATTACTTCGTGTTTGACAGGATGATTTTATGTTTATGTTTAATATCTTTATTTTTTACTAATATTTCTGTTTATTTATTTTAAAATGAAATTATGAATTGAATATGCTATTTAATTT
The DNA here is from genome assembly GCA_963682025.1 of Cordilura impudica. Classification (NCBI taxonomy): domain Eukaryota; kingdom Metazoa; phylum Arthropoda; class Insecta; order Diptera; family Scathophagidae; genus Cordilura; species Cordilura impudica. The sequence continues at coordinate 283,537,341 of OY821518.1, read as the reverse complement.
TTTTATTTGTATAAAAAAGTTTTTGAATAAAAGCAAAATATTTTCACTATTTTATGATTTTTATTTATGTATGACGGACCACATTTCAACCTAAAAATTTAAGTTTTTATCGATTGAATAAACAACACAAAAATAGTTGCCGTTTAGATAACAACAACAGCTGACTTTAACAATAGCGAATATCGTTTAAAAAATTTAGTGATAATTTTGCTATATTCTTTATTTTAACGATTCGACTATCGTTAAAAGAAGTTACTGAATCGCGGTACTGAAAAGCTATTAATTTCTCCTGAATGACAATATTTTTTTATATGTAAACATTTTTAAATGTAAACATAGGTATTTGGTGTTTTTTTTTTTTTTTTTTTTTTTTTTTTGGAATTTCAATTTGTGTTTAACGAATAAAATTTATATATTAAAGATGCAATTGATGTCTTCTAAATTTAAAATTATTATTTCCGACGTTTTGATATGATTTTCTGAAATTCAGTTAATATTTTCTAATTTATAATTGGAAATTTTAATTCCAGTTTTTAGAATTGATATTTTCTAAAATTTGAATGGAAAATTTAAAAAGTGCAATTTTGTATTTATGTGAATAATAATGCTTTAGTAATTATAAACAATTTTTAAAAATTAGATGTAATCGCAATCAGATATTTTGTAGGTAAATCAGAATAATAATTCTATATAACTAGTATGTAGAACTGTTTTGAAAGCAAAAAAAACTCATTGATGAACTCGGTAACTCTATTTTGTGAAGATAACAAAAAGTTAATATGCCAAACTTATGTTCATATTTGTAAAAGAATAATGAAAAAACGTATGAAATAAAAGACCATCCCGTGTATACTCTTAACATTATTCGGTATGATATCTAGTCGAAAATATTGACATTCATGTTAAAATAGAAATAAATATTGCAAAGCTAATTAGAACAAACAAAAATTGTGGCGCCATCTATTGCGGTATAGTCACGCTGAGCTTAGTGATGCCAAAACAATGGAAACTTTTAAATTTTTCTACCAGAGTTAATAAAAAAAATGTACAAGGGGTTAGTTTTTATTATATTATTACCACAACGACCACAAAAACAACAAGTCCAGCTATGACAACAACACAACATTTAGAATAACATCAAGAACACTATAGAAACATCATATTTTTCATTTTTTTTTTTAATTTTTCAGAGATTTCCCTGGACCTGTTCCACCGATTTAAATGATTTTTGAAATAGAAATCTTCCCATGAATTTGGTGAATAATTCTCACTAAAAATGATCACTGTAGCTGCACTATTGAGGGCGTGATCGTGACAAGAACAACATAGAAAGTTATATTTTTTCAAGACTTTTTTTAGTTCTTCATTCAAATCTCGGGCCCTAATCGACCGATTTGGACGGTTTTAAATAGCAACTTTTCAGGATGTTAAGGAATCATTTTTTATATCAACGAGTACCCTAGCTGCCCGATTGATGCCGTCATCGTGATTTCCACAGACGGACAGACGGACATCGCTATATCAACTCCGGTTGTTATAAGGATCACAAATATATATATTTTATGGGGTCGAAAATTGTTTTTCTAATTATTACAAACGGAATGACAAACTTATATATACCCTCTGCACACTGGAGTGGAGGGTATAAAAATAGCAAGAATATTATAGTCAGTCCAGTGGTCGGCAAAACCACTACGCGGTGTTTTTGCTCTCACACCTACATGCGCTCTCACATTAAACAAAATGAGAAAAATCAATCAGTTTCGCATGAGCATTCAAACAAAGAGGTTGATTCGACGCTGTCTGTTTGAGATGCACTTAGAGAATGAATGCAAATTTTGAATGTAAATTCTTGTTTAGCGAGAATTTTTTCAGTAAACCCAGTTGCAAGGTAAATATAAAACCGTTATTGAACTAATTTTCGCAGTTCATCAATTTATACGAAAAATTTAACTATTATAGCGCATCTAAAGCAAAAAATTTGATTAAAATAACAAGAACTTCTGAAGATTTTAATATATTTCCATATAATGTACGAACATTAAATGTATATGTTAATATATTGGAAACTGTGCGTTTTAAAGGTTTTGATCAAATAGAAAATATAATTGAATTACGTAATAATCCTTTGTTATTTAATATTGAAAAGCAAAGTGTTGATATCATTAAAAATGAGAAATGAATTGAATCTTGAAGAAATGAAGCTTATCCAAATCAAAGAACGAAATACTTAAATTATATTCGATGTTTGGGTCAACATATATTTGTGAGTCTTTATTTTCCTCGTTAAAATTGATTAAAAATAAAACTGGAAATCGTCTAACAGATTGAGGATCTTGTTCGCATAAAATGTTGCCCATATGATATACATACAACATGAACCTTAAAATAGACTTATTATTTATTTTATTTGCGTACATTCTCATATTTTAACTATAAGTTTATCTAAGTGCATTGAGTAAGAGAGAGATTGCAGCTCACTCACACAAAGCAAACTGTGATGGTATGTGTTTGCCGACCACTGGTCTAGACCAGTTAAGTCGAAAAAATGTCTGTCAAGAGTTTTGGCATAGTAAAAATTTTGTCGTTTCGACTTTTACGTTTAAAAATATAGCTCTCCTTTTTTGTTTTAATTTGATTTTTTATTATATCTAATTTATTTATCGGTTTACTAACAAACCGTAACAAAGATGGAAAAAACCAGAGTTCAGAAAAAAACACACACTGAATAAAAAACTCGTACATATATGTAAACAAACATAACTTAGACCAAAACACACATATTTTTATTTGCATATCAATTATGTTTGTTTTTAAATTTTCTTCGGTGCCAAACACAATCATGACTTGTGCTCGTTTTAATATTTCGTTATTTGCACGAACATTTTTCTATCACGTATTTTTTGTTTCGATCACACATAAACCACACAGATTCGAGTGTTACTTTATTTGAAGTTCGTGTTCTGGTACGTGTACTGAAAAAAAAAAACAGAACATGTACAATAAACAGGTTCGAGTTCAGTTATATTTTAAGTCGTGTTCTGGCTCGTGCACTAAGAAAAAATAGAACATGTACAATAAACAGGTTCGAGTTCAGTTATATTTTAAATTCGTGTTCTGGCTCGTGTGCTGCAAAAAATTGAAACATCAATTCGCGATCTGATACACCCCGATAAAAACGGCGACAATTGTTTCAACCAAATTTATTACAATTTTATTGACCCTTTTTTATGACTTACGTTGCAAGTTGTTTACAATTGTCAAATATTTTAAAATTTTATTGGCCATTTTTTTTGTGATTTACGTTGAAATTATTTACAATTGTTTTTATTGACTGGTTTTTATTTTAATAAAATATGGTAATAAAATACTTAAGACACAAAAACTATTTAGCATCATAAAAGTTACACTTGGTGGTTGTTAGGTTTTTTTGCATTACCCACCCCTATTTTCGCAACCAATTAGTGTCATAGACGAAAAACTCAATTTTGCGGCATAAAAGACACACTTGTTGGTTGTTAGGATCTTTTGCAAACATTTTTTTTTTTTTTTTTTTTTGGTAACAAATAACTTTAGACACAAACAAATTTTGCATCATAAAAAACAAAATCACCCACCTTTAATTTGCGAACCAATTAGTGTCAATGCACAATCCTTTTCTCAATGATTTTTTGGAATTTTTTGCGTAGAAACACAATGACTGTCAATAAAAAAAACCCAAAAAAATATTTTCATATTTTATTGTCCCTTTTTTATGACTTACGTTACAATTGGTTGCAGGTGTTACAATTTCACGCAATTGATTTTGCAATAAATAGCGAGTGCGTGCGTCATTTATTCATTAAAAGTGGTTCAGTTTTCATTAGATCGTGATCTATAAGTGTACTTGTGTAAATTGCAAATATTTTGTGAAAATTACAAAAATTGGAAAGCAATAACAGAAATTAGTTTTGCTATAAAAAATACGCAACTTTTAATAGCGAAACGAAAAAATTTACATGTCTGATTGAAACCTGCAAGAAAGATTTAAGTGCAGTGTGCAGTTTTTGTGTCTTAAGTATTTTATTACCATCTTTTATTAAAATAAAAACCAGTCAATAAAAACAATTGTAAATAATTTCAACGTAAATCACAAAAAAATGGCCAATAAAATTTTAAAATATTTGACAACTGTAAACAATTTGCAACGTAAGTCATAAAAAAGGGTCAATAAAATTGTAATAAATTTGGTTGAAACAATTGTCGCCGTTTTTATCGGGGTGTATCAGATCGCGAATTGATGTTTCAATTTTTCGCAGTACACGAGCCAGAACACGAATTTAAAATATAACTGAACTCCAACCTGTTTATTGTACATGTTCTATTTTTTCTTACTACACGAGCCAGAACACGACTTAAAATATAACTGAACTCGAACCTAATTATTGTACATGTTCTGTTTTTTCTTAGTACATGAACCAGAACACGACTTAAAATGTAACTGAACTCGAACCTAATTATTGTACATGTTCTGTTTTTTCTTAGTACACGAGCCAGAACACGACTTAAAATATAACTGAACTCGAACCTGTTTATTATACATGTTCTGTTTTTTCTCAGTACACGTACCAGAACACGAACTTCAAATAAAGCAACACTCGAATCTGTGTGGTTTATGTGTGTTCAAAACAAAAAATATGTGATAGAAAAATGTTCGTGTAAATAACGAAATATTAAACGAACACAGTCATGATTGTGTTGGGCACCGTAGAAAATTTAGAAACGCACATAATTGATATGAAAGCTTTTGAACAGAACATTGTGTGTTTCATGTGTGTATTTTCTGAACCTTGAAAAAAAACTGAAAAAAAGTGTGGAAAGATAGAACAAATAAGAGAAGATACTCTAAAATTTTGCTGTCAACAAAGCGCTTTTACAATTTCTTTATATATTATAATATTCTTTTAAAATGCATTTACTTTTTTAGCTTTGATCAAAGTAATGACTGGTTGTCATAAAAACTGACAACATACAATTGTCTCGTAATTTTAATTACGTTCATCTTATAAACAAAAAAAATATCCGGCTATCAAACAAAAACAAATTACCAACTTGCAAATGACAACCCGTTATTATATAACTGACAATAATTGACAACAAATGACATTGAAAATGACATAGTGAAAACCAGGCATAACTTCTTATGTTCTAAACAAATATTAATAAAAATTATTTGTGCTTTGATCAAAAGAACCTCAATTGATGTGATTTAGTTAGTTTCCTGCAATGACAATCTCGGGAAAACAGTGGAAGACTTCACCGAAATTTTTCTTTACAATATTTTAAAAAGCGTATAAAACGCAGGTAGACTCGAACATAAGCCTGTAAGTAGGTGTTAGCGTCAAATTTCGGATTGAGTAGAACGGATTTAACGAAGAAAGGTATATTAAAATTTGAAGTTTCTTTTAGGAATTTTTCAGGTAATCACAAAACTAAATGTGATGGTTTCTTTTTGATGGTTTCTTTTAGGAATTTTTCAGATAATCTCAAAACTAAATGTGATGTTGTAGTCGCATACAAAACAGTAAGAGTTGCTCGAAAAAACCTTTAATTACAACTAGCAGATTCAAGCCGTCGAAATTCGAGTGCAAATACTAGGAAATTTTATTTTTTCAATAAATAAAGACCCTAAAGGTACGCTAATCAATTATAGCCAATTCACAAATCAACACAAAAAAATTAACAATTAACATTAACAAATTTAATAAACACACACATAGCATTGTATAATTTTATGTATGTGTTGGTAGCAACTTTAAATGCAGTTGACTCCAAAAAAAAAAATTTTAAATTTAAAAATCTGTAAATCTGGTGGACAGCTAAAAATAGATAACTTTCAAATGAGGCATGTGAAGTCAAAATAGGATTAAAACTGACACAGTAGCATCGGTAACAATAAATCGCCTTGCCTATTAATATTATAGACATAACACAAAGAAAAGAGAGTGTCTAGTTACAATGCACATTGTCCAATCCTGATGACTACTGGGATGATCTTATAGTCTGCCATGAGACGAAAACGATGCTTTACTATAATGATGGTTCCACTAAAGTATGGAGAAAGCCGTAAAATCATTGGAAGGTTGAAATATAATTCCAACTGTGGGAAATTGGGAAAACTTTCGGTCATGGTTTGGGGTGCATATCCAGTAAGGATATGTGTTTTATTAAGAAACCCATGGATGCGTAATAACATTTTGAGGTATCATCTAATTAGTTTGGGTTATGCTGTCAGAAAGCCGCATTTAAAATTTTTATAAAGATAATTACCTCAAATATAAGGCGCATATGGTATCTTGGCTTCTCTTCAAAGAAAAGTCAAGAACTAAACCCAACCGAAAATTTGCCTGGTTACTTGAAAAAAAAAAACACTGCCAAGGGCCATCTTAAAAGCAAAACTGATAAAAAAAAAATAATTATATTTAGAGAAATAGAGATACATGCAATGAAAATACAACTCCAAACCATGATTGATGTCAAAGGTGACCATTCGAAGTACTAATTCTTTTATTTTGTTTTTTTTTTTTTTGTATTTAATTTTTTTGGATGCGATGTACAAACTCTTTCTTGCCAACAATATTCTGAAGTTTCTTTTGTTTTCGTTCTAGCTTATTCAAACTTACTTTTAATTTTCCGTACTTTTTTATAATTAGTTGATAAATACATACATAATCTGGAATAAAAAAAATTAAAACTAAACCGTAGAGCTATATTTTTAAACGTAGCAAAAAAAATTTTTTTTTTGTCAAAAAAACTTTGACTGATTATATATTCGCATATTATTTTGTTATTAAATTCAATTTATTAATGATGTTTGACTGAAGTTTCTTTCGACTTCATAATTTAACCATGTTTATAATAGTTTGAGGGCAATTTCGGAGACTTCATTAAATTTATTATTTCCGCCCGCATATCTTCAGTTATAATTTTCGTTTAAAACTTTTTTTTAAGAATCTTTATTTGTAGCATAATTTTATGTAAATAGGTAAGAGGGATCGTTTTCATTGCTTTGAAGAATCTTGTTCACAATTTGAACTTTATATTTAAGCTGTTTCAAAATCAATAAATATATATAAACAACTTACTCAATATTTTGGTTTTGTCACATTTTTTTATCAATGTTTGCTGTTTCAAAATGCAATTGAATGCATCCCCTTGCTATATTTATATCGCAACTGCTTTTATCTAGAAAAAACGCTAATAAAATTTCTAAAGAAAAACAATGCAAAAATGCTATATCCCTAAAAAAAATTCTTAAAAACGGTAAACATCCATATAAACAAAAATGTCCAAAAATGGATAAAACAAATTTATAAAAATTTTCATAAATTGTTTAAAAAAAAGTGGCTTATAACTTAATGTCAATTTTAATGCATAAATCTAGCCACTTAATGGAAAAACTGCGCTTAACACCATAACGCCATGGTGCGTTGCTTAACCGCAATATGGATGAGTTTTTGCAGAAGATGAACTAAACTAAAAACAAATTCAAATAAGAAAAACGCCAATTTAATCTATTTAAAAATTTATCGTTATTTTATTATTTTTTTAAACTGGGCCGTTTTCACTAGGAATCACTGTAAATGTAGTCGAACTAAAAACAATTATTCATTATAGTTTGGAACTTTTGCAACGGTTATCAAACATTATATTCCTTTCACTTTTTTATAAAAACTCTACGCTTTCAATTCTTCCGCTTTCAGTTTTTAACAAATTGTAAAATATTTATAGAAATTTTTCTTTGTAAATCAGCACAAAACGAAAACGATAAACTGAATATTCTTTCCGTGGCTATATTTGACTGTGGTATGGAAGAAATTGGAATATTTTTTATATCAGAGAGTTTCAAAGATATGTTTATAAATAATAAGCAGCTGCTTTGAGAGATTTAAACACAAAAAATGGGGTTTTCAACAAATAAAAAGAAACAGTACAAAATTTAAAAGAAAATACTCTTGCTTTCAGTTTTAATTGTTGTGACTAAAACAGTAATTTTTACCGTAGTTGTACCCTATAAATTAGATGAATCATTATATATGATAAGCAACAGTTGTTATGGCGATGTTGTTAAGAAGTACAAAACCAAATATTTTAAACAAATACGACTTAAATTATTAAACTTATGACAAAGTTTTATTATAAAAACTCCAGGGACCGTAACAGTTATATTTTTTTCTTTTATCTAAAAGTCATAAAATGAAAGTTTCTTTTGATTTTTATGTTTTTCTAGCACAGAATAAAAGTTACTAGTATAGACCAGCATTTGAAATTCGAGTGCAAATTCTAGGAAATATTATTTTTCATTCAATTTTTGTCTTCCAATGTTTTTTTTAAATCTATATATACATAAAATTTATGTTATTTATTTATTTATTTATTTATATTAATTACAATACAAAGTAAATTTGTATTCTAATTTTGGGTGCAGGGATAAGCCGGGTGACAAAGACCATTTGGCTGGTTTCAGCGACAGACCAAAGCCTCTGGTGGGACTCGAACCCACGACCCCCGCATGATAGGCGAGCACGCTACCCACTCACCTACCGGGGCGCTTATACATAAAATTTATGAATATTTAAATGAGCCTAAAGGTATGTTAATCAATTTTAGCAATTCACAATTCAACACAGAGCATCTGATATATAAATTTAAATCAATCGCATTAGGTGTAACGAATTATTATAAATATTTTATTTTATTTAATTTAATATATTTTTAAGACAGATTAAACATTAATTTTATCATTCTCAGCTTCTCCTCTATATGAACTATAACAATGCCAACTTTTACACTCCTCCCTGCCCGCATATTGCTTAAAAAGGGAACTAAAAATTTACCTTCGCGTATTAATATATAGATAATTTTTTTATTTTTTAGGGTAATTATAAAAATCAAACTTAGGCAAAAAGTTTGAAATCGCCCCAAAAGGTGAACTTCGATGGAATTTTTAATTTGCATCATTAATATTAATAGCCAGGTCGATTTCTTGTGACCGATATAAAAATTTTAGTTACCAACCGATTCGGACCAAAAACTACCCCCATTTGAAAGGTAATTCTTTGCAGCTCTTCATCATATTTACAGATGTGCACCGTCTGATATATTTTTTTTTGGCGTAAAAATCATTTTAGTTGTTGCTAACACATACATAAAACACATATATTTATGTGTGTTTATTATAAATATCAAAAGCCCCGTGTTGAACTGTGAATTGGCTAAAATTGATTAGCATACCTTAGGCTCTTATTTATTTATTTCTTATATGTGTGCAACAAATATTTATAATGAAATTTAATGAATTTTATTTAAAAAGTGTTTAATTGTGAAATTATTTATCAACAAACCAAGTTATATATCTTCTGTGTGTTCAATAAATATTTGTAATGAAATTTAATGAATTATATTTGTAAATTTACCATTTAATGAATTAAATATATTAAAAAAAAAAAAAACATTGAAAGAAAAAAAATTTAATGAAAAATTAAAATTTCCTAGAATTTGCACTCATATTTATATGGCAGTGGTTGATTTTGATACATGCCCGAAGAAAATTTAAAATTAAAATTATAAAAAGTTGTGCATTTTTGGAAAGACTACGTTCACCATGATCAAAATTGTATACTTGAATCACTTTTTTATTAAAAACTTTCAAAATAACTGTTATTTTTGGGCCCTGTAAAAAAATAAAATAAAAAATTTACCTCGGCCCACATGCAAACGATTAACGAAGCACAAGTCATCAGTAAAGGATAATAGGCGGACATTAGGGTAACAGCCCACTGAGGTTGTAAATCCAACTGAAAATGAAAACAGAAACAATATCAAACTATAAACAAATAATCTATATTTAAATATTTTGTCACAACTTACCGGTGTTGTAAAATAGGCACCTCTCAAGGAAGCCGCCACAAATACCATTAAATATAACATTTTTTGTGTGGTAACGCGACAAGCTCTCAATATAGAGGGTTGTTTGAGTCTCTGATATTCTGCTACTATGCATATAAACAATTGTATAACCGATACCAAGGCTACAAAATAAAAAACAGCCGATATGCCAGCATAATATGGTAAATTAAAGCCACTACATTCATCGCCGGCATAGCGAATTTCACAAAGACATGAGCCATTTAGACAATCGCCTCGACCGGAACATGTGGCTGTATTGAGATCATCATCATTATCGCCTTTAAAGGATTGTGGTAAGCCACTGCTAGATGCAGCTTGTTTTAAAACGCTCGAAGAGCACCTCATTAAATTATGAAAACTCGGTAACATTCTATGTGTGAAAAATTATTCTGAAAGGAAATAATGGATAAAAAAAAATTAGATGTTGTTTAAAAAAAAAAAAATACAATATTTTAAAAGACTAATTTCGAGCATTAATATTTATATGATTTATACAAAATGTTTAATATAAAAAACAACTAATATCGTGAGAAATTTTTCAAACTATTTATTTGAACTCAAGGGCAAATAAGCAACACAGGCAGAATTCTCAAAACATGTATTTACCAAACTCGGATTATATAACGAGGTTAAAAAATATGTATGTATGTGTTTTTTTTTTGTAAGCCTTAACCCTACAAATTTACATGGGTTACAAATTAAGGGGTTACAATATTAGTGTTTAACCACTGTGTGTGACGATTGTTCTACATGCCTAATCAGACCAACCATCCGCATTTGGTGGGAGTTTAAATAAATGGTCTTCTCTTCACTATTTTAACAAAAATTCTGCTCTTGGAAAATTTGATTGTTGTGCGTTCTGAAACAACTTGGAATTATATATTTCATTTATTAAATAAAAGTTTTAATTCTGCCAGTATAAAAGGAAAATCAAAGGAAGCTAATAATGTCAGGGTTCTAAATCATTTTTTGATTTTCCCGATTTATGGTGCCAATATAAAACCAGATTTAAACTTATCATTTCCAATTTCTATCGTATTAAATATATCCAGAAACGTTTTGGGGAAATTGTGATTTTTTTCTGATTAAACTAGAATTGACCATAGTATATTTTATTAAGGCTTATGATCTCTAGCTTCCTAAAAATTGTTCGTTTCAGAATTTTTATAGAAAAACTAAAGATGATTGCAACTTATCAATGTAATTTAAAACTGTTTCTATCCTGAGCCGTTTTTGAGAAACTTCTTTATTGCCTTTTGATAAAATGCTGTCAATTCCTAGATATTCAGAAAATTTCAAAAAATTTAGTTTGAAAAATTAGTTCTTATAAAATTTTTTAGAAACTTCGTTTAAACATCCCACTTTTTTATCAAAATCAATTGGTCACATTAATTATATGCCACATGTATTCTTATCATTTTTCCTTTCAGTTGTGTATTTACTGATATCCAACAAATAAGTGTTGCCCTTAAATATTATATATTTTTATTTGCATAAATGATAGAAACAAACAAATAAAGCAATATTTGTTATGAGTCAATAGCGCACATCGCTGAATAACTAAGAACATGCTTAAAAATGTTTCAATGATATCAGAACTTAAAATTTAGAAACTCGGTATTTTTAAGTACATAAAATCAAATGTCATTTGGAAATATCTAGTAGAGGTATTAAATTTTTAATTTTATTGACCCTGATGTCAATACATCAACGGGTCTTTGATTCCCAAATAATAGATTGTGGTATATAGTCCGTCATTTGATAAAAAAAATAAGTTTTTAATTTAAATAACATTAGGAATGCTAAAGAAATGGAGATTCATTTTTTAACTCTACAGATGGCTCATCGATTCTCAAATAGTACAGGTTTATAGTTGGATATTTGATAAATTTAACTAAAAAATAACGGCTTTAAATTAAAAATTTATTACAAAGTCACTGTTTAATAATAATTAATAAGTATTAAATGTAGAAATTTCTAAAATTTTTATTTTCACAAAGAAATCAAAGTTTGTGTTCAGTTCAATAAATGAGCATTTTGATGAAAATATGCCAAAACATGCATTTTAAGCAAAATATGCAACTACAAATCGATGTCATTTTAAATTAAAGTTGTTTTTTTAAGAAAATGTAAATTTACTTTTTTAAGAACAGGCACTTTTTAGGAAAGGCCACTCGGATGGGATATTTAAAAGAAGTGAAAATATTTCGACCATGCCTAGTTTTCGAGATGTAAGCAATTTTATGATCCCTAAAAATAATTGCACAATTCGGATGGTATGTTTCAAAGAGGGAGTAAACTTTCAACCATTATTAGACAAGTTTTCGATTTTATGTCCTTCACCAAAATTAATACTTAAAATACGGCGTTACAGAAACAGAAGATCAGCATATCAGTGAATCAGTTATGAGTGGCCCATATACATATATTAGGTCATTTCAGGTCTGTATTTTTGGATTAATTTTATTTCATAGGTTTTTATTAAAATAATTTTTATTTTAATAATGTTTAAAATCTGGAGTTCACCATTTTAAGCAGATATAAACATTTTTAACCTTAAATGCTATAAGGGATAGTGAAGTTTGGGAGCCCTCATTTAAAGTTGATTTTAATTTTTTTCTTATTTTTAAATTTTATTTTATGAAATTCTCTAAATTAGCATCATAATTTTCAAAAATTTTTAAATAAAATATGTATGTTTTTTAAATTGAAAATGGGATCTCAATTGGATCAGTTATGACGAAAAGTAGGTTCATTTTTTTATTTTTTTTTTTTTTAAACTTTAGTTTAAAGAAATTTTGTATTACTGAAAACTTAAAGGTGTGATCTCAATGGAAACAGGATTAGTGACAAAAATAGCTAATTTTAAAATTTACAAAATAAAAATTGAATTGCACCAAATGAGATAAAACAAGTAAGAGTGTTAAATTCGGCTGTGCCTAGTCTTAGATACCCTCCAGCTGGGTTTTTCGTTTACATTAATATCAAGTGCAAATTCTAGGATATATTATTTTGTCATTCTATTTTGTCTTCCAATGTTTTTTTAATCAAATATATAAATAAAACTTATGAATATTTAAATGAGCCTAAAAGTAGGTTAATCAATTTTAGCAATTCACAATTCAACACAGAGCATCTGATATATAATTTAAATCATTCGCATTAACAGGGTATAACGAATTATTATAAATATTTTATTTTATTTAATTAAATATATTATTAGGACAAATTAAGCATAAATTTTATCATTCACAGCTTCTCCTCCATATGAGCTATAACTATGCCAACTTTTACACTCCTCCGTGCCCGCATATTGCTTGAAAAGGGAACTAAAAATTTACCCTCACGTATTAATATAAAATATTAAAATATTGTATTAAAGAATTAACGGAAATATATATTAAAAAATTGTAAGTACTTCTTTTTACTTGACACACTCGTTTTTATTGTCCGACTAATAAAATTATACTAGCGGAGCCCAGTTCTCGAAGTTCGAGTGCAAATTCTAGGAAATATTATTTTGTCATGCAATTTATTTCTTTCAATGTTTTATGCCACCCACCTAAAGGTATGTTCTTCAATTCAACACAGGGCGTGTGACGTGCGTTATTGTCGTTATTGGTTTATGTCCAAAATTATTTTTCAATTCAACACAGGGCTTTTCATATCCAATTTCTGCACACATTAACAAATTTAAAACACACACACAGCATTGTATAATTTTATGTATGTGTTAGGAGCAACTTTAAATGCATTTTACTCAAAAACAAAAATTTAAAAATTTAAAATCTGTAAATCTGGTGGACAGCTAAAAAGAAATACCTTTCAAATGAAAGTCGGGGTAAAACTGACAAAGTTACATCGGTCACAAGAAATCGCCTTGCCTATTAATATTATAGATACTTCAATCTAAAATAAATCAGTTCTACCTTCATTTCGCCATTTACTTAGTTTTCAATTGTTAAGACAATTTTCGTACTCTTCTTTTCTGGCTTTTTAAAAATTCATAAAAATTTTTTCAGACTTTTTTTTAATGAGTAATGAATTGTATATTTAGTATGAGATCTTGTGAACACAATTAACTTTTGTTTGATAATTTTTTTGTCGCATTCTTCAATATTACTGTCAAAACAGGCCTTTTTAAAACTATAACTTAAAAAGAAAATTTCATTAAGTGCAGAGACGATCTCATCCCTCCAAGTGCATTATATAAATATGGTTCAAATATATAAAATTTTATTTAACACGACGTGCGTTATTGTCGTTATTGGTTTATGTCCAAAATTATTTTTCAATTCAACACAGGACGATCTCATCCCTCCAAGTGCATTATATAAATATGGTTCAAATATATAAAATTTTATTTAACACGAAATTTGTATCAAAAACGCTAAAAGCCAACTTAGTGCTTTTTTATAAAATGCGATAAATTGAAAAAATGGGCTTTTTGGGTCGTCAAAAAGCTCTAAACCTAGCGCGAAAAGCCCTAAGTTGCCGTCGCTGACAAATACACTGAATTTATAACATTTTTAGAGGCGCCTCCATATTTTAGGTCATATCTTGTACAGTGATGTCCAATTTATCCAATTTTAAACACCAACGCGCTCTAGATAATAACAAATAATATTATCCTAAATTTACCCAGGTAAACGGTTTATTTTATGAATGAGCCTGATTTCAGCAGATAGATGGACGGACAGACAGACAGACATCGTTATATCGACTTCAGTTGTAATAAGGGTCAAGAATTAGTATACTTTATTAGGTCGCAAATGCTTTTTTTATGCGTTACAAACGAAATGACAAATTGATATACACTGATACACCACAGTGCGGGGGTATAAAAATTCCAAAAATAAAGTCGTATTTAAACGCGCCATGAAGAATTATGCTTGTAAGTTTCTCTGTTATCTGAAGTGGTGGGTTTAAAAAATTAATTTTTTTGATTTTATTTGAAATAACCCAAAAAACTATCGTTTAAATATGTAAATGATAAAATGTTTTTTTTTTTTTTTTTTGATTAAAGTAATTATTTCGGCCTTATTTCTACTGAAAGTTTAATTAACAGAGCATAAAAACAACTGTTAGACAGGCATGAGTTTTATAATCGAAGTTATATAATTGACTAAACTTGTATATTGAATAGACTTTATTATATTTGCATACAAAAGAATGACAAAACAAAATGAATTTCTAAAAATAAACATATGAATACATATTGAGGCGCAACCGATACCTAAACAAACAGTACGATTGTTTGGTTGTTCTTGGCTTGTGGCGATAATTATTTATAAACCATTACCAGAGTCGATGCAGTAATGTGCGTCTCTTCGTCTATTTTAATCACGATCACGCCTTTAATAGTTGAGCGGGGGGTAATTGATTTTAAGTTTATTGTTCTGACATCCTGAGTAATTTGATATTGAATATTAGTCAAATCTTGAGCGAAAATTTAAAGATAACTCTAAATCGATTTAACATCTTGGGGAAAAAATTTGAATGTTATATTACTTCAACAATAGAATTGCAAATGTCATTCATCTCAAATTATTTTCATAAACTTAAAAATTTGGTAAGCGCGAAATTTTGTTGATAAATCATCTATTGATCGTTATATTTGACAAAATGTATTATGCCTGATTTCCACATGTCATTTTTAATGTCAAATGTTGTCAGTTTAGTGAAAACGGGTTATAATATTGTGGCATTTTAAGGATTACATAGATTACATTCTAGGCTTCCATATTTAATTAGATAATAATCCATTACATAGCATAAAATATTTATAAAAAAAATAAAAACTACATAATTTCAATGACTTTCAGAGTGGTGCAGAGTACACAATATATTTATTACTAGATGTAACCCGGTGTGCTTCGCTACACCCTCCCCCTGCCCCCCCAGGAATCGTTATGAGAGGGGTCACGCAAAGTCCCAAGGCTCTCACTAATACAGTTATTCAGATATATCAGATTTAATATTAAGTTTGTGTAGGGGTGGCACACGCATTTGTCCAATCCCGCCCATTTTTTTGTCTGATATGATATTTAAAATTTACTTTGTATGGGAGGTGCCACGCCCGCTAAAAATATTTTAAAAAATTACTGCCTGTGGCACTCCTATATCCGCTGTAGGACCCTGCGAAAATTTCAGGAAGGTCAGATGAGTTGTTACGGAGATTACCTCCTACAAACAAACAAACAAACATATATTACCTCTTTATTATGTTAGTATAGATTATTGGCATAGATTTTTTATTCGAATACTTGCTGATATACAATGTTTTTTGGTTTTTTCATTCGGTTCAACAATTATCAGATTTTTCGGCGTTCATACCCCGGAGCAAGATACATGTAGCTGCCCATGAGAAGAAGATGGATTATCAAAATTAGATCTGGCAACACTTAACTATAGGCCTTGAACTTAAAATATCATTTGACAATTTTTCTTTTTACCGATTTTTGATTTTGCCCATTTTTGATTTTGAAGATTTTTGTTTTTTGGGCGATTTTTATTTTTCGCGATTTTTGGGTTTGGCGATTTTTGATTTTTGGCGATATATTTTCCACGACAAATCACATTGATAACTAATGTACTTGTCAAAAGACTATTGCTTTCGTAGTACTTCATATTATTTATATAGGAGGTGCCACGCCCACTAATCCCATCCCGCCCAATTTTTATTGGACTACTCACATTAATATCTGATGGACTCGTGCAAAATGTCGAGTCTTTCCTTGTTATAGAACACCAGTTATATGATATTAGATATCTACTTTGCATGGGCGGTGCTAGCCCACTGCTACGATCACGCCCATTTTTTGTTCGACTGATCATACAAAGGACCTATGGGCTCATGCAAAGCCACAAAGCCCTCTCTTTGACAGTACTCCAGATATATGACATTAAATAGTTACTTTGCATGGGGAGTGCCACGCCAATTTTTTGTCCAACTACTCATACTAAGATCTGATGGTGTCGTGCAAAGTGTCAAAGCTTCCCTTTTTTAGTACACCTGTTATATGATACAAATTTATATGATACTTTGTACGGGCGGTTCCACGCCCACTGCTCCGATCACGCCCATTTTTTGTCTAACTAATCATATGAATAACTTATGGGCTCACACAAAGTACAAAGACTCTCACAATTTCAGTACTCCAGATATATGGCATTTTATATTTACTTTGTATGGCAAGTGCCACGCCTATCGGTCCCGATACTGCCCATTTTTTGTCCGACTACTCACATTAATAATAGGTGGCATCAGACAAATTTGAAAAGCTCTCTCTATCACAGCACTCGAGATATATAATATTGAACTATTACTTGTATGGGAGGTACCACGCCCACTTATCCGATCCCACCCATTTCTGGCGTAGCTACTAATATTAACAATAGGTTACCTCACACAAATTTGCAAAGCTCTCCCTGTCATAGTACTCAATATATGTATATGATATTAAAAATTTACTTTGTGTGGGTGGTGCCACGCCCACTAAATATATTTAAAAAATTATAGCCTATAGCACTTCCCATATCCGCAGTAAGACTCTGTGAAAATTTCAGGAATATCAGATGGGTAGTTACGGAGATTACCTCCTACAAACAAACAAACAAACAAACACACATTACCTCTTTATAATAAAGGGTCCGCCATCTAACGTTTTTTTTTTTTTTTTCAACTAGTGCTTATTTCGTGAATGGTAACACTTAGCTCATGTCTGATTTGACAGATAATTAGTTTTATCCTTCCGCTGAACGAATATGGTTGTGTATACGCTTGAACAATGCTGGGAAATATTGCGACATTACTTTGAAAATCATGGTAATGTTGCAGAATGTGTGCGAAAATTGCGTACGGATTTTGGAAGAAGAGAAGCACCGTTAGCTCCGTATGTTCGTTATCTTGTGAAAAAAGTGAAAGAAACTGGCATCCTCATCGATAAACCAAAGCGTGAAAAGGCAAAAACAGTGCGTAAACCCGAGAATATTGCTGCTGTGGCAGAAAGTGTGCGTGAAGCGCCATCAACATCAATTCACCGTCGTTCTCAAGAATTGAACATTTCGGAGGCATCATTGAGACGAATTTTGCATAAAGACATTGGTATGACGCCATACAAAGTCCAGTTGGTTTAGGAGTTGAAGCCAACTGACCATCCAATACGTTTTCGCTTCGCTAAGTGTGCCTGCGATCGACTTACAGAAGATGCCGATTTTGCCAAAAAAAATCATCTTTTCAGATGAAGCTCATTTTGATCTTGGCGGGTATGTAAACAAGCAAAATTGTCGCATTTGGGGCACAGAAAACCCGCACGCATACATTGAAAAGCCGATACACCCAAAACGAGTCACTGTTTGGTGCGGATTTTGGTCCAGAGGCATAATTGGGCCATTTTTCTTCGAAAATGAGCAAGAAGTGGCCGTTACAGTCAATGGCGATCGTTATCGGGCCATGTTGAACGAATTTTTGTTCACAAAAATTGAAGAGGGGGATATTGGCAACATATGGTTTCAACAGGACGGCGCTACGTGCCACACAGCCGAAGCTACACTCGATGTTTTGCGCCCTGTTTTTGAAGATCGCATTATCAGCCGCAGAGCTGATGTCGTTTGGCCATCTCGGAGCTGCGATTTGACACCGTTGGACTATTATTTGTGGGGTGCCCTCAAAGATAAGTGTTACGCCAACAAGCCAGAGACAATTGACGCTTTAAAGGACAATATTCGTGAAGCCATTGGTGAAATACAGCTGCACACAATCAATAATGTGATTAAAAAGTGGACCGATCGGGCAGGCTACTGCATGGCCAGCCGAGGGAGCCATTTGAATGAAATTATTTTCTATTATTAACCGGAAGGATTGTACATTCAAATAAAAAAAAGAAATTTGAGATAATATTCAGCAGTTTTTTTTATAGCATTTTCAAAAAAAAAAATTTATTTGGCGGACCCGATATTAGTATAGAAGTATAGATATGTTACATGTTCTTTGAAAAAATATTAAAACTTATATATGGAAAACTTTTTGAAAATCGCTAATCGTATTAAGAAAATGTATAAATAATTTGTGCTTTAACAAGGTGTTACAGTGAAAATATACTTTTAAAATGACCTGGTGCAGGTTGTAGGTCAGGCTGAGTAAATTACTTCAATTTTCAGAATTTTAAATACCATTGGAGACCCTATCTCTTAGGTCCAACTTATTAGATATAGAAAACAAGCATAATTCAAATTTGAGTGGCATTGTTATTAATTTTTTTGAATTCGGATATGAAAAAGTTCATATTGGATGCTATATTTATATGGGGGTCGAAAAAATGGATCGATCCTGACCATATTTGGTGAGGTCATTTATTTCTAGCAAAATCATATATAAACCAAATTTTAAAATCTGTGCAATATTTTTGTTTTTTAATAGATTTAAGTGAAGATCGGGAATCAGCTTCATATGGGGATTTATTTTTGGACTACAGGTAAATGGATGTAATAAACATACACAAACCCAATTTGACCGAGATCTATATGATAGTTTGGATATTAAGGGAATTTAGGTCACTTGTATGGGGACTAGGTCTGAACATGAACCAATTTTCACCAATTTCAATAGTGTTTACCCTATGGCCGATAGATGCTTATATAGTTACAAAATTTCATCATTATATATTCATATTTGCGATCGAAATTATTTTTTATTTTCCAAAATAAAATACTAGGAATAATTTTACTCTGTCATTGGTAATGAATTATGGCGCCTAGTTCAGAGTAAAAGTGAAACGAGGGCTGATGTTTGTCCGTCTTCTCTATATAATAAACCCAAATATAGAATTTCGATTGATTTCACTCGACATCGAATGCGGTAATTTGGCCCCTGTAGACGGACAGACGGACACATTCCGTATACATTCTGTAATAGTTCAATGAACCATACAATAAACGATTGTAATTACATCTAATCCATTCGCATTAGCAACAATTGCTCTCTATCTAATATACTACTCTATATAACGACAGATAATGTAATGATTAATAAGGTTTAATCTTTTAAAACAATTTCAAATCTATAAAAAAAAAATGTAAACTTAATTTAATTACTGAACGTGTTAAACAAAATAATTATATTTCATATATAACTACAACCACTTGTTTATACATCTTCCTATTTGAAATTATTTTGTAAACGAAGAGCTGATGGCCACAGAAGCTAGTGGTCCTTTCGCAACTACTTTATAATATTTTATTACCAAATGAAAAAAATTTAACTTTTTTGGTGTTGACTGGAACTTTATTGCATTTTTTTACTAACTGGAGCTCGCTGATTTCAAATCTGCACTAGGTTTTTTTCTATCAGCTCGACTTTTCGCGATATACCGTTATGTCCAAACTTAAGGCACTTCCACTATATATAGTGGAATAGTTTGAAAACGGTTATTTTCAAAATTGTTTTTTTTTTTTTTTTTTTGGAAAACAATCAAATTTTAAAAAAAACACCAGAAAATGGCTGAGTAATTGTTGTTTAAGTAAAAAATAAAATAAATAAAAAAAATTAAAATTTTATATATTGAAAAATCATTAACAATCCAAAACTGGAAAAAGTGTAAAGTCTTATTACTTTCACGTAAAGTCACATAACCTATGAACAAAATGAGAAATAGATCATAAAAATCGATGAACGCGTTTCGCTTTTATTCACAATTAAGTGAAGGTACCTCATTTTGAAGTGAAGGATTTTTATCAATTGAGTTTTCTCGAAAAAAACAAAATCGAAAGTTGTGCACCGATTACAATGAAATAAAGCTCATTTCATTTAAAATATGTTTAACTAAATGCTTTTAGACCAAACCTAAGATGTATGTCGCATTTTTAATTTTTAAGAATTTTTAAAGGACAAAAAAAAAATTTTTTTTTTTAACTCTTCTTTTTTTCAAAACTTCCACGATATCTCTGAAACTGCTGAGCAAATTTAAAGCCAATGTAAGCACGGCTTAAAGATAATATTTTTGACGAGTTTTGGACTTTTTTAAACTGAATATGATGAGTCGTTTTCAAGTTATTCCAATATATGTAGTAGAAGGACCTTAATTTTGGACATAACGGTATATCGCGAAAAGTCGAGCTGATTGGAAAAAAAAACCAAGTGCATATTTGGATTCAGCGTCCCAAATAACTTTAAAAATAACATTCAGTTCTTAACCAACAAAATATTGTTCTCTTGTGTTATTGTATGTACAGTTTATTCACTAAATCTTTCTAAAGCCGTTAAAAAAAAATTAAAAAACGGTTTAAAACCGATTTAGTTAAAAATATTTTAGTCTGTGTAGTATAGAAAAAACTTTTTCGGGTGTATTTGAAAATCTGAAAATTTAAATAATTTCAAAAGCATATTAATTTTTTTCAATTTTGTAATACCGTGTAATTGACTAAGTAAATATTAAAGCGATGAATGTGATATTTTAAATAAGCCTAGCAGATTCCAGCGCTCGAAATTCGAGTGAAATTTCTAGGCAAATTTATTTCTCAACTTAGCCAATTCACAAACCAACACTTTTTTGGTTTATTATTATTGTGAATGAAGATAAACTCATTAACAAACACATTAACAAATTTAATAAATACACACATAGTATATGTGTAATTTTATGTATGTGTTAGTAGCAACTTTAATGTAATTTACTCAAAATAAAAGAAAAAATTAAAAAATCTGTAAATCTGGTGAACAGCCAAAAAGAAATACCTTTCGAATAATATACGTTTTGTCAATATCGGGATAAAATGGTACAACACAACAGCGGTAACAGGAAATCGCCTAGCCTATTAATATTATAGATACTAATCATGAAAGTTGGTAATAACAATCGAGAAATATTTTGTTTTAAGTTTCAAATGGTTCAAAATGCATTAGTTTCTGAAAGTGTATTAAATACACTTTTGAGCGAATTCTGCATTTCTTTTTGGTGGTTTTTGTACGGTATTGTATATCGTTTAAATGATCTTTAAAAACGCTTTTACATGGTGTATAAATATATAGTTATTATGTACAAAAAAAATAAGTTAACATTTTTTAACACATTGGTTATGTACTCCTAAAAATAAAATAGTTGATACCCATATTACCTATATTTTATCCATAATCGTTGCCACAATCGAACATAGGAGGCCTAAAACAAGAACAGCCGCTTTATTAAAAAGGCTGAAATGTGTCCTTACCAAAACAGTTTTAATTCAAAATCCCAGTCTTTAGCTAACCTTCGTTGCTGACGGTCGATTTGCTATTCACTAACCATTGTTGTTTATAGTTTTTTCTTATTGCAACTGTTCTCTTGATATTAAACAATTATTGTTGTTATCTTTACACACATTCTACATTGTGTTAAATTGTATGTGACTGATTAAATGAATTCTAAGAAAAGAAGAGTATTTTGGGGTAATACCCCAAAATTCAAGAAACAAAAAGCGCCAAATGCTAATAATTACCGGTTTTCACTATTAGATGATGAAAAAGATGATGATTCCTACTCACTAGAAGAGGAACAACAAAGAGAAATCAAGGAGAGGATTCCACCTTTAGTGATTGACTCATTACATAGTTTTACAACTGTGTTAGAGCTTATTGGTCGAAGTTATAAATACAAAAGAATGTCCATTGGAACCAAAGTTATATCAGATAATATAATGCAATACACACAAGCTTTGAAAAAACTTAAAGAAGCAAAGCTAAAATTCTATACTCATCAATTTAAAGATGAAAAGAAATTTAAAATAATGTTGTTTGGCCTTCCTAAGTTAAGTATTACTACTATTACTGAAGAATTTAAAAACACGTTTAATATAGTACCAACAAGTGTTAAAGAAGTCGTAACAAAAAGATCCAACATTGAATATGCACTCTACATGATTAAATTTGATAAGTTACACATTGCTAAACGTGATATTATAAAAATACGATTTTTTTATGGCATAGCTGTACATTGGAGGAATCCTCATAAAGGCAATAAGGGCCCGACATTGTGCTCCAAATGTTCTACGTATGGACATGGATCTGCAAATTGCTACCGTCTGCCAGTTTGTCCAGCTTGCGCTGGTGATCATGACTATTCTGAATGTACCATAAATAAAAATACTACAAATACTCCAGTGGTTTTCAAATGTTTTAATTGCTCTGCAAGAAACCTCAAAAATATAAATCATAGAGCTGACGACACAAGATTTCCGTGCCGGAAAGAATATTTAGAGATCCGTAGCAGAATCTCAGATAGAACAAGTCGACTACACCGAAGAGCGATTGTTCCCGATTTACACATGCACTCTGCGAATATTCAAAGCGTGCATGACAACAGCCCAACTACTTTAAGAAATGCTAATACTACGCCTACAATAAATAGAACTAGATACTCAGATGTTACTAGAGAAAATGTTCCAAAGGTAAATAGAGACAGATACGCTGATGTAACTTTTGAAGATGATCCAATAGGTGATTGCGATGATTTACCTAATGAGCGGTTATTAGATATTTATTTCCAAGCATTAGATGACCTCCAAAAATGCAGAAATAAATACGACCAAATGAGGGTGCTAGGCAATATGCTTCGTCATGTAATATAATACCAATAATTTAAAATGTATTAACGTTATGCACTGGAATGCCCAAGGCATATCTACCAATTCAGCAATTGCTCAATTTGAGCGTTTTGTACACGACTTTGCAATCGACATAGCTCTTATTAATGAAACGTTTCTGAAGCAACATCACAAATTTAGTCTCCCTAGTTATAAGATATATAGAGATGATAGACCCACTCATGGAGGGGGTGTTCTCATTGCCATTCGAGACTCAATTACTCATCAACTTTTACCAAAATGTCAAACGTCACTTTTTGAGAATATTTCAATATCGTTAAATATTAATGGGCGATTAACATTTTTTACGTCGGCATACTGTCCCAAGTACAACAATAAATTTACAGAGGATCTAGACAAATTAACTAATATCCCTACTGACTTTTTCATTTTTGGCGATTTTAATGCACGTCACACCAGCTGGAACTGTTTTGACAACAATAATTCAGGTAATGTTCTTTATCAACATCAATTACAGTCTAACTATTACATTTATTATCCACATGATTTCACACGTTTTGGTCAATCTACCAACTACACCCAGCCCTCTACAGTTGATATAGTTTTGTCAAACTCCAATTTAAATATGACCAATTTAGAAACGCATCCAAGCAGACTGAATTCAGATCACGTCCCTCTCACTTCACTATAACTGGAAATGTTGCGAATTCAATAAAAATGACATCATTATATCACTTAGCTAATTGGAATGAAATACGCTCTTGGGTTATAAACGAAATAAACAGTCGTGGGCTGAACAATGTGTGTATAAACTTTTTAAATATATAAAAGTTTTTGGAGAGCTTAACCGAAATAATAAATGGTGCTCACAATAAAGTTCCAACCAAACGTCTCAATCCATGGTGCAGAAAAATATCCCCAATAAGTGAATCCCTGATAATACAACGTAGAATTTATATGCGACAACTTCAAAGGTGTGCAGACCAAGCTAGAAGACGTACGCTATTATCTATTTTAAAACAAATGAATAGGTTAATAAATTTTCATCTAAATCAAGATAGAAATAAAAACTGGTCCAATTTTATTGCCACCTTATCTCATGGAAGTAAAATTTTTTGGAAAATTACTAAATCCATAAGGGGAAATCGTCCTCTTTTAGGAAAGCTTACTGTAAATGATGTTGAATTATGTGACAATGAAAGTAAAGCAAATGCCACTGCGGAAGTTTTTGAGCAGTACCATAGAGTTTCACTCCATAACACCTCGACCATGGAAAGAGCAGTAAATAATTATATTGAAACCATTAATAGAAATATTCAAGATGAAATTAATAATACAGTTTTGACCAATGTATCGGAAATTAAAGACATTATATTTTATCTCAAGAATAATAAAGCTCCTGGGTTAGATGGAATTAATACCATCATGATGAAAAAAATGCCCGAAGAACTCCACAATGTTTTGTGTAGGGTTTACAATTTTTGTATAAAAATGGGATATTTCCCCACTCTGTTCAAAAAAGCTAGGGTGATTCCCATACATAAAAAAGGAAAAAATCCTAAATTACCTTCAATCTATAGGCCAATAAGTATTCTCAGTGTTCTAGACAAAATATTTGAAAAAATTATTCATAAACGTTTAAAGGATTTTACTGAGGACAATTGTATTATTAAAAATGAGCAATTTGGATTTCGTAGAGAGCACTTTACAGTACATCAAATTAAGAGAATTGTTAATATAATTGAGTCTAATAAACTTGCAAGAAAAAGCACTGGAATAGTTTCCTCGACATCGAAAAAGCTTTTGATGCGATTTGGCATAATGCCGTAATTTATAAATTAAATCAGTTTGGCTATCCATTGTATATACAAAAACTAATTAAAAGCTTTCTTGAAAAAATAACTTTTATTGTAGCAATAGACAATATTCTATCCTCCACAAGACACATTCCAGCTGGTCTCCCCAAAGGATCTGTGCTATCTCCTACACTTTATTCGATTTTTACCTCAGATTTTGTAGTAGCAAGAAACAACACGGCAGCATTTTATGCTGATGACAGTGCGTTTATAAGTTCTGGTAAATTGTCCAATGCCATTATAAAAAAAATGCAGTCAAGCGTTGAAAAAAGTACCAAATATTTTGAAAAATGGAAAGTAAAAATGAACAATAAGAAAACACAGGCAATAATATTTCCATTTAATAAATCTCCTAAAAGGGTCCCTAATAGGCCACTAATAATTCATGGCAACGTTATAGAGCTTAGTGATTCTATAAAATATCTGGGTGTCACATTAGACAAAAAACTAACATTTAAGCAGCATATAATAAACACCTGTAATAAAGCAATAAAATGAGGCAGAGCACTGTTTCCACTTTTAAATAGAAAATCGCACTTAAACGAAAAGAATAAACTACTTTTATATAAATGTTGTATTCATCCAATATTGTTGTATGGATGTCAAGTATGGTCCACAAAAGCTTACAAAACAAACATTAAAAAGCTTCAAATAATTCAAAACAAGAATCTTAAAATCATACACAACTTACGGAAAAGGCATTCCACAGTTCTTGTATATGAACATTTTAAACATGAAACATTATATATGGTTATGAGAAATTTGACACTGTCATTCGAAAATCGATGCAGAATTTCTGAGTTTGACATAATTAGAGAATTATTCGAGTAGTTTCTTATTTTTCTCTTCCATTTATGTGAAGATATCATATTAGAACCTACTCCCACTTCTCCTATAAAACTTTTATTTGACGTACATTATTAGGTTTTTTTTTAAAGACTTTTCTCCTTATATTGAGCTATTAGGAATTGTAAAATTAGATAAAACGTTTTTATTTGTTGCAATACTATTTAATATAAGTAAGATCTCAAATATTGTAAATATTTTTATATACATATGAAATAAAAATATGAAAAAAAAAAAAAATCAAAATCCGTATACAAAACCCCCTAAAATTTAATGGTTTTATTAAATACTAGACATCATCCGGTGTGTTTCGCTACACCACTCACGCCCCCCGCATTGTAATGAAAGGGCACATGCAAAGTCCCAAGGCTCTCACTATTACAGTACTCCAGATATATGACATTTATTATTTGCTTTGTATGGAGGTGCTCCACCCCTTTCTCAGAACCCACCCATTTTTGTCTGACTACTCACGTTAATAATAGATGATCTAAGACAAATTTGCAAAGCTGTCTCTGTCATAGTACTCGCTATATATGATATTGAGTAATTACTTTGTATGTGAGGTACAGCGTCCACTTATTCGATCTCGCCCCCATAGCTACTAACATTAATAACAGGTAACCCCACACAAATTTGAAAAGCTCTCCCTATCATAGTACTCAATATATATGATATTAAAAATTTACTTTGCACATTATATTATAGCCTATAGCACTTCCCATATCTGCAGGATGACTCTGTGAAAATTTTAACATGATCAGATGAGTAATTACGGGGATTACCTCCTACAAACCGATGTTTTGTTCTACCGTTTTATCCCGATTTTGACCAAACGTATATTATTTGAAAGGTATTTCTTTTTAGCCGTTTTGCAGATTTACAGATTTTTAAATGTTTCCTTTATTTTGAGTAAATTGCATTTAAAATTGCTACATAAAATTATACATAGCTATGTGTGTTTTATTAAATTTGTTAATACGTTTGTTAATGAGTTTGTTATCTTCATTCACAATAATAATAAACCAGAAAAGTGTTGGTTTGTGAATTGGCGAAGTTGAAAAATAAAGCTGCCTAGAAATTGCACTCGAATCTGTGCTGGAATCTGCTAGTCTATAATATTAATTAATAGGATAGGCGATTTCTTGTTACCGATGTTTTGTTCTACCGTTTTCTTCGGCTTTTGACCAAACTTATATCATCTGGAAGGTATTTTTTTTTAGCTGTTCACCAGATTTATATATTTTTACATTTTTTCCTTTATTTTGAGTAAATTTCATTTAAAATTGCTACTAGCACATACATAAAATTATGCATATGTAATGTGTGTGTTTATTAAATTTGTTAATGTGTCAGTTAATGAGTTTGTTATGTTGGTTTGTGAATTGCCTAAGTTGAGAGATAAAGTTCCCTAGAAATTACACTCGAATTTCGAGCGCTGGAATCTGCTTGTAGATTATTATTATTAGCATAGATATAGATTAATATATTATTATTATTATTATATATTATTATATTCTTATTATATTAAGTACATAGACAACGAGCATTTATGTATGATTGAGCATGTCTTATATTCTATTGGATAAACCTTGCAAATACCTCTCACACAATGTCCACTTTGTATATGGTTCCATTAGAGCAAATCTAAAAAAAAAACATTCTACCCTTTAAATATGGTAAGTCAATTATTTTATCGTGTTCTATAACATATCCATGGTTTTGTCTCGATCTGTGGGAGCCCCCATGAGACCTTACTAATAAGCTAAGTTTTTTCTTTGGATTTTCTCTATGAAGTAATATGAATTTTTTTTTTAATTGTTATACCCTATACCACTATGTGGTTTGGGTATAATGACTTTGTGCTGCTGTTTGTAACAACCAAAAATATTTGACCTAGACCCATCTTTAATTATACCGATCGAATCAGAATCACTTTCTGAGTTGATTTAACAATGTCCGTCCGTCCGTCCGTCCGTCTGTGTGTCCATGTAAAGCTTGTAATCAAACTGCAGGTCGCAAATATGAATATATTTTGATGAAATTTGGTATATAAGCCTTTATCGGCCATGGGGTGAACGCTATTGAAATTGGTGAGAATCGGTCCATGTTCAGACCTAGCCCCCATACAAATTACCCATATGAAATCGACATAAATTGCCATAAGATCCAAATTGTCATATAGATCTTACTCAAATTGGGTTTGTATGCGTTCATTACATACATTAATGAGTAGTCCAAAAATGATCCCTTTGACCCCATATAGAGCTGCTTCCCGATCTTCACTTAAATCTATTAAAAAACAAAAATATTGCACTGATTCTTCTCAAATTTTGTTTGTATATATTTTTGCAAAATACAAGAGACTTTACCAAACATGATCAGGATCGGTCCATTTTTGGACCAAGTCCCTATATAGATATAGCATCCGATAGGAACTTTTCATATCTGCAGCCAAAAAAATTAATATAAATCCCACTCAAATTTGGTTTTTGCTTATTTTCTATGTCCAGTTAGTTGGGCCTAAGAGATAGGGTCTCTAAACGCATGGTATAGGGTATCGTATAGTCGGTCTAGACCGACTATAATTTTCTTACTTGTTTTTTTTTTTTAATTGTTGCTACGGGTTTTAACATCTTCCGTAAGTACTTTTAGTCTTTGGCGATCCCTAGTAAAACGAACAGCTGAACAATTTCAAAGAACTTGTTAAACTTCGATACGGACTTTTTTAATATTTATTTTAATAATAAATTCTTTTACCAGAACATGCCTCGTGAAATTTTATCGAGGATATCCAAACCCAAAATTTGACTCAGAGGAACACTTAACTGATATTTTTGATAAATTTCTTACAGTGCTGGCCAAAAAAATTAAAACTTTCACAGGCCATAAAACGAGACTGTTACGGAACAGCGCCAAACGCTTCGAGTGGTTTATTATATTAACTTAATATAATCGCCCTGTGCTGGAATATCCCACTGCCCAACATAGTGCTTTACAGTGTAATGAAAGCTGGCTAGATCAGGCGGATATAACGGATTTCTAGTGTAAAATCTAGCAGATAATTTTTACCATTTATGTTTTCAGTTGCAAAAAAAGGGTTTCTACGTATTTTATACCACAAGAACATTCACTTTCCAAATTAAATACTACTTGGGGAATTTTGAAGTATTTAAATAGTTTAGTAATTTGATTAACTAGAAACGATAAGATAAGAATGTTAGCATTATCCTAATGGTATTATTTAAATTTAATTAATTAAATTATATGGGATATCATTAAAAGTGTAGCTTGTTAAATCTTTGTCTTGCACACCTAGCTTTTACTGTTTATAAACAAATAAGTACTTCGAACATTATACCAGCAGTGCATGACAATTAATAATGCTAAAACATTTATACGCTTTACAATCATCTTCCTTTTGTAAATATATGTGTATGAGAATCGCATATTTGAATTATCATACAAACAAAAACAAAACAGACACAATAGGAAGTTTAAATTAAACAAGTAAGAGTGTTAAATTCAGCTATGCCGAATCTTTGATACCCTCAACCAGGTTTTTACGTTTACATTAAAATCTGGACTTATTGTATTATTTATAACAAATGTAAACAAAATTTTTGAAAAAGTAAACAATTCGATAATCTTAATACGAAAAAATATTACAACAAACACACTGCATTTTTACCATTTAGGCCATTTTTAGAGATGTCTCCATATTTTAGGCCATATCTTGACACAATGATGCCCGATTTACCCCATTTTAAATACCAACTTGACAAACAATATTATTGTAAGTTTTCCCAGGTAAATGGTTTATTTTGTGAATGAGCGTGATTTCAACAGACAGACAGACAGACGGATAGATGTACGGATAGACGGACATTGCTATCTCTACTCGAGTTGTTATAATGATTAAGAATATATGTACTTTATGGGGTCGCAAATTAATTTTTCGATGCGTTTCAAATGGAATGACAAACTGATATACAGTGGTGTGTAGAGTATAAAAAAATAAGATTTTTTTCGCATGAAAACAATACAACATTCAAGTACTCGTGCACTAAAGTTAATTATAAAAATGAAAATTTCAATTTACTTAAGTGTTCGCGAGTTAAAGTGAAATTTGGGGAGAAAAAAATTCTTTTTAACTTGTACGAGTTTTATCAAACATCTGTTCTGTGAAATTTGACAATTACAAAAAAAAAAATGGAAAATTTAAAGAACATTTTAGAAATTCTATATAATAAAATATGAAGTTAAATACTCGTTAATATTCCATCTATGTATGTTATTTATATATGAATGGGCTTTGTGAAATCAGCGATAAATTTAGAAAAAATAATGTTTCTTATTAGAAACTTATTTAACATTTTGATAACATTTGAGGTTCAAATAACATTAACCTTTTCTTTAAATTTCTGAAGACCGCACTTAAGAAACAAATAACAGGCCGAATTGTAAACACCTGTTTTGAAATGGAAACAAAAATTTGAAAAAAATTTTTTGGAGCTAAAAAAAATTTTGATGGAAACAAAAAAAAATCGTGACCTGATTGATGCATTTTGCTGCAACAATCGCAGAAAATTGTAAATTCTATCATAAGATAGCTATCCTGTGCTATCCTAAAACTGGTATTTCTACGCTGAGATCTTAATTAAAGAACACCATTGCATAAGTTGTTTTGCAATTTGGATATTATAAGCTTTCTTGTGGTATATCGTTTATGCGGTAACTATTTGTAGTTTTAACCCCAAAATACATCAATATTTTAGAATCTGATAAATTTAAACATTTACATATTATTTATAATGGGCTATTCCTAGATTTTTTGTGAACTTAACTACAATTAACTCGGAACATTTTAGGCACGAAAAGGGTTTTCAAATCTGCAAACTTTAAGCTTTCATTTGATAAATCGCTTTTGCTGAAAGTATTCTCAGTAACTATATATTCAGGATTCTATGGCTAAAAAATATTAATTAAATAATTAATTTGCATTTATAAATTATTTTGAACAAGCTAACCATGCCAGGCAAATCATCAAAGGCTAAAAACAGTTTTTAATTAAAACATGATGCCACGACCTACGCCCACAGGCCGTAAATCCACATCGGTTGCGATAGAATCTGCGCCGAGTGGCACAAGCATACAATCAAACATTATAGTCCATCAGGAAGCTTAAAAATATTCTGGGAAAAATAAAACCTCCACATAAAATGTAGGAAATTATAAGAGAAATCTGAAAATCCGGCTTCCTTATGATCCGGGGTCTAATCGTCACATTCGTTACCGAAATTTTTCAATCGAAATTATTTTTTTTATTTTCCAAACTAAAATACTAAGAATAATTTTACTCTGTCACAGTTAACTAATTATATAAGTATATCCCCTAGTTAAGAGTAAAAGTGAAACGAGGCCTATCGTTTTTCCGTCTTCTTTTAATAATAAACCAAAATATGGAATTTCGATTGATTTTACTCGATATCGAATGCGGCGATTGCCCCCTGTTCCGTAAAAAGAACTTAAAAAATATGCCAAATTTAAGTTTTCTTTGAAATCAGGTAGTTGTGGAGAAAATAAGTCACCCTAATATATAAATAGGGAATTGTGTGAAGAAAAGTTAAAAAACCGCCTACAAAGCGAAATTTTAAAAACGATCTCTAATATAATCCGTTTCGTGGTCTGTACAAAATAGAATACTCAAAAAAATTATAATGATTGGCTACCCCCCGTTTCTAGGCCTATAGACAAATTACTCCAAAATCGGATAACAGTAAGATCTGTCCCATTGTCTGAACTGTACGTATGCCAAAAAGCTGAAGAGCTTTCTAGGTTAGCTGGGAGCTTTAAAAAGTGAAATTATACTTTAAAAAAATGTACATCCATAGGACATCCGAAATTGGGCTCCGTTTGGATCTTTTCTTTTCTTTTACTATACGTTTTACTAAATTTCGGTTTTTGAGGTCAGCTGTTGGCTTAGAAAATTGTAAAAATATTAGAAAACATACTTTGCCACTCCCCCTCTCTTCTACGCCCACAAACCGAAAATAAATGCCTAATTTCAGCTTTCTTTGTCATCAGGCGAATTTAGGTAGCTCTGAATCAGAATCACAACTGAAGGGTGATTTTTTAAGTGCTATAGGAAAGTTTTAAAAAAAAACACATAAAATTCAGAAAAATGCATGAAATCTTTATTTGAATCGATAGTACGGTCCATATAATTTAATGTTTGAAAATTATTTCATGCAAATGTTGATCGTGACTGCGCCTCAAATGGTCCATCCGCTTAGTCCAATTTTGGCATACTCTTTCCAACATTTCGGCCGGTATCTCACGAATAAATGCTTCAATGTTGTCTTCCAATGCGTCAATTGAAGCGGGATTGTCTGTATAGACATGAGCTTTAACATAGCCCCACAAAAAATAGTCTAAAGGCGTTAAATCGCACGATCTAAGCGGCCAATTGACCGGTCCCGAACGTGAAATAAAATGTTCACCGAACTCGCCTCTCAATAAGTCCATTGTTGCGCGTGCTGTGTGGCATGTGGCACCGTCTTTTTGAATCCACCTGTCATGCAAGTCAAGCTCTTGCATTTTGGGCAAAAAAAAGTTGGATATCATCTCTCGGTAGCGCTCACCATTCACAGTTACGTTACGATTCGCATCATCTTTGAAGAAGTACGGTCCAATGATGCCACCAGCCCATAAACCGCACCAAACTGTGACTTTTTCTGGATGCATTGTTAGCTCTTCCAATGCTTCTGACTGATATTCACTCCAAAATCGACAATTCTGCTTATTTCAGTGGGTCGATTAAACTGACCATAAAATGGAAGAAGCGCGCGATGAACTTTCTTAACAGAGCACGCATTTTGATAATAAAATTCAATAACTTGCAAGCGTTGTTCGTTTGTAAGACGATTCATGGTTACATTATAGACCAAACTGAAGATGTTTGACGATGAAACAAAACACGAAACGTGCGTCAGCTGTTTAAACCAGTGTTGCCAAAAAGATAATAGCTAAAAAATCACCCTTTATATGGGCAATGGAAACTTTTAACAAAATTTATTTTTAACGACTTGAACGGCCAACACAAAAAAATTGGATCATAAAATTAAAA
Organism: Cordilura impudica; assembly: GCA_963682025.1. NCBI lineage: Eukaryota > Metazoa > Arthropoda > Insecta > Diptera > Scathophagidae > Cordilura > Cordilura impudica. Next base: position 283,503,984 of record OY821518.1, on the reverse strand, counting down.
ACTCTGAATTAACTGCCTCTATGAGACCTGTCTTTTTTTGTGTAATTTCGTGTCCGTATTTGCCGATCTACAATTTCAAATAGATTTTCTATGGTATTGAGATCTGGTGATTGGGCTGGCCATTCCAAAACACTAAATGCATTAGATTGTAGCCATTCGGTTACAACTTGTGAGATAAGTTTTGGGTCATTGTCATGTTGGAATTTCCTGACTAGGGGGTATATATTCCACCGCGTATTAAGACGTCATTTAGAATTTGCCTGTATCCAATTCCAGTTAGAGTATATTTTGCTACATAAATTGGACCCATTCCATAATATTGCTACTGCCAAACTTAAGTTTTATTTGTATATTTTGGGTTTAATATTTTTCCCTTTGGTCGTCGTAGAAACGTTTTTCCATCGTGACATCTTAAATTAAACTTGGACTTGTCTGAACAGACAACAGTAATCCAATTCCATCTTGGCCAGTTCATCTGTTCTTTAGCAAAATTTATATCCAGCCAGACAATCGTTCTCCGATATCAGTGGTTTCTTCGCAGACCGATAAAAACCAAGATCAGACACAATTGCTCGTCGGAAAACTATTCGAAACAAATATTTTTAATTTCAGATTGTTAATGACTTTTCGGGTAGCATTTTCGGATATTTTCAAAACTATCTTGCTATTAAATTATCCTGTCTTTGACTTGTTTTACGGAGCCTGCCGCCTAAATGTTGCGCCGTCAACGTTCTTCTTTGACGATATTTCTTGTAAATTTTGGAAATTATGGATTTGTTCATAGTATATTTCTCACAAATTTTCTTTTGCTTAAGACCATCAGTAGAATCATCATTATTCTGGTTTTTTAACTCCTTACAAAACTTTATTCTTGCCACTATTTTATAATTATTAATTATAAAATTAAAAAGTTTTAAAATACAGATGTGTTTAAAAAACAGTTGAAAGAAAACGTCAGAAACTATAAATATTTAAATAAAAGTTACGATTTTATACATTTTCTTTCATACCATCTTCTATTTTTATTGTTTTAATCAACTCTGGTACAGAAGCTTAAAAGTTTCCATTTTTTTGTCATTCCGAAAATGAAATACTTTTTTATTATTTTTTGTATTGTTATCTTTCGATAGAGAACGCACCAAAGAGTGACTTCGTACAAAAATCCATAAATTTAGGACTTAAAGCTGAATTATTAAAAAACAAAATTGGAAAATTTTGAATTTTGTAAAAGTTTACCATGTATTGCCACCCACTGTATGATAAGTAAAAAAAATAAACATTACATTGAATTAATCTCATTTAAAATAATGTAATTTGCAACATCTGATCTCATTTTTTTATGACTTAGATCCCTTTCATAATTATGGGCACTTATTCTACCGTTTTATCCCGATTCTGACCAAACATATATTATTTGAAAGGTATTTCTTTTCAGCCGTTTTGAAGATTTACAGATTTTTTAATTTTTTCCTTTATTTTGAGAAAATTACATTTAAAGTTGCTACTAACACATACATAAAATTATAACTACAATGCTATGTATGTGTTTATTAAATTTGTTAATGTGTTTGTAATAAAAATGAGTTTGTTTTTGGGTTGATTTGTGAATTGGTTATAATTGATTGGCATATATTTAGGGTCTTTATTTAATGAAAAATTAAAATTTCATAGAATTTGCACTCGAATTTCGAGGGCTGGAATCTGCTAGTATGAGTGATTCCACGTCACACCGTACATTATCAGTACAACATTATTTCGATAATCCGAAAGCATTCTATTTTTAAAATGTTTGATCGTGTTAAAAAGTAATTTGAAAATAATCGAAAGAATGCTATATTTCCATTAAAATGAATGCATTAAAAATTGGCGGAATTCAATGGGTTATGGCTAACGTGACCATACGTCCCGTTTTGAACGGGACCGTCCCGTTTTCAGCTATTTTGTCCCGTTGTCCCCCGTTGAGATAGTTGATTTGTTCAAAAATGTAAGAACAAATCTTCAAATTCGTCAAAGATATTTTTTTTAATATATGTATGTTAAAATACATCACAAGTCAACTGAAAAATAATTTCATCTAAAAAATATTTAAAACGATTTAACCGAACTTCTTATGAATTTGGTTGAATCAATTCATAGTACATAAACTTAAATTACTCTTTTTAAAAAGCAAAAAATAAAAAATTTAACCCCCTCTCAAAATAAGAATACGTTGCGTTTTACTTTTACTAATAATCAAAATAAAACAAAAAACAAAAAAAAATATTGCAAAAAACAGAAATTGCAGTTCTATAAATTTGCTTGGTTAACCTGAAATGCAGTAATACAAAAATCATCTTCTCTTCTTACTTTGTTGCAGAATATGAATAAATCTATAATATTAATAGGCTAGGCGATTTCTTGTGACCGATGTTTTGTTCTATTGTTTTATCCCGATATTTACCAAACGTATATTATTTGAAAGGAATTTCTTTTTAGCCATTTTGTAGATTTATAGATTTATAGATTTTTTAATTTTTTGCTTTGTTTTGAGTAAATTGCATTTAAAGTTGCTACATAAAATTATACATAGCTATGTGTGTTTTATTAAATTTGTTAATATGTTTGTTAATGAGTTTGTTATCTTCATTCACAATAATAATAAACCATAAAAGTGTTGGTTTCTGAATTGGCTAAGTTGAAAAACAAAGCTGCCTAGAAATTGCACTCGAATTTCGAGCGCTGGAATCTGCTAGTATGAATAAATATATTACGAAACACAAGAGACAAAAATAGAGTAATTGTTTTTTTTTTTATAATGAAGTTTTTGTACTTAATCAAAGAGTTTTAATATAGAAGAGGCCAAAGTGCACTACAGAACAAAAACTAACCTACCCAAGGATGGAAAATATGTTTTCTGTTATTGTACCATCCAGACACACAAATTGTACTTTTTCAATCCTCACGGTATCAAAATTTTTTCCGCTTTTTTTTAGACAATTTTATCGAATTGAGTCAGATTTGCTTAGACACTAAAAAGATTTTAAAAAATTTTAATTGACGGGGTGAAACAAAATTTATCATGAATATTATAATAACCACAAAACTTTGTAAAATTTTACTATAATTTTTATAAATTTCACACCTTTTTTTTCTGTGTGTCCGCCTCCCTTGGATTCTTCAGCTGCTGTAGACACTTGTAATATATAAATTGCCAAAAAAAAAAAATTGAAGCAGCAAGGGAAATTAACAAATTAAAGGGGAATTTGTTTCAGAAAGAGACAACGCACTGTCTTCCATATTCAGTCCGTGGTTTACTTGAAAAATTAAAACAAGATGGTTACACCGATATTGACGAGAATTTCGTGAAAATTAAGTCTAAAGAATTTTATAAAACTAGTCGAGAGTATTTAGAGCAATGGACTGTTTATAACAAAGATTTAGAAAAACTTAATTGGTCAAATTTAACAGAAGTACCACAGTGGGATATATTGATCGAAATAGAACATATCGATTGCAATAAAGATACGGAAGTATTCGATGAATATTCACTCGTATTTAAATACGTAACATCGCAGAAAATTGATGAATGGAATCAACAAAATATTTCTACGGAAAATCGTTGAGTGGAAGTATTTAAACATTTTAAAAGCAATTACCTAAACCATGCATATTTTCAAATTATAGTTGAATATATTTTATGTTTGCCTGGTACAAATGTGCCGGTTGAACGTGTGCTTTCTTTGATGAACAAGTTGTGGACCGAAGATAAAATTCAATTAAGGGTATCAGTGCTTAAGGCTATGTTAATTATTAAATTTAATATTAAAAAATCCTGCCATATTCGAAATCGTCACCTAAAATTTTGAAACTAATTTGTGCCTCTGATATATATATTAGACGGTAAGATAAGAATATTTTCTAGACAGTAGCAGACAGCAAGAGATGTACTTTTTTGGACTAACGAACGGTACATTTTTAAAAAACTTATAAGGTCAATTACTAATATCATTGTTGTGATATACACTGATTTTAGTAAAGCTTTTGATAGGGTTGATCATAATATGTTACTTCTAAAACTAAGACTCATTGGCATACTTGTTAGATCTCAAAGGGTTATGTTTCGCAATATTGAATCTAAAATTATAAGAGTTACTTCTGTATAAATAATTTTTTTTGTAGTGTAACGTAAAATAAATAATGCCACTCACTATGGACAAATAAAATATTATTGTATTATCTATGCATTTCCATTTCATATAACCGAACCCAACGGAATTATTCGATGTCCCGTTTTCAGGTAAAAAAAATATGGTCACTTTAGTTATGGCTCAAAATAATAGTATAATGTTCAACTTGTAAAATTTTCGTTTATTCATATTCATTTAACAATTTTTCACTATTTTTTGTAGCTTTTATTTGTTTTTTAAACTATTAGCCCACACATCTATATTTTTAATAACATAACGTGAATTTCTTATATTTTTTCTAAAGACACTGAAATTTTCCGAGTGCAAATATCCGATTTTACAGGATTTTTTACATATCCGAACCATGCAAAAATTGATTTTGTATCCATATTTCGTTCAGTTGCAAACGGATTGACCACTTCATATATACTCCCTTGTCACATACAGCGGAATGTATAGAAAATAGATTTAGAAAGTAAAACCAAAAAAATTTTAAATAATTATTTTAAAACAAATTTTCTTTTTAAAGCACTTTCTTAAATGTTTAAAAATGTTTATTTTCAAACAATTTATTTGAAACAATAAGAGTAATGATGGCATTTTGCACAATATATATTTCTTTTTTCACATGACTTTTTGTTTAATTTAAGATTTTAAATGAAAAATACAACATTTACGGATAATTTAAAAAATATATATAAACAAAAAATATTTACTTAGTAAAGCTTTTTCTTGTTGTTAATAAAAACAAAATAAAACAATTATTTTTGAAGAAAAACGATAAGATTAATTATTAAATAAAGTTGTGCAGATTGAGGGTGCAAACGAATATTTATTTAATAGAATTCAGAGAACTTAATAGTTAAGATGTGTTTGTTATATACTGTTATTTATTAAGTTGCTTACTTTTTTTTAAGTTAACTTTTGTTTCAGTTAATGAAAAGAGAAATTTTCTAGATGGTTAACATTTTATAGAAATTTTTTTCTTTTTTCGTGAGTGATTACAAAATTTTAATATTTTTTTTTTATAGTATATAATTTGTTTCAAGTCGATGATTTTTTTTATATTTTTATTTAAATATTTTTTATAAAATTATTATTTTTTTAATATATATAAATTCACTAATTTCAAATTGTATGATATTTTTTATACAACGTGTATGCGTGCGTACTAGTATGTTTCTTTTTAATCACTCCGTGTTAGACTGTTGAGCATTGTATTCATTCATAGCTAGCATTAACAATTTGTGTGTTTGTTGTCTTTTGATTAAAGAATTCTCTTAAAAACATACATATATGAAAGAAAATCTCTTAATATTGTTTATTATTAAATACTGTCATTAGTTCCATTTGGTAGTCATATGGATGAAATATACTAGCTAAATGGTTGTTCTCGGTTACGAAATTAAGTTTACGCGAGAATAATATTCATAGAAAAGTATTAAAATTTACTTAATCATTAAAGTAACGGATGTAATATTTAAATAGTTATATAAAAAAATACAATCTATTTGAAACTAGAGAAATTATGTCATAAGAGTGTGGAGTGTAATTACGGATGTGCTAAATTTCTAACATTAATTTCATTTGCATAGAATCTACAGCCACACTTATGTACGGTCCGTTTCACAATTATAAGGTTACTGAATTTTTTACTATATCTCCAGAAAGGTCGACGGTAAGATAAGAATATTTTCTAGACAAACTCTGTAGCAGACAGCAAGAGATGTACTTTTTTGGACTAACGAACGGTACATTTTCAAAACACTTATAAGGTCAATTACTAAAATCATTGTTGTGATATACACTGATTTTAGTAAAGCTTTTGATAGGGTTGATCATAATATGTTACTTCTAAAACTAAGACTCATTGGCATACTTGTTAGATCTCAAAGGGTTATGTTTCGCAATATTGAATCTAAAACAATTATACCCTATACCACAATGTGGATTGGGTATAATGACTTTGTGCTGCTGTTTGTAACAACCAAAAATATTTGACCTACACCCATCTTTAATTATACCGATCGAATCAGAATCACTATCTGATCTGTCCGTCCGACCGTCTGTGTGTCCATGTAAAGCTTGTAATCAAACTGCAGGTCGCAAATATGAATATGTTTTGATGCAATTCGGTATATAATCTTTTATCTGCCATGGGATGTACGCTATTGAAATTGGTGAGAATCGGTCCATGTTCAGACCTAGCCCCCATACAAATGACCCCTATGAAATCAACATATATTGCCATAAGATCCAAATTATCATACAAATCTTAGTCAAATTGGGTTTGTATGTATATATTACATCTATTAATTAGTAGTCCAAAAATTATCCCTATTGGACAACTCTTAGTCATAGGCCCCATATAGAGCTGCTTCCCGATCTTCACTTAAATCTATCAAAAAACAAAAATATTGCACTGATTCTTCTCAAATTTTGTTTGTATATATTTTTGCAAAATACAAGAGACTTTACCAAACATGGTCAGGATAGGTCCATTTTTGGGCTTAGTCCCCATATAGATATAGCATCCGATATGAACTTTTTTATATCTGCAGCCGAAAAAATTAATAAAAATCCCACTCAAATTTGGTTTATGCTTATTTTCTATATCCACTTAGTTGGGTCTAAGAGATAGGGTCTCTAAACGCATGGTATAGGGTATCGTATAGTCGGTCTAGACCAACTATAATTTTCTTACTTGTTTTTACTATTCGTAAATGATCTTCCGACTGTAATTTCATATTGCAACATCCTTATGTATGCAGATGATGGTCATATTGCTCTTCAGCGTGAGCTTGATTTATTAGTTGAATGATGTAATGTGAACTTGATGTAACTGAATATTAAGAAATGTAAACAGATGGTATTTCACAGAAAGGGGATAATTTCTAACGAGCATTGCATTAATGGAATAGTAGTGGATACCGTTCACACATTTCTGGATCTTGGTGTACTTATGGATAGGAAACTTGACTTCATTGGTCATATTAGTATGATTGTTAATAAGGCAAGATCTACTCTTGGTTTCGTTAAAAGATGGGCTAAGGAGTTTTCAAATCCATATGTTACTAAACAGCTTTATACAACACTTGTAAGACTAATTTTGGAATATGCATCAATAATATGGAATCCATATTATCAGGTTCACGCCAATGCAATTGAGTCTGTACAGAGAAAGTTTTTGCTATTTTGTCTACGTGGTTTAGGTTGGAGTTATGATGACTTACCATCATATACTAATAGACTAAAGCTTATCGGACTTCCAACTCTTGGGAATAGAAACCATTTTGGGTGTCACCTTTGTTTTCAACATTGCGAATGGTGAAGTTGACTCGGAGTTTCTTTTCTCAAATTTGAATTTTAACATACATTGTAGATACACAAGACATTTCAATCCGCTTCATTTGGACTATTTTAGGACTAATTACGCTAACTAGCAAATTCCAGCGCTCGAAATTCGAGTGCAATTTCTAGGCAACTTTATTTTTCAACTTAGCCAATTCACAAACTAACACTTTTTTGGTTTATTATTGTTGTGAAAGAAGATAACAAACTCATTAACAAACACATTAACAAATTTAATAAACACACGCATCCCAGGTAGCATTTGGAAGATTGTTTTATCAAAAATCATTCAACTGAGTCTTCTTCGATCCCTTTTGATGACCAAAAACTGATTAATCTTATGCGCGATTAAAAAAGACTCGAAAATGACTCCCGCTTATGTTTCAAAAGTGATTTATTGAAAATATAATAACAAAATGTACAGCAGTGGCAAATAGATCATGCAGATGATTGAAATGTAACTGTTTTTAACGTTATTTTGGAATAATATTTTGTGCAGCTGGACGATGATCAACTTCTTCTTATGCTGTTGTTTTTGTTTATAACGGGACGATGTTTTACTATTTTAGATACAATTGTTCAACATTTGAATATAGTGAATTTCTGTTTAGTATTAACAGTTTAATCGTGGGTGAAGACAAGTTTTTATCTAATCTAATATATAAAAAAGTATATGTTTACACAGCAATTTCGCAGAATAATTCATATACCTCTGGAGAGTTTCAATATACACTAACTTAAAATTTAGCAACTTGTAAGTGAAAAATTAAATTAATTATTTTTCCATTTAGACAAACGATTTTTTTTTTTCTACATTAGTCTAAAATGTTTACGATCCACAATCCGACTGCCTTCAAAGTCTTTTAGTAGAATTGCGTGATAAAATTTAATCATTGAAGTCTGAAATTATCCTTATGAAAATGGAAAGTAAAGAATTGAAGGAAGGAAATAATCGGTCGCTTACCAAATTGACAGAGGAGGTCATAGCTGTGAAGCTTGAAAACAGGAAACACAACAATGACAAAACAACTATCGATGGATATAAAGACGTGCTAAAATTTACTTCCGACGCTGTGGATGATTTGGAAAAATTCGATGACGAACTACAAGAAAATGAGGAAAAGCTTAGGCAAATTGTAAATTTTATACCTTGACATAGCACTTTGGTTATATGTATATCATAAAAAAATTCAAAAACAATTCATTGCAAAAGAAACAGGTGGTGAAGGGTATTTTCGGACCAATTAATTAAAAAATGTCGTCCTAGATATTTCTCACCTCTAATTCAAATGCACAGACAAATATATGAACGCTGTGCTACAAAAGAATCTTGTGCATGTTAAGGACAGGGTGACAAAGAGGAAACGACCAAATTGATTTTTATATACATATCGCACCTGTACCTCTAAAGTGAGTCAACTCAAAATTTACAAATTTTCAGTAGAGGCAAAAAACGGTTTTTTTTAATATTTACTATAAAAACTAAAAAAAGTTGTTTCATTGTAAAGAATTGCGAATAATAAGTACTAGCAGATTCCAGCCCTCGAAATTCGAGCGCAAATTCTAGGAAATTTCATTTTTTCATTAAATAAAGACCCTAAAAGTATGCTAATCGATTGAAGCCAATTCACAAATCAACACAAAAAACAAACCCATTTTTATTACAAACACATTATCAAAATTTAATAAACACACACATACCCAGCTAGCATTTTTTGAAAATTTTAATCAAATTCGAGCCTTTTTCGACACTTCCGCGCGATTAAAAAGCCGGAATATGCGCTCATTTTCTGATCATAAAAGATACTTTTGTCGGGAGAAAATGGTACCTACCCGCGACTCTTCTTGGTGAGTCATTTATGACCCCTTTTATTTGTTAGTTTAGAGTAATTTTCGACCCTTTTTTTTAAATGATATTTATAGTCTTTTTCGAATCGCTTTCGAATCATTTATCAGTCTTATTTCACTTCATTTTTGAGGCTTTTTCGAGTCATTTACCTGTTATATTTCAAATCGCTTACGAGTCTGTTTTGAGTCATTTATCAGTCTGTTTGGGAGTCTTTTTAAAGTTATTTATAAGTCGTTTTTCTATTCATTTGAGAGTCTTTTTTACATGACTTTTTACATGTTACTGATTGTTTTTCGAGTCATTTATCAGTCGTATTACCAATCGTATTTGACTCTATTTTTCGAGTGCTTTTCAGTCGGTTTTCTAAGAGTTTCTTAACAAAAATAAAATATTAAATTTATATATGTTTATAAACATTTATTTAAAATAAAAAATTAATATATATAAAAATTTACAAATTTACACAAAAAAATAAATCATTTTCACATTAAGAGTTTTATATTTATTATAAAAGAACATAAAAAAATTATTACAATAACCAATTTACTTATATGTGCATTTAAAGTCTAGCTTTAAAATTTTACATAACATAAAAATTACTTGGTTTTTTTTAACATATAACAAATAACTAAAAAATAATTTTGTACATTTTTCATTTGTACATTTAATGGACTTACACGTTTTTAATACTAACAAAAAATATAATATATATTTACGTTAAAAATATAATTTATCTATTAATTTAAATAAAGTAAATTATTTGTACATTAAATTTTTTCATGTGTACTAAAGGCTTTAAAAAAAAACTTTTTCATTTAAAACATAAAATTAAATTAAAAAAAAATAAGAAAATCTAATTTTTTGGTTTTCTTTTGGTGACTCTATCTTTAGCATGCACAAAATGCTGTTGTAGAACAACATTCATCTCGTTGTCGGTGGTTTTGTATTTAAGATGACAAATATCTGAAAAAATATATTTTAATTGTTGTTATAAGAAAGCACTTTCCATAGTGAATATATTTTCCGTCGCCAACCTTTCTCTCAACAATAGAACTAGGCGTTTTTAAAAGAGTTCTCGCATCTTTTGGAACTTTAATATTGCATTTAAGTAATAATAATAAAAGCGCATTAATTGCAACAGAGCTTACTTGAAATTGAATACACCATTTAGCCAGTTCTTCACACAAATTAAACTCATTTTCTTCACTGTCTCTTTTATCACTTGAATGGTTAAAATTGTCACTATCAAAACTGTTTTCATTCGTATTTTGGCTTAATTCTTCATATTCCAGAACAGTTTCATCTATTTGACTCTGGATGATTTTTTCAGATTTATATTTTTTATTTTTTGGCGAAATTAAAATTTTCGGCTTCTTTTTTGGCCAATCTCTTTATTTGTCTGGCTGACATTGCCTTTTTTTATTTAAATTCAATAACAATAACTTACTTTATTTTTTTATAATATGTATCTATTATGAATTTAATTTCACTTTTTAATTATTATATTTAATCACACTTTTTAATTATTTAATTTAGTTAAACGATGTTAACACCTCGATGTTACTTTTATTAATAAGCTAAAAATAATCACATTTCAAACACCTGCATAATCTGTTTGCGATTAAGCAGTTTTCAATCTTCTAGGTGCGCAAAATATGATCGTAAGTAACGGTTAAAATACCCACATTTTAAACGCCTGGATGATCAATTTGCGTTTGCTATACAATTTGTTATTGTATTTTAAATCAAACATCTTTTAGTCATAACCGCGAATCATTTTCGAGTCCTATTTTAACCGTGTAAGTGATTAATAAGTTTTTCATCGCCAAAATTACTCGAAGAAGACTCAGTATGGTGATTTTTGTAAAAACGATCTTCCAAATGCTAGCTGGGTAGCATTGTATAATTTTATGTATGTGTTAGTAGCAACTTTAAATGCAATTTACTTAAAATAAAGGAAAAATTTTAAAAATCTGTAAATCTGCAAAACGGCTAAAAAGAAATACATTTTAAATAATATACGTTTGGTCAAAATCGGGATAAAACGGTAGAACAAAACATCAGTCACAAGAAATCGCCTAGCCTATTAATATTATAGATACAACAGTAGTTGTTTTTGCGATTTTTTCAGTGATTATCAAAAATAACAAGTTTTTTGGGTGGAATTCAAAATATGTCTTTTTAATAGATTCTAAAGAAGCTACTCTTATAACACAAATATGGTTACAACTGTATTTTTTGCGAAAGACTAGAAAAATCGATGTAAGACTTTTACAGTGGATAGATATGACCACTGTGTATCGTTTCCTTGCAAAAAGTGAAAATTGAAAAATTTTGAGTTGACTCACTTTAGAGGTACAGGTGCGATATGTATTCTAAATTTAACAAATGGATTTTTTTATTTTATGTCATTTATTAATTTATTTATCATTCAGTAGAATAATTCTGTTCTCATTTTACATATATATATAATTTTAAATGGTTTATTTTTCAGACACAAACAATTAGAAATAAGACTAATAAATGATTCGAAAATGTCTGAAATATGACTCGTAAATGACTGAAATATGACTCGAAAAAGACTCGCAAATGACCAAAAATACGACTAAAAAATGAATCGGAAAAGACTCGAAAATTACTTGGAAATGACTGAAATATGACTCGAAAAAGACTCGCAAATAACTAAAAATATGACTAAAAATGACTCGAAAATGACTCGCAAAAGACTCACAAATGACTAAAATATGACTCGAAAAAGGCTCACAAATGGCGAAATATATGACTCGAAAATGAGTCAGAAGAGCGAGTCATAAAAGACTCTTCAAAAAGAGTCGCGGGTAGGGTACCATTTTCTCCCGACAAAAGTCTTTTATGATTAGAAAATGAGCGCATATATGATTATTTTAATTGCGCAGAAGAGTCGAAAAAGACTCGAATATGATCATTAATTTAAAAAAATGCTGACTGGGATAGCATATGTATAATTCTGTGTATGTGTTAGTGGCAACTTTTAATGCAATTTACTGTAAATCTGGTGAACAGCTAAAAACAAATACCTTTCAAAAAATATAGGTACGTTTGGTCAAAATCGGGTTAAAACGGTAGAACAAAACACCGGTAACAAAAAATCGCCTAGCCTATTAATATTATAGATTCTTATCCTTTCCGCAAAATTTGTCATGTTTATAATGTGTTACACAATTTCGTTGATTTTAATTCCAAAGCGCGATATAATGGAATACCTCAATTAACTATTTTTCTTGTTCTTTATGTTTTTTAAGTTTGTCTTAAACTTATGAAAAATTAAGAAAAAATAATATAATTTCTTTAATATTTCAACTTATTTAAACATAAAAACAAAGGAAATTCTATAGTTCACTAAATAAAGTATTTCCTGTTCACAACTCAAAAATTTATCAATCACTTAAAATCGGTCAGGACACGTTATTGAAAAAAAATAGAAAAATAATAAAAAAAATATTTTAGTATTTTGTTGGACCTTCTTTGGTGTTATTAAGCGTATTAATCCTTTTTGACATCAAGTCGACTCACTTTTTGCATGTTTCGTCGATAAATTTGCTCCACTCCTCTTCAAGAGCCTTCTCAAGGTCAGATTTATTCGAAATTTTATGTTTCCATATTTTTATTTCGAGTTGTAGAGTGCCCACGTCCGGGCATTGAATGAGCTGTGTTTGGGGTCGTTGTCCGCATAAAGCTTTAAAGTGGCTCGGAGACCCATATTATCAGCACTCGGTATCTAATTTCTCCACACTACTTGTGGACCGAGTTTTTATTTTCTTTAAAATTCGATTATTTTCTTTATGCCTTTTTATGATGTACTGCGGGTCCTGTTCAGTATTCCTGAACAACATTTTCTTTTTATGCTTCATTATTTAAAATTGTAATACTAAAATCTTTGAAAACTCTTAATAAATCACTGGAGACAACTCAAGCGGCAATATCTGTGCACTGCAATTAGAAAATTCATGAGTTTCCCCGAGTTCCTGAATTTCAGCCACATTTTAAGAAAACATAAAAGTATTTGGCTCTTTTGCTATACGATATTAAGTGTCACTCACTGTATTTAAAATTAAAAAATGCCACGAGGTACACAGTTTTCAGAATTTGAGCAAGATCAAATTATCACGTAATACGATCGCAGGAAAGCAATGAAAGCAAATTTATCATAATCTTTGAGTTGTACAAAATAATTTTTGAAAAATTCCAAAAATATACGATACGAACAAGCATCGTGAAGGCAAACGAAAGCCTAACAACTCGTCCATCGGCTTGAGGACGTGGGAAAGGCAAATGTGTCAAAGGCAACCATCCGAAGCTTCAAAACGTAACAAAAATACACAATTTGAGAAACAGAAATAAATTCCTAAAACAACAAAGCGCCACAAAGAGGCCAGGGGTCCAATCGTCGCGTTCGTTATCGAAATTTTTCGATCGAAATTATTTTTTTATTTTCTATAATAAATAAATGAGTGAGAATAATTTTACTCTGTCACAGTTAACGAATTATGGCCCCTAGTTAAGAATAAAAGTGAAACCAGGTCTGACGTCTGTACGTCTTCTTTAAATAATAAACCGAAATAAGGAATGCGGCGATTAGCACCCTGAGTTAATATTGCTATTAAAAACATGTAAAATAAAAAATAAATTTATTTGAAGGATCAATACATGGCATTAACATTTGAAAATGATTTCGGGCATATGGCCACCGCGAGTGTTCTTGACGAAGCATATTCTGGACGTCCAATTTTGGGAATGGTATGGTGAAAAAAAATTTACAATAAATTTACAATAGAACGCTTTGGAAACGCTCACAAGAGGCGATTTGCCTGTAGTTGTTTTGTAAAAGTCAAAACTGTCTTCGAAATAAATTATAACTAAAGCGCTGTCATGGTAAATATTTTGAAAGCTTTGAAAGCGATCACAGGAAGTATTTTGACAGTACTTCATTTATAACATTTTGAACTGTTTTTGAAACAAACGCGTATGTTCTGACTTTCGAAGTTAAAAATATGCGGAAGTGAAAACTAGAACACGAAAATGTGAGGAATCGTTTCATTTCATGTGAATGAGGAAGTCAGAACAGGGTTAAAAATATATATATTTAAAAGCACTGGTAAAGCACTTATTTGGAACGCTTTGAAAGAGCTCATAAGAAGTGGTTTGTACAATAAGATTGGTAGGAGATTTAAAAATAGATTTTAACAGTCTAAACTCTTTTAAGAATATTTAGATATAGATTTTAATATTTATTTCAAAACTCCAGCATAATTTTTATGCGACTTTCATAATTTTCTAGAAATAATTTTTCTATAAATAGTTTTTCTCTAATTGATTATGGAGCCTATTTTTTCGTATACAAACCAGACTTTTTTCCATAACCAAGGCAATTTAAAGTTGTGTTTTACCAATGCTTTGTTTCATAATACAATCGACTAAGCCCAGCTCGGTGTAATTATACCTTATACCACTATGTGGTTTGGGTATAATGACTTTGTGCTGCTGTTTGTAACTACCAAAAATATTTGACCTAGACCCATCTTTTATTATACCGATCGAATCAGAATCACTATCTGATTCGATTTAACGATGTCCGTCCGTGTGTCCGTCCGTCCGTCCGTCTGTGTGTCCATGTAAACCTTGTAATCAAGCTGCAGGTCGCAAATATGAATATATTTTGATCAAATTTGGTATGTAAGCTTTTATTGGCCATAGGATGAACGCTATTGAAATTAGTGAGAATCGGTCCATGTTTAGACCTAGCCCCCATACAAATGACCCCTATGAAATCGACATAAATTGCCATAAGATCCAAATTATCATATAGATCTTACTCAAATTGGGTTTGTATACGTTTATTACATCCATTAATGAGTAGTCAAAAAATTAACCCTATGGGACAACCCTTACTCATAGGCCCCATGTAGAGCTGCTTCCCGATCTGCACTTAAATCTATCAAAAAACAAAAATATTGCACTGATTCTTTTCAAATTTTGTTTGTATATATTTTTGCAAAATACAAGAGACCTTACCAAACATGATCAGGATCGGTCCAATTTTAGGCCTAGTGCCCAAATAGATATAGCATCCGATATGAACTTTTTCATATCTGCAGCCAAAAAAATTAATAAAAATCCCACTCAAATTTGGTTTATCTTATTTTCTATGTCCAGTTAGTTTGGCCTAAGAGATAGGGTCTCTAAACGCATGGTGATAGGGTATCGTATAGTCGGTCTAGAATGACTATAATTTTCTTACTTGTTTTCTTTTAATTATTTCGTTGTTAAAATGTAAAAATTATGAAAATTCTAATATTTTATTTGGAAAATACAAATTTCAAATTGAGAAATGAAACTTTGAGAGTAAAATAAGGTAATGGGTATTGAAACATGATAAACAGAATGTGAGTTGATATTAGGAAAAGAAAGATTTATATTTAACAAGTAAGAAAATTATAGTCGGTCTAGACCGACTATACGATACCCTATACCATGCATTTAGAAACCCTATCTGTTAGGCCCAACTAACTGGACATTGAAAATAAGCAACAACCAAATTTGAGTGGGATTTTTATTATTTTTTTTGGCTGCAGATATGAAAAAGTTCATATCGGATGCTATATCTATAAAGGGACTAGGTCCAAAAATGGACCGATCCTGATCATGTTTGGTAAAGTCTCTTGTATTTTGCAAAAATATATACAAACAAAATTTGAGAAGAATCAGTGCAATATTTTTGTTTTTTAATAAATTTAAGTGAAGATCGGGAAGTAGCTCTATATGGGGTCAAAGGGATCATTTTTGGACTACTCATTAATGGATGTAATGAACGCATACAAACCCAATTTGAGTAAGATCTATATGACAATTTGGATCTTATGGCAATTTATGTCGATTTCATATGGGTAATTTGTATGGGGGCTAGGTCTGAACATGGACCGATTCTCACCAATTTCAATAGCGTTCATCCCATGGCCGATAAAAGCTTATATACCAAATTTCATCAAAATATATTCATATTTGCGACCTGCAGTTTGATTACAAACTTTACATGGACACACAGACGGACGGACGGACGGACATTGTTAAATCAACTCAGAAAGTGATTCTGATTCGATCGGTATAATTAAAGATGGGTCTAGGTCAAATATTTTTGGTTGTTACAAACAGCAGCACAAAGTCATTATACCCAAACCACATAGTGGTATAGGGTATAAAAACCGTGATGTATTATTAAAGTGGTTCCAAAAAAATCATTTAAAATCTCATCCCTAATCAACATCTTTATCTTTATAAATGAAGCTATATCTGATTACACTGTAAGCAGTGATAGAAATGTCCTTCAAGGGATAAGACAATTCACGTCGTAATCAATGTTTTAATTA
Source organism: Cordilura impudica (assembly GCA_963682025.1). Taxonomy (NCBI): domain Eukaryota; kingdom Metazoa; phylum Arthropoda; class Insecta; order Diptera; family Scathophagidae; genus Cordilura; species Cordilura impudica. Next base: position 283,487,215 of record OY821518.1, on the reverse strand, counting down.
CATTCCAATCTTTAGTTTAGCATAGTTTTTACTTCTTTCGATGTTATTTTTTTTGTGCCTTTAACTTTTGAAAAAGAAAGAGATTTTTTGTCCTTACATTCCATATGAAACAGAGAGGACCATTGTTTTGTTAAACAGAAATTGTGCTTTAAATTTTACTTAAAACTTATATCATAAATGCAAAATGGTATTCCATAATTACATTTTTCAATTTTGTGTTTAATTTAAACAAAAACAGTATACAATTTGATTTGCATATTATAAGTATAAAATAATTCATACAAATTATGAAAAAACTACAACTGTATTGAGGTTATTGCAATAATTACAATGCTGATAAAAGGTTATCAGCACTTAAAAAAAATATTGTAGTGTAAAAAAAAAAACGTTTCACACGCATTTTAAAAGATTTAGTACAAAGTTTAACTATAAAGAATAGCAATTCAGCATAAAAAATAATGCGCTTTTTGACTTTATAGTTTGCAACATTTACATTTATGAAAAACAAAAATAGTTTAGCTATAATTTTTGTTTTTGTTTTATGAGACCGTACAATGACAATTGACCTCATATTAGAGATTATGAACAAAAACAAATAAGTTAGGAAAAAGTCTTATAAAAAAATGCAAAAAAAAAATTATGTGAAATTCACTCAGAACAAAAAAAGGCAACTAATTTGTTGTAGAGTTGAAAAAACTAATTATAAATTTATTAATCGCAGTTTATTCGACTAACAGTATTGAGACAATCGAATTTGGTTAACAGCAATTCGCTAGGGTCAGTTTAAACTTTAAATTTTTTATGAAAAAGTTACATTGAACTACATATAATAAATTTAAAAAATAATACCTTAAAACTAACGATTGGCCATTAAAATCCGTTCAAGTGTTTAATAGTAAAGCAAAAAGAACACATGATGTAAACAAAGAAAAGAAAGTATTCAAAAATAACGGTACTCTTCCGAACAAAACAAAAAGTGAAATTTTTCACCATTTTAAAGAAATTCCATTTAAAAAAACTTTTATATATCTTTGGTCACAAGCATTAACCGCCTAAGTCGAAAATCATGCTTTCGAGAAAAATAACTTTATATAAACGTAATGGGTCAGTATGTTTTCATTAATAACTTTTAAAAAAAACTGTGTTAGAGAAATGTGGATTTCACGTAAATATAAAGTGCTGTTTGTTCATTGAAATAGTAAATAAAAAAAAACAAATTTTTTGACTTAAATTAAATGAAATCGATATAGGTCGATATGGGTACCCCATATAATTTTCAGCGCTGAATATTTTGGGCTATTTTAAATATCGGAGAGTCAGAGATTGTCGATTTGTGTAATAATTTCGTCAATTTCTCCAAAAATGTGAAAAACAAATCCACAAAAATGCACGAAAACGCGCCCTGGCGGCTGTTAAAAATAAAAATAAAGGTGAAAAATGGATTTCCCGACTCGAAAAAACCCCCGGTATACACATTTACAATAAATTTTTTTACATTTGAATGAGTATTATTGAAAATATCATGAAAATATCTTCATCGAAATTTTGGAAGGCTCCTTCTTGGGCAAATATACTTGTTATGGCCCATAGTACCAGAATCGGGATGAACCCATGCAGATTTTTTCGGACGCCTACAATTTGACCCACCCTAATATATATTAGAGCGCCCATGAAATACATAGAAAAATGGAAAACTGTTATTTTTTCCGCTCCCCGCTCATTTTCTAGTATATTGGACATAAAAAATAATATCCGTTTAAAAATTTTTTCAATCGGATGCAAACCGGCCAGTCCGTCACGACTTTTAGCCCTAAAAATGGAGTAAAATTAGTTCCAAGCTTTGATGAGCTATAACTCGTAAGACAGACGACTTTCGGAAAATACACCTTAAGCATTTTTATTGCAAATATATAGGCAAACATTTTTAACCTACAAATTTTTGATCTAGCTAGGACCCTTCATGGTGTATTAAGAGGTCAAACTTCAAATTTGCAGTCAAAATTTTTTTCAAACGTAAATTAGTAAATGTATTTATAAATCTATTTAAGTTTGACTATTGCCAAATTGTAAAGTATTATATGTAGTTTCCATAAAAAATAAGACATTTTTAAAACATATCGTTTATTCCATGACAGAGTTAAAAACAATGAAAAAATCAACAAATTTTTAATTTAAAAAAAGCAAAAACTTTTTTTTGGCGCAAGGTACTCTTCATTTCGGTTAAGAATTAATTTTGTATGGGTAGTACCATGCCCACTTATCCCATACCGACTATTTTCGGTATAACTAAACTCGCAGAAGAAAGTATCCCTTTTGGTCCTGTAGTTTTCAAGTTTTAAGCGGACGAACAAACCACGATTCATTTATATATATATAGACTAGCTGACCCGGCAAACCTCGCTTTGCCCAAAAGAGATTTGTCGATTGAAATAATTTCAAAAATTTTTTTTATCGAAAATTATCGACCGTTAATAGATGACGCAATAATATAATTTGAATACAACACTTTTCGAATTCGGTTGAATTCAATATCTTATAATTATACGGATAGCTTACTCGACGGTCTTCGTCCCGTCTAACATTTGGCGAAAATAGAATAAAATCAACTATTAAGAAGAGAATAGAACAATGATTGAAGTCAAGGGAGTTCGCGGAATTAAGCATATCCCTTGAACCGCCCTTTATAAATCCTTGCCACTATCACATTACTCATTAATTTCATCACAATCAGTCGGGTTCCATTGCATAGATCCAACTTTAATTCGAATTAGGAGATTCACCGTAAAGCAGCGTATATAATGGCTCTGGGGGTAGAACAAATTTGGCAATTTCACCTTTGCGCTCACGCAACACAATACAGGCGATTCTTTCTCAAATTTAACTGCATTGCAATGCTCACAAACGACAGACATCTGGCCGAATTGAACCGATGTGTGCGAACTATATTGAATGTTGGGCTCATACCGAAAGGGTGCATGTTCAATGTTCACCTGAATAATTTATTGTAGCCACGTTGTCGTTCAAAAATCGCACATTGTGATCTGGCTTCATCACTTTGCCGAGCACGAACTTCTCTTCTTCTCAATAATTGCTGCTCATTGTGTGCTTCGTTGATCCCTTCTGACTGTCGCGCACAATTTCCAACCATTCTGAGAACGCCGGCCAATGTTACCATGAACTTTTCTTGGCATCGTTATAAAAATGATAAAATTATCCGAAAGTCAAAAAGAATGTGTATTCTTACAGAAACAGTTATTCAATAATACACCAATTTTTCGAAATTAAAGCGCTTATGTAAGCTAAAATTTAAGTACACATATTATTTTAAGATCCAAGTTTGCTATTAAATTATATGATGGAAGACCTGGCAAATAAAGTAAATTAAAAAGTCTTTTGATAAATTCACTCCTTATCCTTATAAATTCACATCTTATACTACCGCGGTAGCAATTAACTTGAATGAAAATTGCGGAACTTTAAATTTTTATTATGCTGCTGAAATTGCCATCGATCTTAAACATTTCCCTTCAAAAAGATCCAATATATTAAAGTTCAATAATTACTTTTATGGAAGTAACCCCACCCATTTATCCGAATCCGCCCATTTGCACACTCACACTAATAACCTATGAACTCACACAAATTATCTTCACGCTCCCTTTTATATTATTCAAAAATACTTTTATTTTGAAAATTTATTTCATACGGTAGGTGACACGCCCACTTGTCCAATCCCGCCTATTTTCGCCATGGCTTATCACAGGTATAATAGATGATTTCACACAAACTTGCAAAGCTCTCCCTAAAACAGTACTCAAGATATATGATTTAATATAATTATAAAATATTTACATAAAAATGTTGCCTACATTATAATAGTATTAAAATAATTATGTGGATTTGGAACTATTTAATGATTATTTAATTTAACTTTTACATTACACTTATATATCGTCATAGATAATAAAATTAATCCCATTTTTATTCAGCAATTTTGTACTTATTCGTATTACCATTTATTAAATTAGTTGAGCTAAAGACCTTTGTCGCTAACGCTCTTTTATTTCATATTAACTTATAATTTAAATAAGTTAATTATAATTTAAATTATAAGTTAATTCTAATAAATAAATAATCAAAATAAATTTTAAAAAATCACAGCTTGAACTTAATAACTAATATTACAGAACAGAACTGGCCCATTTTCGAAGATATGGGTTCAGACAACATTTTGTTTCGACAAGATTGGGCACTGTGAAACTATCAATCTTTTACCTGGCAAGTTTGAAAATCCTGTTATTAGCCATTTTGTTAAGGATGAGTATTACGCTGGTTATCCAGCGTCAATAGAGATACTGTAAAATGTACTAAAAAATTGGGTTGTTCGTGTGGGCTACTGAAAGCGCTAGCCGAGGAATAAAATGGTATTTGACAATTAGCAAGCATTAATCCAACATTTTTGATAAATGATCCGAGTACATGGAATAGAAATGAAGAGTACCTTGCGCCAAAAAAAAAGTTTTTGTTTTTTAAATTAAAAAATTGTTGATTTTTTCATTGTTTTTAACTCTGTCATGGAATAAACGATATGTTTTAAAAATGTATTATTTTTTATGGAAACTACATATAATACTTTACAATTTGGCAATAGTCAAACCTAAATAGATTTATAAATACATTTACTAATTTACGTTTGAAAAAAATTTTGACTGCAAATTTGAAGTTTGACCTCTTAAAACACCAAGAAGGGTCATAGCTAGGTCAAAAATTTGTAGGAAAAATGTTTGCCTATATATTTGCAATACAAATGCTTAAGGTGTATTTTCCGAAAGTCGTCTGGCTTACGAGTTATAGCTCATCAAAGCTTGGAACTAATTTTACTCCATTTTTAGGGCAAAAAGTCGTGACGGACTGGCCGGTTTGCATCCGATTGAAAAAATGTTTGCACGGATATTATTTTTTATGCCCAATATACTAGAAAATGAGCGGGGAGCGGAAAAAATAACACTTTTTGTATTATGGGCGCTCTAATATATATATATAAATAGATAAGTCGAAGTCTGCAGGGAAGGTTTTGTTATGGTTAGCCATTAGTGAACGTGATATAATCGACCCAGTGTTTTTCGAAGGAGGACTGACAGTGAATCGCCAAGTTTACAATGAAAAATATATTCCGACATTTCAGAAATTAATTGATTAATATCATAGAAATGAAAAAAATAATTTTCTGGCCTGATTTAGGATCGCCATTGGCAACACTAATGAATTTAAATGCTCCAAATATTGAATATGTAAAGCAAGAAAATAATCCACCAAATGTTCCCCAACTTCGACCTGTTGAATCTGTTTGGACAATTTTCAAGAGAAAGATCTGCCAAAACGGATACCGCGCAAAATATATGCGGAAAACAAACCGCTATTATTTTTATCATTTAATTTTGTAAAGTCAAAAATTAAAAAATAAGCTGTTGTTTACATTTAGAGGTTATGTCATACGAAAATACACATGTGTGATAGCAAAAATTATGAATCGTATGTAAACGACATGTCACTGGGTAAGAAAAGTGACAGTACATATGTAAAAACACGTCGTGTGATAGCACCTTAAGGAGGGTGCTAGATATTTAAACAGAATTAACAAATAAAAAATATGATGAATGAAAAAACTTTCATTCTATAAAAAAAGTTATAACATTTTAATATAAATATATAGAGATATGTATGTATATACAACACTTTCCAATAATTAGAAAAATAACATGCAATTAAAATACAGCATGCTTAATATTCAAAATTACAATTTGCGTTTATTTTTAAAAACAAACAAATAACGATTGATACTCACAAAATTATTCTTTTTAAGAGGTTGTGTCAAACATGTAGAAACACCTCTCTGTGCAGCATTTTATTAATAAAATATTTATTGACAATTATAACACCATTTGTTGTTTACGCAGAAATACAAATTTCACACAAAATTTTTTTTCATGATTTACACATTCTCCTTTTTGTATATATTTATTTCTTAAATACAAAGTAAGTCCTTAAAAGTCGTATTCTAAATTTAATAATAATTTAATATTGTTGAAACACAAAGTACCTTAATGGTCAATACCTAACTCGGCAGTAACTATTATGTCAAAATCTAAAAGAGAAACCTTTTAAATGCGGTAAATACGGTGCATGCAAAAGAATTTTGTAATAAATTAACAGAAATAAAGAAATTACAAAAGGGAAACTAAATAAATAGACTAAAGTATGCTTGGTTTTTTGTTGTTGTTGTTAGATATTCGATATTTTTTTAGTTTATTGTCATTAAATATTTTCCAGTTCAGCCTATAAGTATGCTTTGCGAAATAAAATATATGCAAGGAATGTTAGTTTTTTTTTTTTTTTTTTTTTTTTAAATATGATGTAATCCTTTTTGCGGTTATGCCAAAGGTAAAAAAAAAACTTGGCTTACTATTAGACCACTATATAATGTAAATATTGTTGTATAAGTGAAGGATTCTGTAAAAAAAAATACTATAAAAAAATTGTATATCTAAAAACAAAATTATCAATATATATTACTTTTATCACAATCTAGCTGCTCTCACTCTCGAACTGTTTTACAATGTTCTTACTTTATAAAACGAAGCGTAACAAAAATTTTTATAAATTTTTTTGAAATTTAGAATCTTACCATGTATTCATTATGAGGGGCTTAATTTAAAACTTTTCTTCAATATACTTTTCTTAAAATTTAGGGAAGTTCTAAAACAGAGCTTTTCTTCAATAAATAGAAAGAACATTTCAGAGACGGAAGCAGCGTAATATACAAGGGTGAGTCGAAAAATTTTTACAAATTATATAAGGAGGGAGCACAAAGAATTTAAAACGTAGTAGGTTTATGAAAGCAAAAGACGATCGTCGCATTCGATATCGAGTAAAATCAATCGATATTCCATATTTTGGTTTATTATTTAAAGAACATGGACAATCGTCAGACCTCGCTTCATTGTTGCTATTAACTACTAACTACGATAGCTGTGACAGAGTAAAATTACTCTTAGTATTTTATTTTGGGAAATAAAAAAATAATTTCGATCGAAAAATTTCGATAACGAATGAGACGGACTATTCATCCCCAGTTTTTTCGACATGAAACACTTCGACTTGAAAGGCGAAACACCTAAATCAATGATGAGTGAGACGATCTAAAAGAATATCTACAATTGGGTAAATGAAACGTGGCTGTATATCCACAAAACATGAAACTCGTTCTCGACATCCAGTTGAAGCAGTTACTTCGGAAATTATCGATAAATTTCACGATATAATTTTAAGTAACCGATGAGTTAAAGTACGTGAATTCGAAGGGTTTAGTAAACAGCTGCCGGTCTTTGCTCACAACCGAGAACAAACTGAATCGCGTGACTGATTCAGTAGCTGGCTTAGAGATTTTCCGTCGTTATTTCTTCGACATGTATTCACCACTATACACCAGAAATGAAACAAAAGTCAGAGCAATGGATTCTAATAGGTTAATCCATACCGCATATAGAATAACCTAACCCATAAAAAGAAAGTTTTTACTAAAACTCTTTCTTTCCTTATGCATATGAGTTTTGAATCTCTCCGTGACTGTGCGTGACTTTGCGTGACTAATTTAAAATTAAGCTTTGGTCACAAGTCTATGGACCAAGTTTCAGATTGATTGGATGAGGGGAAATGGGGTTTAATGGGCTGTTTGTGACTATCTTAAAATTAATCTTTGGCCACAACAAGTCTATGGACTAAGTTTCAGATCGATCGGATGAGGGGAAGTGAGGTTTTACTCTCTCCATGACTGCGCGTGACTGTGCGTGACTATGTCAAAGTTAATCTTTTTTCACAGCAAGTCTATCGATCAAGTTTCAGATTAATTGGATGAGGGGAAATCCATTTTAAATCTCTCCGTGACTGTGCGTGACTGGGTCAAAGTTAATCATTTTCACAGTAAGTGTATAGACCAAGTTTCAGATCGATCGGATGAGGGGAAATGACATTTAGATCACTCCGTGACTGTGCGTGACTATGCGTGACTGTGCGTGACTACCCCAAGATTAATCTGTAGTCACAACAAGACTATGAGCCAAGTTTCAGATGAATTGGATAAGGGGGAATGGGGTTGAACCATGACAGACAGACAGGCAGAGAGTACGAGTTAAAAGAAATAGTTAAAAAATCAGTTAAATCGGCTGGTTTATGTAATGAAGGCATGGGTTTTGGTGACCACACTGGAAGTTTTAATTGAGACTTCTTATGCGAGAGCTGTAGACTGGTGGTCGATGAGTCACTCTTCCCTGGCGACGATGAAGATGAAGTTTTCCATTCGTTTGTATATGATGAAGTTCGCTATCCACGATTCTTGCCTATAGAAGCGATCGCAATAATGCGTAGGCTTTTACGAAAAAATCCAGAAAGGCGTTTAGATTCAACAGAACGCGATGCGAGGACGTGATGATTTTTTATTATGTAAATTCAAGTCACCATTTGTACCTATTAGAAATCATCTGGAAGATTCTCTAATTTTGATGAAGAATTTACTTCAGAGAAGGCGCAAACCTACACTGCGGTTTGGTCTTAATGCCCACCTTTCTTTGAAAGCTGAAAAATCAAACAGTTTATACGTCCTGCAATCTCATTTGCAATGATCTGCAGTTTTACGTCATTTAACTTTACTAAGAGCTTATTCTGATATGTGATGAATATTGTTTTCGATGGACCGTTTCGAACCGTTTCATAATAGTTTAAATAGAATATTGTTATTTTAACACGAGATATATTCGTTGGAATTACATTTGAATTAATATTCAATTCGTGATATACCAATGTTCAATTCGATTCGAACAGAATTTTAATTACGATATTTAAGTTATTAAATTTATGACACTCTCAGAAATTAATTCACACTAATATCATCATAAACAACCGAGATATTCAGTAGTACATACGTATATTTAAATGTAAAATTAAATGTATCTTTAAATTTAAATTTTGTTAAAATTATTTTAATAAGAGGATATCAAAGATTGTTTGTTAACATACATCTGATTTTGTAAAGAGCGAACCAAATTTTAATATGTCTTTTTAAAAATTGCTAAATTTTGTACAATTGCGCTTCAAAAGTTTTAGCTTCCTATGTAAATGGATTTAATTTACTTTACACGATCCGTTATTTATTTAGAGACTGAAAACTTGATTATATTTTTGAATAAAGCTAAATATTTTGTTCGAATCGGATTGCACAGAAACCCTCAGAATATATATGTACATTACAAATTGATTATCAGAAAATATCAAAGGTTATGGCCACGTTTTTTTATGAAATGCATGGAATTATCTACATTGATTACTTGAAAAAAGGAAAAACAATAAATGGATAATATTATTCATCATTACTGGCCCAATTTACTGAAGAAATCACGGATTTTCCATCAAGAAAATGCACGTGTGCAGTTTCGATGGCTAAAAAAAACGAGTTGTCGCATTCACGTTATCCTTAAAATTAGGCTCCAAGCGACTTTTCCTGTTTCCAAATTTAAAGATATGACTCGGCAGAAAAAGCTTTGAGTAAAATGAGAAGATTATTTCTGCAACTGAAGCCAATTTTGAGAAACTTTTCAAATCTTACTTTGCGAATGGTTTTTAAAAGCTAGACAATCTCTGAACAAGGTTCAGAAAATACACACATGAAACACACAATGTTCATATCTTTATTTTCATATCAATTATGTGCGTTTCTAAATTTTATACGGTGCCCAACACAATCATGACTGTGTTCGTTTTAATATTTCGTTATTTACACGAACATTTTTGTATCACGTACTTTTTGTTTCGATCACACATAAACCACACATATTGGAGTGTTGCTTTATTTGAAGTTCGTGTTCTGGTACGTGTACTGAAAAAAAAAACAGAACATGTACAATAAACAGGTTCGAGTTCAGTTATATTTTAAGTCGTGTTGTGGCTCGTGTACTAAGAAAAAACAGAACATGTACAATAAACAGGTTCGAGTTCAGTTATATTTTAAGTCGTGTTCAGGCTCGTGTACTAAGAAAAAATAGAACGTGTACAATAAACAGGTTCGAGTTCAGTTATATTTTAAGTCGTGTTCTCGCTCGCGTACTAAGAAAAAATAGAACATGTACAAAAAACACGTTCGAGTTCAGTTATATTTTAAATTCGTGTTCTCGTTCTTGTACTACGAAAAATTGAAACATCAATTCGCGATCTGATACACCCCGATAAAAACGACAACAACTGTTTCAACCAAATTTATTAAAATTTTATTGACCTTTTTTTATGACTTACGTTGCAAATTGTTTACAATTGTCAAATATTTTAAAATTTTATTGGCCATTTTTTTGTGATTTACGTTAAAATTATTTACAATTGTTTTTATTGACTGGTTTTTATTTTAATAAAATATGGTAATAAAATACTTAAGACACAAAAACTATTTAGCATCATAAAAGTTACACTTGTTGGTTGTTAGGTTTTTTTGCATTACCCACCCCTATTTTCGCAACCAATTAGTGTCATAGACGAAAAACCCAATTTTGCGGCATAAAAGACACACTTGTTGGTTGTTAGGATCTTTTGCAAACATTTTTTTTTTTTTTGTAAGAAATAACTTTAGACACAAACAAATTTTGCATCATAAAAAACACAATCACCCACCCTTAATTTGCGAACCAATTAGTGTCAATGAACAATCCTTTTCTCAATGATTTTTTGGGATTTTTTGCATAAAAACACAATGAGTGTCAATAAAAAAAAACCCAAAAAAATATTTTCATATTTTATTGTCCCTTTTGTATGACTTACGTTACAATTTCACGCAATTGATTTTGCAATAAATAGCGAGTGCGTGCGTCATTTATTCATTAAAAGTGGTTCAGTTTTCATTAGATCGTGATCTATAAGTGTACTGTGTTATTGTGTAAATTGCAAATATTTTGTGAAAATTAAAACAATTTGAAAGCAATAACAGAAATAAGTTTTGCTATAAAAAATACGCAACTTTTAATAGCGAAACGAAAAAATTTACACGTCTGATTGAAACCTGCAAGAAAGATTTAAGTGCAGTGTGCAGTTTTTGTGTCTTAAGTATTTTATTACCATCTTTTATTAAAATAAAAACCAGTCAATAAAAACAACTGTAAATAATTTCAACGTAAATGGCCAATAAAATTTTAAAATATTTGACAATTGTAAACAATTTGAAACGTAAGTCATAAAAAAGGGTCAATAAAATTTTAATAAATTTGGTTGAAACAATTGTTGTCGTTTTTATCGGGGTGTATCAGATCGCGAATTGATGTTTCAATTTTTCGTAGTACAAGAACCAGAACACGAATTTAAAATATAACTGAACTCGAACCTGTTTGTTGTACATGTTCTGTTTTTTCTTAGTACACGAGCCTGAACACGACTTAAAATATAACTGAACTCGAACCTGTTTATTGTACATGTTCTGTTTTTTCTTAGTACACGAGCCACAACACGACTTAAAATATAACTGAACTCGAACCTGTTTATTGTACATGTTCTGTTTTTTTTTTCAGTACACGTACCAGAACACGAACTTCAAATAAAGCAACACTCCAATATGTGTGGGTGTGGTTTATGTGTGATCGCAACAAAAAGTACGTGATACAAAAATGTTCGTATAAATAACGAAATATTAAAACGAACACATAATTGATATGAAGCTAAAAATATGTGTGTGTTGGTCTAAATTATGTTTGTTTACATATATGCACGAGTTTTTTATTCAGTGTGTGTTTTTTTCTGAACTCTGTCTCTGAATGAAGTAGTGAACAAGAATTAGACTATATTGGAAAATAATAAAAAAAATCGACGCAAAAAATGTGTTTTTCTATGTTTTTTTTTTAATAGTTTAAGTAGGCCTGGTTTTGTATTTTTTTTATTACTGAAAATTTGTTTGTGAATTTTTGAATTTAAGAAATGTCTTTAATTGAGCTGAATTTATTTGTATTCCTTCTGTATACAAAGTTTATACGAGATGAAGATTCTTATTTATAGTTAAAGCCTATAGGAATGTAAAAACATTGTTTAGATTCATTCACATCATACTTTTTATAGAAATTACGCTACGTTTTATAAAATGTGCTTACTAGATGCTGTATTTATCTAATGGCATCATTAGGGAAAATAACATATGCCATTTGCAAACAGATTCAATGATATTAGAAAAGTCCAAGACGTTGTTTAGTATCTTCTTTCTCCATTTAGATCTGATTTAAATTCATTAAAAAATTTAAATCTACTTCTTAAAATTGGGAGAAATTTTAATTTTCAAAAAATGTTATTCAAAATTAGATCGTTGGAAGAAAATTTTTGCATCCACTCCTAATCTTTAAGACTCTTTAACAATTCTCCGCAGCTTGAAAAATTGGTTGCATTTGAAAGTGATAATAATTTTCTTTAATTTGATTAGAATATTGTATGTTTTCTTTAAGTTCTTGATACAATTCAATATTTTTTTAATTAATTATATGTTAAAGCGCATGACCAAAATGTGCAAGTACGAGAGAATGTGAGATGGACGTAGGTTCAAACCTCACGGCCGCCCTCAGTAGAAAAATTTCATATAGAAAGAATATAATCAATTATAACATAACAATTACAACAATGTTTAATACAATCACTAATGAAGGCTGAAGTGTTAGAAACCGGTTTGATTAAAAATACAGATCAGTTGTGAGTTTTAGAAATATATGCTTTCTTCTTCTCTACCACAAAATCACGTCTGAAAGTGACGTTAAATCAACCAAAAAAAAATTTAATTTGTTAAAAAAATATGAAACTCAGTGAATAATATTTTAGGTTTTCTGGACGAATTTAATTTTGGATACATATTTAAATTGTTTTTCTAACAGTACAATAATAATTCATATAAATCATAACAAAGTTCCCTTCTCCAAAAATAGTCAACAACTGTTCAAATAAAGAACTTAATTTTAACGTTGACTTTCTGAATGATATAAGAAAAATCATATACAAATTAAAATTGCTATTTAAGTTTTATGAATCAATAAAGCAATACACTATTTTTAGTAAATTTTTAAAATTTTCCATATATTTGCATACGGTAACTCTTTGGAGTCGTTCTATAACCCTTTACATAATATTAAATAACCACCAAATATGTTGCTATCTCAATATTCTAAGTAATGAAGAACGACATTGGTTTATAATCAATTCAGCAATTGAAATACTGTTTAATAACTAATTGCCAGCTGTTGTCTATCTCTTTAATAGAAAAGCTTCAGTACAGACGTACTGACGTACTGCTTGCAAAGCAAAATATTATTGTTTTCATTTAATCTAAACGTCATCATTCTGATGACGTGTCAATCAACCTTTAGTACAAACAAAAATGATAGAGAATAGAATACTTAATTATCTGGTGAACTAAAATAAACTATGAGAACTGACTGGTCAACTATTTTAGCTGTCAATGCCCCAAAAGCACGACAAAAAAAAACACATGTTAACCTACTCGTACAATGTTATAAATTAGTAAACACACATGTTAGAATACATTTTCCAGCGCGTATGACAAAACAAATATATTATTTATCAAAAAAAAAAAAAAAAAAAGCTGTATATGTGGTAGTTTAATTATTTATATTTATATGATGAAATATCTATGATGAATATTACAAATTTCCCAAACAATTATATTTCTTTTTAAATTTTTTTTGGTTGTTCACATAAAATAGACATCTTACTTAACCCTGTAAAGGCGACCGTGACTATTTCGTAAGGCTTTATTAAAACGTCTTTGGTATCGAAAATACTTCTTACTTAGCCCTATAAACCCAACCATGACGATTTCGTAATGTTTTATTAAAACAATTTTAGTTTTTGTTTATAAGGTTTTTGAATACGACTTAGATGTCGAAAATACCACAAACCATGCCATCAAGCGGCAAAATACCGCAAAATATGAACATAAGAAACTCAATAATGTATAGTTTTATTACTTTGTATAATTTTATATTTTACAAGATGTATCGCTACCCCTCCCCCCCCCTGCATTGTAATGAAAGGGCTCACGCAAAGTCCCTAGACTCTCACTTTACAGTACTCCAAATATATGATATTTAATATACATTTTGTATGGGGGTGCCACGCCCATTTGTCCGATTCCGCCCGTTTTTGTCTGTCTTAATAATAGGCGAGCTAAGGCAATATATATGATATTAAAAATTTAATATCCCACTAAAAATATTAAACAAATTATAGCTTATAGCAGTTCCCATATTCGCAGTAAGACTCTGTGAAAATTTCAGGAAGATCAGATGAGTAGTTACGGAGATTACCTCCTACAAACAGACAAACAAACAAACACACATTAAATCTTTATTATATTAGTATAGATATATCCATTGTGTGTATGTATGTAACCTATTCAGACCAAAACTGCAATGCTTGAAAATTTTTATATAATGTCAGATTTAACTCATATTCAAATGTTTTCTGGATTGGTCATGAAAAGAAATTTTATATAGCCGCTGGTGTCGATATGTTTACGAAAAGTCATATTCTCCATAACCATTGAAGTTATCGAGCTAAAATTTACACTATAGGTTCAGTTCGAGTCCTTTTGAGCTTTTTTATTATTTTGTAACCGGTAGATGGCGTTTGGCTGTTGTTATTAAAAGTAATAATTCTTTTTTGAAGATACGGATAATGTTGGATTATTTATTTCAGAAACACGTTATAGCATTACATTTGAAGAATCTTTGAAAAAATTTGCAATTAAAAATGTTAATAAATAAGTCCATGACAGTGAATCTCCGGAGGCGTTGTTGTTTTGCGGTGAACATCATAATTCGTTACCGGATCATGTGAAATAAAAAAATCGAAATGTGTTTAAAAGGTGACATGTTTCCTGACGTACTGAAGAAGAGTTTTTTCAATTTTTTTTTCTGTAGCATTTTGAAGTGAAAAACACGATTTTTGCTATAAAATTTCGGGAATTTGTTGCTAAAAAATGGGGAACGAAACGGAAAATAAAAAAACTCTTCGTGGTTACCTGATGATTTATGTGTTAATATAGTGTGTAAAATTTTAAAAGAATGGGTCAAATAGATTTTTAGTTATGATGTTCACGGACTTGGAACATTTATTTGCGAGAAAAATCGATTTAAAGTTTTTTAAAAACTGATTTATATACGATATACATACGCTATGAGACCGGTCGCTGGAAACGCTGTATCTTCTCAAATTTTGCTCCGATTTACTTGAAATTTTGACACAACACTACATTCAGCAAGAGAAATGCAAAAAGGTTTTAAAACCTTACCCCCCCTTAAAAAATTCTTATTTTCAGTGCTATGAATTTGACTGAAATTTAGAATGCGTGCATATTTCGTCATGAGAAAATTTTGTTTATATGAATGGACCCGATAGGTGGCGCTGAGGTGCAATTATTTAAAATATTCAGTGCGATTTTCATTATAAATAAAAATTATGAATAAAAATTCTTTGAAGGCAAAACAACGTTTTCCGGATTCAGCTACTATTTCTCTAACTTTTTACCCAATAAAAGAAGATTAAAAAATATTAAAGAAATTATAGTTAGATTTTTGTTTCTTTGGGTTATATAAACCCTAAGATAAGCGATGTAAATTTTTTTCAATTGAAAATCGCAAATCAGTACATCAAAAAGCGCTAAGAGGCGATAAATTAGAATGAAACCAAAAGCACTAAAAAGCGCTAGTATTTTATGTTACTTTTTAAGCGTATGTATTCAATGAATGTGGCCCTATTCCCCTTATAGGAGTACCGGGAACTTATATATACATACACAGTGTTGGTCAGAACAAAAGTAACCAAAATCACTATTGACCTTTATTGTATTTATACCAGAGTTCAGAAAAAAACACACACTGAATAAAAAACTCGTACATATATGTAAACAAACATAATTTAGACCAACACACACATATTTTTAGCTTCATATCAATTATGTGCGTTTCTAAATTTTCTACGGTGCCCAACACAATCATGACTGTGTTCGTTTTAATATTTCGTTATTTACACGAACATTTTTGTATCACATACTTTTTGTTTCGATCACACATAAACCACACATATTGGAGTGTTGCTTTATTTGAAGTTCGTGTTCTGGTACGTGTACTGAAAAAAAAACAGAACATGTACAATAAACAGGTTCGAGTTCAGTTATATTTTAAGTCGTGTTGTGGCTCGTGTACTAAGAAAAAACAGAACATGTACAATAAACAGGTTCGAGTTCAGTTATATTTTAAGTCGTGTTCAGGCTCGTGTACTAAGAAAAAACAGAACATGTACAATAAACAGGTTCAAGTTCAGTTATATTTTAAGTCGTGTTGTGGCTCGTGTACTAAGAAAAAACAGAACATGTACAATAAACAGGTTCGAGTTCAGTTATATTTTAAGTCGTGTTCAGGCTCGTGTACTAAGAAAAAACAGAACATGTACAATAACCAGGTTCGAGTTCAGTTATATTTTAAGTCGTGTTCTGGCTCGTGTACTAAGAAAAAATAGAACATGTACAATAAACAGGTTCGAGTTCAGTTATATTTTAAATTCGTGTTCTGGTTCTTGTACTACGAAAAATTGAAACATCAATTCGCGATCTGATACACCCCGATAAAAACGACAACAATTGTTTCAACCAAATTTATTAAAATTTTATTGACCCTTTTTTATGACTTACGTTTCAAATTGTTTACAATTGTCAAATATTTTAAAATTTTATTGGCCATTTACGTTGAAATTATTTACAGTTGTTTTTATTGACTGGTTTTTATTTTAATAAAAGATGGTAATAAAATACTTAAGACACAAAAACTGCACACTGCACTTAAATCTTTCTTGCAGGTTTCAATCAGACGTGTAAATTTTTTCGTTTCGCTATTAAAAGTTGCGTATTTTTTATAGCAAAACTTATTTCTGTTATTGCTTTCAAATTGTTTTAATTTTCACAAAATATTTGCAATTTACACAATAACACATTACACTTATAGATCACGATCTAATGAAAACTGAACCACTTTTAATGAATAAATGACGCACGCACTCGCTATTTATTGCAAAATCAATTGCGTGAAATTGTAACGTAAGTCATAAAAAAGGGACAATAAAATATGAAAATATTTTTTTTCGGTTTTTTTATTGACACTCATTGTGTTTTTATGCAAAAAATCCCAAAAAATCATTGAGAAAAGGATTGTGCAAGTTAATAATTAATTAATTTATATTAACAAAAGTTCAATCTCCCCTGTCGCAATCCAATTGCTGACACAACTTCTCATATTTATTTTAAAATTCAATTCCCTCTGTCGCAATCCAATTGCTAACACATTTCCGTTGTTCCAAATTTAATTATTTACCTTTCTTAAAATATTTGCTAAAAGTGCTGATGACATGTCTGCATTGAATGCACCTAAAATAGCTCACGTTGCATTCAATGTGATGGTTGATACTCGACAGGTATAATATTAAGTAGATAATAAGTACAAAAATGTTAAGTTGTAAAAATAGAGTCCGAACAAGAAGACATAGTTTTCCGGCAGTAATTTAAACTAAATAATAAAAAGACATAATTGACATAGTCAGTCTTCTCTTTTAAAATAAATATATTTTATTTTTCATATAATAAAAGTTAATCAAATAAAGTTAAAGAAGACGTAGTCTTCTCTTTAAAACAAAATTAACAAGTGTTATATTAATTTGCATTGACACTAATTGGTTCGCAAATTAAGGGTGGGTGATTGTGTTTTTTTATGATGCAAAATTTGTTTGTGTCTAAAGTTATTTGTTACCAAAAAAAAAAATGTTTGCAAAAGATCCTAACAACCAACAAGTGTGTCTTTTATGCCGCAAAATTGGGTTTTTCGTCTATGACACTAATTGGTTGCGAAAATAGGGGTGGGTAATGCAAAAAAACCTAACAACCAACAAGTGTAACTTTTATGATGCTAAATAGTTTTTGTGTCTTAAGTATTTTATTACCATAATTTATTAAAATAAAAACCAGTCAATAAAAACAATTGTAAATAATTTCAACGTAAATCACAAAAAAATGGCCAATAAAATTTTAAAATATTTGACAATTGTAAACAATTTGCATTTAATAAATTTGGTTGAAACAATTGTTGTCGTTTTTATCGGGGTGTATCAGATCGCGAATTGATGTTTCAATTTTTCGTAGTACAAGAACCAGAACACGAAATTTAAAATATAACTGAACTCGAACCTGTTTATTGTACATGTTCTAGTTTTTCTTAGTACACGAGCCAGAACACGACTTAAAATATAACTGAACTCGAACCTGTTTATTGTACATGTTCTATTTTTTCTTAGTACACGAGCCTGAACACGACTTAAAATATAACTGAACTCGAACCTGTTTATTGTACATGTTCTGTTTTTTCTTAGTACACGAGCCACAACACGACTTAAAATAAAACTGAACTCGAACCTGTTTATTGTACATGTTCTGTTTTTTTTTCAGTACACGTACCAGAACACGAACTTCAAATAAAGCAACACTCCAATATGTGTGGTTTATGTGTGATCGAAACAAAAAGTACGTGATACAAAAATGTTCGTGTAAATAACGAAATATTAAAACGAACACAGTCATGATTGTGTTGGGCACCGTAGAAAATTTAGAAACGCACATAATTGATATGAAAATAAAGATATGTGTTGGCTGCTTTTGAACAGAACATTGTGTGTTTCATGTGTGTATTTTCTGAACCTTGATTTATACCCTATATCACTATGTGGTTTGGGTATAATGACTTTGTGCTGCTGTTTGTAACTACCAAAAATATTTGAAAGATGGGTCTTTCATTATACCGATCGACTCAGAATCACTTTCTGAGTCGATTCAGCGATGTCCGACCGTCGGTCCGTCTGTGTGTCCATGTTAACCTTGTAATCAAACTACAGGTCGTAAATATGAATATATTTTGATGAAATTTGGTATTTAAGCTTTTATCGGCCATATGATGAACGCTATTGAAATTGTTCCGACCTAGTCACCATACAAATGACCCCTATGAAATCGACATGAATTGCCATAAGATCCAAATTATGAAATAGATCTCAGTCAAATTGGGTTTGTATGTGTTTATTATATCCATTAATCAGTAGTCCAAATATAATCCCAATAGGACAATTCTTAATCATAGACCCCATATAGAGCTGCTTCCCGATCTTCACTTAAATCTATCAAAAAACAAAAATATTGCACAGATTTTTCTCAAATTTGGTATGTATATATTTGTTCAAAGTGACTTTGCCAAATATGGTCAGGATCGGTCCATGTTTCGATCTAGTTCCCACATGAATATAGCATCCGATATGAAATTTTCATATCTGCAGCCAAAAAAATTAATAATAATGACACCCAAATTTGGTTTATGCTTATTTTCTATATCGAATTAGTTGGACCGATTATAATTTTCTTATTTGTTTTAAGCATATTATTGTTGTTTTTCCAAAATCTTCTTCATCATTTCTTACTCTTTATAACATGACAAATAAAAAGACAAAACTAAAAGAACCGTTATATTTTTTTTGCAAAAAAAAAAACTGAAAATGACACTTTTTCAGTTGGACAAAACAAAACCAACTTTAAGCAAGAACAAATTGCATTGTCTCTACTTTCAAGTTTAACGGCTTATTTTTGCATTCTCTTTTAATTTAATTTAAGTTGACTGACAGCTAGTTGCGTTGTGAAATTTATCATATTTACATAAATCAAATTGTCATGACTCGTGATAAATACTACGAAAACTAAAAAAAAATTACTTTAACTCTGACAGAAGAAAGGAGATCGTTTAAACCCACGCTACTGCAAGCCCACTGTTAAGCATGATGGCGGATCAATTATAATTTGGCCATGCTTCTCTGGTTTTGGCATTCGACTCTTCCACGAAATCAACTGGTTAACGGAGTGGGAGATGCCGCTTCGTTGGATATTTCAACACGACAACGACCCGAAACATACTTCGAAGCTGGTAAAAGAGTGGCTCGCTGAAAATGGGGTTCAAGCAGTTGATTGGCCGGCCCAATCACCTGATTTGAACCCTATTGAGAACTTATTTGGCATTTTGAAGCGGCGAGTAGCTGGTCGGGCATTCACTTCTAAGTAACCTTTAGAAGAAGCGCTGGAAGCTGAGTGGAAAAGCATTTCAGTCAATATTATCAACCACCTTATTGAATCCATGCCACGTAAATGCCGCGAAGTTATAAAAAACAACGGATTCTTCACTAAATATTGAATAATATTAAATGTTGCTTTTGTTTTGTCCAACTGAAATAGTGCCATTTTGAGTTTTTTCTTTTTTTTTTTTTTTTTGCAAAAAAGAAAATATAACGATTGGTTTAGTTTACAATTTAGTTTTGTCTTTTTATTTGTAATGTTATAAAGAGTAAGAAATGATAAAGATTTTGGAAAAACAAAAATAACATGCTTAAAAATACAAAAACTGTCAATAGTGATTTTTCTTGCTTTTGTTCTGGCCAACACTGTATTTATATACATCTATATCTAAATAAAAAATATAAAATACGCTAAAATGAGCAAAATTAGAATAATATTTTATGATCCTTTTTAATGATTCTATATCACTAATAAAAAAACATAATATACGTGACAACTGATCGTTTTAATTTTCCTCTTGTTCTAGCCTTAGTAATGTTTTTATATAAAATTTCTATCTTTTTATCAATTTTAGTAGAAGCATTAATTGAAATTTTATATTTGCCACCGCATTATTTTTATATTTTTGTGCATTTTTAATATCTATTAAAGAATAAACTACAAGCGCGTTGTAGTGTATCTATCTTTACATTAACTTATTCATACTTTAAATTTATATACTATGTTTTTATTATAAATTTAAATATTTTTAAATTAAGTACTTTTTGATTTTTATTTATTTTCATTTTTAATGATTGTAAAAAATATATTCATTCAGTCTTGATATTTTCAATTGTGTTGTACATATACTATTTTATTGGTGTTCTAAAATAAAATATTTAAATTTTGAATATTGTGGTTTAATAAAGGGTGATTTTTTTAGCTATTATCTTTTTGGCAACACTGGTTTAAACAGCTGACGCACGTTTCGTGTTTTGTTTCATTGTCAAACATTTTCAGTTTGGTCTATAATTTAACCATGAATCGTCTTACAAACGAACAACGCTTGCAAGTTATTGAATTTTATTATCAAAATGCGTGCTCTGTTAAGAAAGTTCATCGCGCGCTTCTTCCATTTTATGGTCAGTTTAATCGACCCACAGAAGCGGCTATTCGTGCTATTTGACTAAATTTCGCACCAAATTTACATTGTTGGACATTAAACCACCAACAAGCTTACGTAGAGTGCGAACTGAAGAAAATATCGCAGCTGTATCGGCCAGTGTTAATGATGACCATCAATTATCGATTCGTCGCCGTTCGCAGCAATTGGGCATCTGTTAACAACGTGGAAAATTTTGCTGAAGGATTTAGGTGTGAAGCCTTTCAAAATACAGCTGGTGCAAGAATTGAAGCCGAACGACCTACCGCAACGTAGAATTTTTCGTGAATGGGCTCTTGGAAAGTTGGCCGAAGATCCACTTTTTTACCGAAAAATTGTGTTCAGCGACGAAGCTCATTTTTGGCTCAATGGGTATGTCAATAAGCAGAATTGTCGATTTTGGAGTGAATATCAGCCAGAAGCATTGGAAGAGCTAACAATGCATCTAGAAAAAGTCACAGTTTGGTGCGGTTTATGGGCTGGTGGCATCATTGGACCGTACTTCTTCAAAGATGATGCGAATCGTAACGTAACTGTGAATGGTGAGCGCTACCGAGAGATGATATCCAACTTTTTTTTGCCCAAAATGCAAGAGCTTGACTTGCATGACATGTGGATTCAACAAGACGGTGCCACATGCCACATGAGTTCGGTGAACATTTTATTTCACGTTCGGGACCGGTCAATTGGCCGCCTAGATCGTGCGATTTAACGCCTTTAGACTATTTTGTGGGGCTATGTTAAAGCTCATGTCTATACAGACAATCCCGCTTCAATTGACGCATTGGAATACAACATTGAAGCATTTATTCGTGAAATACCAGCCGAAATGTTGGAAAGAGTATGCCAAAATTGGACTAAGCGGATGGACCATTTGAGGCGCAGTCACGGTCAACATTTGCATGAAATAATCTTCAAACATTAAATTATATTGACCGCACTATCGATTCAAATAAAGATTTCATGCATTTTTCTGAATTTTATGTTTTTTTTTTTTGGAAAACTTTCCTATAGCTCTTAAAAAATCACCCTTTATTAAAATAATTATCCTTACCACCACCAAACGCGTAGTTGGCATCGCTGCATACGTTGAGTAAGACAATTAAGTTCCATGTAAGAAATTAATCTAATTTTAAATATATGTTTGTATGTAGTTTGGTAAAAGAATGAAAGTAAAAAAATTCAACAAATATAAAATCTTTTTTCTCAAAATAAAAATTTAGGGTTAAAAAATTAAAATTGACTAAGTGAAAGAGAACAAATTTTTGAAAATATATTAGGTACGGTGCTGTGAAACAAGTTTATAGTCGAAAATACGATGCAGTCGGTCAAGGTGATCATCCAATACCGTAAAAAATTTGATGGTAGTGGTTCTTATATAAAATAAATAGAGCTATAAAAATGATAGCAAAAATATATTTTGAAGAGAGCTTGTTTTTAAAATATATATTCATTAGATTAATAAAATAATTTAACTGTTTCTTTTAAAAATTTACTACCATTGTTTACTTAACAACCATTTTTAATTACCCATTAAGAAAAAATTAACTTTTCTTTTTATTACCAAGAAGCAGTACGAGCAAAAGATATTTTAAAAAATTTAATTATAAAATTACATAAAGTAAAGTAATAATGAAAAACTAATACTTTCAAATCTACACCGTATCAAATTAAGTTCCAAAACAACTAACCCATAAAAACCAAATTTTTATTATACTCCCTCCTTTCTTTGTAAATTAAGTTTTAACATCATGTAATGAAATAAAATTTTAAAAAATCCAAAATTATACTATAATTAAATTTTATAAATTTTATCGTCGTCACGAGTCTGCCTACAAAGTTTCAGCTCGATTGGATCACGGGAAAAGGGTTAAAAATAGATCCAAAGTTTTTTCGACAGACAAGCAGACACTACGAGTTAAATACCAATTGTTAATGAGAACTCAAAAACGCTAATGATAATTCAATTAGAGAAATAAAAATGTTGATATTGCGTAAAGGATATTTTATATATGTACATACATATGTAGAATTGTGATTGAGTAAATAAAAGTTATTGGGAACTATAATTATACGAGTATTGAAAACGAATATTTTAAAATTGATAAAATACACCGACAAAAATACATGCGATATTTTCGAAAAAAAAACTTCGTAGCCAATTCTTTTGTAGGATTTAGGAAAGTTACTTTTATTTTATGAAAAGAATTTTAAAATTTCAAAATGAAATGAAAAATATGTTTAATTTTACGAAATAAATTTCGTATCGATATTAATTAATTCTTGGAATGCATAAAATTTTCTTAATTTGCGAAATAACTTTAATTACAAGATATTGCTATTTTTCGAAACTATAAAATTTAATTCCAATTATCGAGGATATATGTTTATATATTCAAAACGTCCTATATGCTTCAACAAATTTTTTGAGGAGAGCAAGCAAAAACAGTTTATTAGATCTAAAACTATTTATTGATCGGTTAATGCAAAAGGTGCATTTTTTAATCAAATGGAAATTGTTTCATACAAAAAGAGGATTTCTTAAATCCAAAAAAAGATTTGTCAAAGCCGAAACAATTAAAAAAAAATAATTTTATTCACAACATCTCAAATAGAAAATAGTTTTTTTTTATATGTCTAAGCAGTTTTTTATTTTTTATATTTTATGCTCCATCTGTTTCATATTTAAATTTATTTGAAATTTTTGTTGTTTTTCAAATTTCGATTGATTTGGATAAATTAAATACAAGCCATTAAAAAATACAACTAATGTCTATTAGAAATAGTCCAAGGGTCTAATCATCACATTCGTAATCGAAAGTATTCTATCACAATTATTTTTTTATTTTCCAACATAAAATAATAAGAATAATTTTACTCTATCACAGTTAACGAGTTTTGGCCCCTATTTAATAGTAAAAGTGAAACGAGGTCTGACATTTGTCCGCCCTCTCTAAATAATAAACCAAAATATGGAATTTCGATTGATTTTACTCGATTCGAATGCAGCGATTAGCCCACTGCAGTTTTTTTTAATATTTGAATTAAGGCAAAATAACAATTATTACGGTGTTTGAAAGTTTCCCTGATTTTGAAGTGTGTCTACTTAAAAACCTCTTATTATTGCTTTGAATGCTTCATAAATAAAAACTTTATGGGAATTTACAAATTTAAAAAATATTTCGTAGCATATTCAAAGCTCGTCGGTAAAACTTAATAAAAATTCGTATTTTGTTAAAAGGTCTTTCGTACGTATTCGTATATTTTACACCATTCTTTTCATTAGATTGCCAAAACTATAATAACTACTATATATTAGCAGGTGATTTAACCCTCCGATGAGTGAGAAGGTCCCTAGGGACCTTTTTGCCTTTTCAAACTGAAATTACTCCTACTTCGGCCACTACAATCCCCCCCCCCCCCCCCCACAAAGTTACTCTGTATTCCAAGAGTATTTTGTTGCGCATCTTTTGGAAAAAAAAATCAAGCCGATCGGATCATTACTTTAGGAGTTATGAAAAAATATATACAAACCAAATTTGCAATATTTTCATTTTTTTTTTTTTGTAAATCGGGAAGCAGCTCCATATGGGGCCTATGACTAAGAATTGCCATATGGGGTTTATTTTTGGACAACTGATAAATGGATGTAATAAACACACACAAACCCAATTTGACTGAGATCTATATGGTAATTTGGTTCTTATGGCAATTTATGTCGGGGTCATGGACCGAATTTCACCAATTTCAATAGCGTTCATCCTATGGCCGATAACAGCTTATATACCAAATTTCATTAAAATATATTCATATTTGCGACCTGTAGTTTGATTACAAAGTTTACATGGACACACAGACGATTGGTATAATAAAAGATGGGTATAGGTCAAATATTTTTGGTAGTTACAAACAGCAGCACAAAGTCATTATACCCAAACCACATAGTGGTATAGGGTATAAAAACATCTTTAATTGTTTTATCAAAACTATTATCCCCTATTAGCATTCTTTCCCCTTAAGAGAGCTAAAATGGTTGAGTGCGCATTCAGAGTAGTTGACTGTATATGACTCAAACACAGTTTTTGTCGCATTTATCGTATCTAAGTGCTTTGTAAGTACATTTTAAGTACAAATGTACCCAAAATATAAAGACAACAACTGATCATAATGTTATGTACTAAAGTGTATACATATGTAATTGCTTATTTTTGCATTGGTATAGACAATAATTTTTTTAGATAAATTAGTCTAGGTGTTTGTTGTTTGCTATTAAGTTTATTAAGATTTGATGTTTTATATGTTATGTAATTTTTTTTTAAACAGATAAAATGAATAAACTGCACAAACTTATTGACCATCAATAAAATGTAAGGGATACGTGACTAATTAGATTTGCAGACAATTTTAGTCTCAAATGTATATGAGTCATGGACAAGTTTTTATCCAAAATAAAATTTGGAGAAGGAATATGAACAAACAAGTACATATCATATGGTATTTTGTTTATTTTTAAATAAAACAAGATTAATATAAAAGTATATTATATCATTATATTAATTATATTATTTATAAAAAAAAAATTATTTACTAATTTGAATTTGAATAAAGAACAATAACTATAAGCTATATAAAATGTTTATTACCTTATTTAAAATAAAATATACAGTCTTATCAGAATAAGCTCGAAATCCAAATTAAATTTCGTTTTATTTCAATTAAAATAATTTATTAACATTTGTTATGCTTTAATTTATTGAGCTGCAAAAAAAGTTTGCAGACTGAAATTTTTGGGATTTTATTCAATATTTAATATAAGATTTTTTGGGGTAGTCCAGTTAACACTAAACACTTATACATGACTATCAAACTATTTGATTAAACCGTTAAAAAACGTAACTTTCTAAAAAAAAAAATTAAATCCAAAAACTCAAATTTATTATTTTTATTTAAATAGAAGGATGAAACTTTTTCTGTTTTATTTTATTCAGAAGTTATAAACAATAACTCGCTTTGTTACATATCAAAGTAAAGGTGAAGCTACACAACACGCTTTATACGCTTCAACGCGTTCGGACTACTGTCAAAAAAAGTTGAAGTAGTGTATTTTTATAGAATGTGATACATAAAAAAGTGCACAAAGCGTATCCCGACAAAAAATTGTATGTAACTTGCCGTATACAAGCGCAAAAAGCTTAAAATGCACAAAAACCGTTGCCCGTCCAAATGCATGGTGTGTACTTCCACCTTCAGTCAAAGAACTAATTCCTTAAAAAGAATAAAAATTCGTACGTAATGAATACACTCTTTAAAGGCTCTGGAGGTAAAAACATGGTTCTAATCGCCGCATTCGATATAGAGTAAAATCAATCGAAATTCCATATTTTGGTTTGGAACAAGTTGAGTTTACGGGCGACACCCCGATTTTTTAATTTTTTTGGAGGGGTTAGGGGTTTTTGAGGTGATTTACGAGGAATACGTTTTTTTCGGTTGATCATTTTTTCGGAGTTATGGACCGACAAAGCTTTGACTTTGATTTGTATATTATTTTTTATTTTATTTATTAATAGATTTTCCAGTTGTATGTACATCTATAATATTAATAGGCTAGAGCGATTTCTTGTGACTGATGTTTTGTTCTACCGTTTTATCCCGATTTTGACCAAACGTATATTATTTGATTTACAGATTTTGTAATTTTTCCCATATTTTGAGTAAATTGCATGTAAAGTTGCTACTAACATACATTAAATTATACAATGCTATGTGTGTGTTTATTAAATTTGTTAATGTGTTTGTAATAAAAATGAGTTTGTTTTCTGTTGATTTCTGAGTATAATTGATAAGCATACTTTTAGGGTCTTTATTTAATGAAAAAAAAAAAATTTCCTAGAATTTGCGCTCGAATTGCGAGGGCTGGAATCTGCTAGTATTCATTAATTTGCAATATTTTGTATCTATATTTGGCATAACTTAATGTTGTGAGCCAGATTGGCACTATTCTAATTATACTTATAATTTTTTATTATTTAATCCATTTGAAATTATTTTAATGTATTGTATAAAAAGGAAAAAGATTTTTACAAACAGAAACGGATATTTTTATAATATGGTGACTACTTATATATCAAATTCATTCATTATTAATTTTCGATATTTTACAGATAATTCTAGGTATTTATACAATGCGTAGAAATTAGATCCATTTAAAATGGATCATACTAAGTTGGATTTTACCAAATAGTCTTAATCTTTGATCTTTGTAAATTAAGCAAACACCTACAAAGTGGTAGGTATTCTCCGATGCATTTAAATTACAGTTGTACAGATACTATTTGTGTTGTTCCTGAAGGATCTGGCATTTAAGTCAAGTAGACCCCCTCTGGCTTTTATTATCATATTAGTGATGCGAGATGAAAAATGCATAGCAAGTAAAGGTGTAACGTTGTAGTTTAATTGGCAATAAAGATCATGGCCTAGTGAGTTCGTTGTGTTTAATACATTTTCTTCACGTTCTTTTATTTCTAATAAACTTATTATCGAATTCCATTGTGTGCATAGTGGCTGATTAGTATTATTAGGCGTAAAATTAAGGCGTTGACAAAGACTTGACCACTCATTTGCCCAGTAGATGTTTTTATTTATAATTTTTTTGATTTGTATATAACTTTGGTATTTTTTGGAAAACGTGCCATTATCTCATAAAATGATCTAATGTTGGTATTTACTGAATGAAAGCTGAGTCCACTAGCTTCATTTCGATGTATATTTTGACTTCTTAACCCCTTCAGGACCGGATATATTAGCAATTTTACGTACACTTTTAAGTTTTTTTTAATATGTTCTTATTTCTATTTCGCTTCAATTTTTTTTGGGAAATTAACGCATAATTTGTTATACTATTATTCTACGATTTATCCATAGGCGAAAAACAAAATTATAGTATAATAAAAAATGGTTTAATTCCCCCAAAAAATTGAACTCAAGTAGATATAACAGCAGTTTATTATATCGGAATAATATGAGATTGGAAATGTAAGTGTTGAAATGAAGCGCCGCAGGCGGTCCATAACTCCGAAAATATGCTCGATCGCGATTCTCTAGAATCGCAATAAAATGTTGTATATGTGATAAGAATTTGGAGAGGATCGGGGTGTCGCCCGTAAACTCTACTTAAGCCTTTGGTTTATTATTTATAGAAGACGGATACACGTCAGACGTTGTTTCACTTTTACTATTAACAAGGTTCCAAAACTCGTTAACTGTGGTAGAGTTAAATTAATTTTAGTATTTTATTTTGAAAAACAAAAAAATTATTTTGATAAAATACTTTCGATTACGAATGCGACGATTTGACCCCAGGAGCTTTGTTTCGAAAGTTTACTATGAGCAACACTAGATATTTTATAAACCATATTAGACATTATTGTATGTGTATATGTATATGCTTAACAAAAAAAAATGATATAATAAAATCATAATTACCTTTTTTTTTAACTGGCCAAGCAAAATAAACAATAAGAACGCAAAAGAACTAGATAAATGAATGGACAAACAAATGATGAGATAGAAAAAAAATATATTTACTATTTTTACGCGTCTTAATGTAGCATAATTTCAAAATGGGTCACTCACTTAAGCTTTAAAAAAGTTCTTAATTGCAGAAAATTAATGTATAAACAATTCAAATTTTATTAAATCGAAAAACTACTATTATAAAAAGTTGTTTCTAGAAAATTTTTCTTTGTTTTCTTTTTTGTTAATAACACCAACGACTACGCTTTTATTTTGCTTTAAAACTTTGTATTTCATTGAACGGAACATCTATTACCACACACAAGCATTTGGTTTTTGTATTGTAAAATTTGTTTTTTTTTTTTATCAATTTATTGTTTAGTTTTTATTTGTCACTATAATTTTATATTTTTACTATTGATATTAACAAATTTTGTAATTATTTAAGCAATTTTTCCGACGAAAATCCCAAATTATTGACAGACAACACTTCTACAATTGTTTTACTTTCTGATTGACTACTTTATCTACACCAATTCTCAGGGTTGCATTAAAGAGGCTTAAAAAGTATAAAGACTATAAGCAACTCTGTACTAGTGTGAAATTTAAGATAGTTCTTGAAGTATAAGAGTGCTACCAATTTTTCGTTACTGTCAATCGCAAACCCTCCCGACCAACCAGAAAATGTGATGACAACTTTTTGTCAACATATTGTCATCAAAAAGGTGTATACATTTTGTCAACGAAATTTTACCAACAAATTGTGGACAATAATTTGTTGAAAAATTGCGATTGCTGTCCTAAACGACATATTACAATGCGGGGTGACAAAAGGATCACAATATTTTGACAAAAATATGTGATTTATTTTTGTTGGCAATTTGTCGACAATTTGTCACATATCATAAGATATATTTTTTTTAAGTGAATAAGACAGTTTTTATTTTTTAAATATATTACTCATTATTCTAGAATAAAATTATTTTTTTTAAGTGAATAAGACTGTTTTAATTTTTTTTAAATGCATACATAAATCGTTATTCTAGAATAAAATTATTTTTTTTAGTCAAGACGACTGTAATATTTTTACATGTATAATGTATTTTGTAGTCAAGAAGACTGTAATATTTATATTAGTATATAAATCGTTAAATCTATAATTATATTAATTTTTTTCAATAATAAAAGAAAATGCCTTAAAAAAATTGTTTTAATTTAGATTTGGATAATTGTTTCATAAATTTACTGGAAAATTTGTTGACAAAATGTTGACAAATTTGTTGACAAAATCGTCGACAAAATGTATATAAAAATGTTGACAAAACGTGTCAACCCTGCCGACCTTTTTTCAACAAAAATTGTCACAAATAAATGTCGACCATCCAAATCTTTTTGTCAATATTTTGTCAACATTTTGTGACACACCAATCAATTTAATTTTGAAATATAAGATTGTTTGTTTCATAGTAATCTGTGATTATGATAGTCTGTTTCATGTTATTAATTGGCACACAAAACATATATAGTTTAATAATTTTTATGAAAAGATTTGACATAAATTTAAAACGTTTGGTTATGCTACGTTTTCTTTATTTTAAGAATTGAGCTTTTGTAATGAATAGCCTACATTAAACATTTCTTTCATTAAAATATTTCTATTTAAAAATAACCAACAAATAAATTAGGTCTTTCAAAAATGCTGCGGAATTTATATTTTAATACTTTCAAAATGCTAGCTATGTATATTGCTCTATATTAACGTTCAACAAGTGTTCTATTCTAACCTAACCAGAATTCAATAGTTTTTCATTCTTTTCGAAAATTACGATTTCATTAAATTATTTGTAAATTCATTAAATTTTTAGAAGTTGAACGAACATAGATTTCGGTTACTTGTAGAAATTAGATTTTCTAAAGTCTTTAAAGGAATACTAAAGATCATAAAAGAACAAAATGAATTGAAATTTTAGAAATTGTGGTTTTAAAGACAGTGGTTTTAAAGGAATTTGAACTACGTAAATATACGCTTTTAAATTAAATAATATTAATAAAATAAAATGTTTCTAAAATAAAATATACTTCACGTATTGAATATGAATTTATAAATTAAAATTTCAATTTTGATAAAAAAAAAAAATTGAGCTTGTATTACTTCGACAGATAACCATTTTCCTCCAGCATTTCTAGTTCATAATCAATCTTTTTTATTGAAATATTAGCAACATGTTCTTCTTCTTTTAATTTTAACGATCTTTCTTTTATATTCAATAACCGATCAAGCTTACAGTTTATGCTTCGTTGGGAATCTTCATATTTTTCGATGTGACACCTTACCTTAGAAGGTCTAATTTAAATTCACGTTCAGTAACTTTTTTTGCTTTTAGAATGAGTTCCTTTTCTACTGCCCCAGGTTTTTTTATATTTTCGTCGTCTTCCTCATCTAACAAATCATTAAATGCTTTTGCGATATCATCAGCACAAATTTGTTTCGTAGAACCAAAAGATTTGTTCGATGAAAGACCATCACCAGAAACTCTTATACCGGCAGCCTGAAGAATTTGTTCTTCTCTTTTTGGATGCCTTATTGAATGACAGCTTTTGTTGACATTGTGTTTTTGGTCGGCATAAACCTTGAAAAATGTATCTACATATGTACGTATAATTGGAACACTTAAAAACACCTCAAAATAATTGTACCTTTCTCCACATTTTTCATCTTTAACTGGAGGGCCAAACTTATTTAGTTGTATTGTAAGCTGATCCCATAATCGCTTTGAAACAGCTTCTTCCTGGCCACAATTAGGTAAAATATTTTTTGCCAATCATAAATTCAGCCATGAGTTCCTTTTGTTTGCCATTTATTTTAAATATATTTGCCCTGAAAATTTTTATTTAGATTTTTGAAATTTTAATTTATCAAGTGATTAATATTACTTAAATTTTAAGACCTTTTAGTTATTATTTTATATATCCCGCTTTTTTTTCTCTTGTTGTTCTCAAGAAGTTTAACACTTTTGTTTACGATTGGCTTTGTCGTATCGAATGACATTTAGAAATCGCTCGTTATCGTATGCCATCATCTCAAATTTCGATACTACTTACACGATAGCGTATGCCGTGATTTCAAAATGAAAAATTTCGATCAAATTCACTCGATCACGTATGCGACGATTAGACCCCAGTTATTATTAAAACTCTTTTCTTATGCATATGAGTTTTTAAACACTTTCTTTTAACTCATACTCTTTCTCTGCCTGCCATGGGGCAGCCCCATTCCCCCTCATCCATTTCATCTGAAACTTGGTCCATAGAGTTATTGTAACCAAAGATTAGTTTTAAAATAGTCACGCAAAGTAACGTACAGTCACGGAGAGATTCAAAACTCATATGCATAAGGAGAGTTTTAGTAAAAACTTTTTATGGGTTTGATTATTAATCTCTCCGTGACTGTGTACGACTTTGCGTGACTAATTTAAAATTAATCATTGGTTACAATAACTCTATGGACCAAGTTTCAGATGAAATGGATGAGGGGGAATGGGGCTGCCCCATGGCAGGCAGAGAAAGAGTATGAGTTAAAAGAAAGTGCGTGACTAATTTAAAATTAATCTTTGGTCACAATAACTCTATGGACCAAGTTTCAGATGAAATGCATGAGGGGACCCAGTTTCAGATTGATTGGATGAGGGGAAATGGGGTTTAAATTACTCAGTGACTGTGTGTGACTATCTTAAAATTAATCTTTGGGCACAACAAGCCCATGGACAAAGTTTCAGATCGATCGGATGAGGTGAAGTGAGGTTTTAATCTCTCCGTGATCTTTTTTCACGGCAAGTCTATCGACAAAGTTTCAGATCGATCGGATGAGGCGAAATGGGGTTTAAATCATTCCGTGACTACCCAAAAATTAATCTATAGTCACAAGATTATGATCAAAGTATCAGATCAATTGGATGAGGGGAATTGGGTTGCCCCATGGCAGGCAGAAAGTATGAGTTAAACGAAACTTTAAAAAAGAATGTTTTTTCACTTTCTAAATAATTTCAGATTTTTTTTAAAGCATTTGGTGCTCCATTCGCTTCAAATACATATTTTTTTTTTGTTCTGGTAATCAAAATTTTAATTAACTACATTGGGATTTATTAAATTCAAGTCGTAAGAAAATACCACCTATGTATGTATGTATATGTCGTCTTTCTAATTTAAATTAAAAACAAGAAAATTATAGTCGGTCTAGACCGACTATACGATACCCTATACCATGCGTTTAGAGACCCTATCTCTTAGGCCCAACTAACTGGACATAGAAAATAAGCAAAAACCAAATTTGAGTGGGATTTTTACTAATTTTTTTGGCTGCAGATATGAAAAAGTTCATATCGGATGCTATATCTATATAGGGACTTGGTCCAAAAATGGACCGATCCTGATCATGTTTTTTAACGTCTCTTGTATTTTGAAAAAATATATACAAACAAAATTTGAGAAGAATCAGTGCAATATTGTTTTTTAATAGATTTAAGTGAAGATCGGGAAGCAGCTTTATATGGAGTCAAAGGGATCATTTTTGAACTACTCATTAATGGATGTAATGAACGCATACAAACCCAATTTGAGTAAGATCTATGACAATTTATGTCGATTTCATATGGGTAATTTGTATGGGGGCTAGGTCTGAACATGGACCGATTCTCACCAATTTCAACAGCGTTCATCCCATGGCCGATAAAAGCTTATATACCAAATTTCATCAAAATATATTCATATTTGCGACCTGCAGTTTGATTACAAGGTTTACATGGACACACAGACGGACGGACATTGTTAAATCAACTCAGAAAGTGATTCTGATTCGATCGGTATAATTAAAGATGGATCTAGGTCAAATATTTTTGGTTGTTACAAACAGCAGCATAAAGTCATTATACCCTATACCACTATGTGGTTTGGGTATAATGACTTGACACAGACAGAACAAAAAAATTCAAATAAAAATCAAAATTTGTTACTCTTTTTAGATATTTAGGTGGCTGTATCCCATAGTTTTTTTTAAAAATTTTACCAGCCTAGACTATTAAATCCAAAAAAAATATTTAATCGATTGATTTAAACGTAAGATTAATATCCAATTAAGCTGATGAAAACCTAAATTCTTTACTTAAACAAGTGAGACTTCAATTCAGTCTTTAAGTTTCAATTGTTCAAGAAATGTTAACCATTTGCTAAATCATGCAAACTATATAAAAATTTTATTCGATTAAAAATAATAATCTTTCAAGTTGTTTTTCATTTTCAAATTTACCCAAGGATATTTTACAACAGCTATTTAAAATAGAAAATCTTAAAATTGACTTTAATATGAAAGTAAAAACCAACTCGCCGCATTCCATATTAAGTAAAATTAATCGAAATCGTATATTTTGGTTTACTTAAAGTCGGGCAAACATCAGACCTCGTTCTAATTTTACTCTAAACAAGAGGTCATAATTCGTTGACTGTGACAGATTAAATTATTCTTAGCATTTTATTTGCGAAGATAATTTCGTTAACGAATGATTAGTGATTAGGCCCCAGTACGTTTTGTAAAAAACTAAAATCCTATAAACTAAATCTAGCTCATTAAGGCTTGCTGTTTATCCAACACTTATTGTAGATTATATTAAAACAGATTTGTTTAAATACAAAAAAAACTATTTTTTAAATTGTAAAAACGTTGTTTTATTTACACATTCAAGTTTAGAAATTCCTAAAAAAAAAACAGATATAAACAAACATATTATTTTTCCTTGTTAGACATATCCACCACTTTTAACTTACTTGGAAATCAAACCGTCTTTCTTGGCTAAACGTACAATACAATCATCAGATTCACCCATACGACGGATTTCACCGCAGATAGCATAGGTCTTGTAACCTTCAGTCATACGGCCGGTTTCAGTGTCAACATCGACAAGGGTGAGTTGAACGGAGGCATGATCTTTAGCGTGAATGATTCTGTTGGAAGCAGAGCTAAACAAATTAACAAAAGAGAAGAACATTAACGACATATGCAATCGAAATTATGCCAGAAAAGTCAATTACAGAACTATAACACACACAAAAATCACTCCCTGGAAAACACGTGTTACACTTACCATTTACGAGGCACATACAAATCAACATTCTCACCGGCGTCGTTCTCCATTGTGTTTTTATCTAAATTTAATCAATTTTATTTTCACATTAATCAACATTTTTTTGGTAAACATTTTTAATAGATTTCATACAATTTAACTTACTTTTTTTGTAGAATTTACAAAATAAGTCGACACTCTTTTAGGGAGTTAAAAAGAAAAGAAAGAATTTTAAGGTTGGTAGCACTGTTTTCGTTACACACGAAGTTGGCTGCATTAGCTGAATTATGCTGAATATATGATGTATAAAAAATGCAAGTCTGTAGGAAAATTTCCAACAGCCTTAAGTTAGGTTTTACATTTTTATAGATAGTACAATAAATTGTGACCACCTTTTTTTTAAATTTAATTAAAAACCAAAGAGGATAATTTCTGTAAAATTTTTGAGATGTTTAAGCTTAGGCAAAATGTTTGGTTATAATTTAAGACTAACGTCATTATTTCATATATAAAACTACAACAAAATTAAGAAACACATAATTTATTTGTTCAATATATGACGTTGTTGACTGGAGGTTTTGATTTGTTGCATATGTTTTTATTTTATTCCTAAAATAAATAATTTTGTACATATATTTTATATTTATGCAAATAACAAACACAAGTAATGGGATTACCGCTTGTTTTTGTTAGAGTATATAATCCATCTGGCATCACAAAAAAATCCATCACAATTTTATGTTTTTTGTTTTTGTATACTTTTTCTCTGACAGCAGTTATCAAGTAGAAATTTTCATTTATAAATGTGTTTTTTTTTGTGTTTATAGAATAAATTAAATAAAAATTGTGCCTCAAAATATGCAACGTTATGGTGAAAAGGTAAATATTATAAATGTGTTAAGGAATTTTTTAATATAAAAAATATTTTGTGAATTTTTGTACATAAAAAAATCGAAAATACTTTAAGACGTTATGTTCTATTTTAGGACTTTAATATTAGAAATTTTTATAATGATAATCTTTCCAGTGTCTACATCCCTTTAAATAAGCTTTAAACTGCTTTAAATTTAAATTATTGATTTTTTTTCATAACTTTTTTTTTTTGATATCCTTTGCTAAGAAGTCATAGAACTTGTGCCATTAATGTTTAAATGTGTATGCGTGTGGGGAATGTTCCTGATTTAGTTGTATGTTTAGCTATAATTAATGTACAGCAATAACGTCTAACGTGCGGCTGGTGCTATTCTTTTTATACTCGTAGCATTCTTTAAGTTACAAAATGCAACGTATTTGCAATTTCAAAACAAGAATGGTTTTCCATAGTACGTGTACATACATACTTTATTAACAATTCATAAGAAGAATAATTATAAACAACAACAACTGTGACCAACTAAAAATACCTATGTTGACGCAACAAAATCCTTCAGAATTTTTCAATAGAAAATCAATGTTTTCATTCTTTTTTTTTTTTAATTGAACGTTATATGGGAGAGTGTTTCAAGTGGAACTTGCTTTTCGGTGCTTAACTGGGATCCCTCTTTCATATTTAGGGGCCAACAAAAAAGGAAAACTGAGAATTGTGTAAATTTGAAGTATGTATAAATGCAAAAAGATATTCAAAATTCAAAAATAACGATTGTTTGTTTGGACAGAGTTGTATCTTCTGAAATTAATACAAAGTAAAGCTGTATGGTACGAAAACTGACTCTAACCACACTGCTCCTAGGCCTGACTTTAGGTGAGTGTGTTAATGCGCTGACCAAAAAGTGCAAGTACGAGTGTATGTGATGGTTCACGGTTCAAACCTCACGGCCGCCCTAAGTAGAAAAATTTCATATAGAAACAATCTATTCAATTATAACAACAATTATCACAATGTTCAATAAATCGCTGATGAAGGCTGAAATGCCAGAAACCGGTCCGATTAAGAATACAGTGCAGTTATGAATTTTTGAAATATATGCTTTCTTCTTTACCACGCACCATTGGAACAAAATTAAAATTTGCATATTAATTACAGTATTAATTGCAATATGTCTGAAAAACAAGTAAGAGTGTTAAATTCGGCTGTGCCGATCTTTGATACCCTTCACCTCGGTTTGAGTATTTATAATAAATGTAAACAAAATATTGGAAAAATATGCATGCGTTTTCTATATGCATGCGTTTCCGGTTATATGACATAACTTCTCGTTTAATTTAGTTTTTGCTAATTAAATAGCTCGCCCTTACTTACCTCCATTGCAAAGGTAATGGTTGTGTAGGGTATATGCATTAAATTGTGCTTATTGGAGATGGCTGTATAGTTTCTTTTAACTGGCCAATTATTTCTTCATTGCGGCCATGTAGGTCGGATAGAGTAACAAAATAATGACCAGAAAAAAACTCTCTCAACTTTTTTATTAAAATATTGCCATATTTAGAAAACATAGAGAATAAATTTATAATAATAAATAATTAAATTAGGGACCAAATATCCCAAACATTTTAAATAAAATAATTTTTTATCTTTTTTTTTTTTTGAAAAACTTAAAATTTTCATCCAAAAAAATTATGAAAATTTATATATAAAAAATAACATTCTCATCAAATTGCGTTTATTTATGTAACAATTTTTATGTTCGAAATTCTTAAATATCATTTGAGGTTTTATAAAATTCATTGAATTTAAATTAATGTTTTCTATATGCGATTCTGTAAATTTCAACGATCCGACAATCGCAAAATATATCGACAGCTATTGTTGTTTGCACTAAGGATTAAGTGATTCACTAAGTACAGACATCTTAACGACAGTCGACAAATCTATTTTTCTATTTATTTAAATTGTAAACCAATGGCATCTCTGTCAAAATAAGCGAAAAACACAAAGAAAAAAACAAATTACTTCGTGTTTGACCGGATGATTTTAAGTTTAATATCTTTATTTTTTTACTAATATTTCTGTGTATTTATTTAAAAATGAAATAATGAATTGAATATTCTATTTAATTTTTTTATTTATATAAAAAAGTTTTTTTAATTAAAGCAAAATATTTTCACTATTTTATGATTTTTATTTATGTATGACGACATTTCAACCTAAAGAGCTGTACGCAGCTTGTTAAGGAATCTTAACTGAAAATTTTCATATATTTCTTAAAGAAAAAAAAGCACAAAAGTACCTTTCAGTGCAACGCTAGCAATCAGCTGTTTTCTGTCAATTATTTAGAATTGTAAAATTGAAAACAAATCAATTCTGCTTTATTTGGCCTGCTAAACGCTTTTTAAGCTCAGTATCAAAATTACCCATCCGCTTCTTGTTTTTCTTTGCCGAATTTTGTTCGTTTTTTCCATGTTTGCAACTGAAAAATAACTTTTAATTTTTTAGCATATTACATTTTGTTTATGCCTACCTCTCCTGTCAAAATTCCGTTCAGAAAGAACGAAAAATTTGATATTCCTGCTCAAAGCCTGGGTTGCCTAACTTAATTTACGTCAAAAAAAGGTAGTAAAAACAATACTACTTTTTTAAAAAGCTGCAGACTATCAACAGAAATTTTTTGACAGAAAAATTCCTTAAGCATTTCTGAAGCATTTTTTTATATGAAGTTTTTGATTCCTTAGCAAGCTGCATACAGGCCTTAAAAATTTAAGTTTTTATCGATTGAATAAACAACACAAAAATGGTTGTCGTTTAGATAACAACAACAGCTGACTTTAACAATAGCGAATATCGTTTAAAAATTTTACTGATAATTTTGCTATTTTCTTTTTTTTAACGATTCGACTATCGTTAAAAAAAAGTTACTGAATCGCGGTACTGAAAAGCTATTAATTTCTCCTGAATGTCAATATTTTTTTTAAATGTAAAAATCTTTTAAATGTAAACACAGGTGTCTTTTTTTGGAATTTCAATTTGTGTTTAACGAATAAATTTTATATATTAAAGATGCAATTGATGTCTTCTAAATTTAAAATTATAATTTCCGACGTTTTGATATGATTTTCTGAAATTCAATTAATTGTAATTTATAATTGGAAATTTTTAATTCTAGTTTTTAGAATTGATATTTTCTTAAATTTAAATGGAAAATTTGAAAAGTGCAATTTTATATTTATGTGAATAATAATGCTTTAGTAATTATAAACAATTTTTAAAAATTATATGTAATCGCAATCAGATATTTTGTAGGTAAAGCAGAAATTCTATATAACTATGCAGAACTGTTTTGAAAGCAAAAAACTCATTGATGAACTCGGTAACTCTATTTTGTAAAGACAACAAAAAGTTAATATGCCAAACTTATGTTCATATTTGTAAAAGAATAATAAAAATGCGTATGAAATAAAAGACCAGCCCGTGTATACTCTTAACATTGTTCTGTATGATATCCAGTTGAAAATATTAACATTCATGTTAAAATAGAAATAACTATTGCAAAGCTAATTAGAACAAACAAAAATTGTGGCGCCATCTACTGTGGGATAGTCAATCTGAGCAAAATGAAGTGACACTCTGTTAATGCAAAAGAAATGTATTTTCCCCACAACAAAATATTGCAGAATTTTATGTAAATAAAATAATATACCGATTTATTTCTAACATGTAGTTGTTATGGATATACATATATATAATATATGTATATTATTTGTGTTATTTAATATGTTCATGCATGTATATGTAAATATTACACACAAAAAATACAACATCAAACGTTATTTTTGTGTTTTTCTCTTTAAATAAATTTATACATAAAATTTTTTTTTTGCTAAATTTACATTGTTTTTTTTTTATTAACAACTAGGTATTTTAGCATTATTTGCTTTAGATGCTGGTGAATTTTTACTCCCTTTACATATATTAACTCGTAGTATCTGCTTGTCGAAAAAATTTTGGATCGATTTTAACCCCTTTCCCGTGACCCATTCGATCTGAAATTTTGCAGGCAGGCTTGTGGTAATAACAGAAATGATCTAACAAATTTTTTTAGTGATGCCAAAACAATGGAAACTTTTAAAATTTTCTACCAGAGTTAAAAAAAAATGCACAAAGGGTTAGTTTTTATTATATTATTACCACAACAACCACAAAAACAACAAGTCCAGCTATGAAGAAACATCATATTTTTCATTTTTTTTTTTACTTTTTCAGAGATTTCTCTGGACCTGTTCTACCGATTTTAATGATTTTTGAAATAGAAATCTTCCCATGAATTTGTTGAATCATTCTCACTAAAAATGACCACTGTAGCTGCACTATTGAGGGCGTGATCGTGACAAGAACAACATAGAAAATTATATTTTTTTTCAAGATTTTTTTTAGTTCTTCATTCAAATCTCGGGCCTTAATCGACCGATTTGGACGGTTTTAAACAGCAAACTTTTCAGGATGTTAGTGAATCATTTTTTGTGTCAACGAGCACCCTAGCTGCCCGATTGATGCCGTCATCGTGATTTCCACAGACGGACAGACGGGCAGACGGACAGACGGACATCGCTATATCAACTCCGGTTGTTATAAGGATCACAAATATATATATTTTATGGGGTCCAAAATTTTTTTTCTAATTATTACAAACGGAATGACAAACTTATATATACCCTCTGCACACTGGAGTGGAGGGTATAAAAAGGAAATTGTTTTTTTCACATTTGCTCCAAAGTAACTACACCCAGAGAAAAAACAAGCGGAAATCAACAATTTCCACCTTAAATCAACAAAAAAACAGCTATGAAAGTCAGCCAAGGTGGAAAATTGTAATATTAATAACAACGTGCAACTTAAAAACAAAATATATGTAGTTACAAACTTGATTTAAAATTGCTCGTCCTTGTTTCACCATCGGTAGACATCAAAACAAAAATTTGCCATTTTTAAATCAAATGTGTGCAATATTAAATTAAGTATGTTTTACATTGTTTCAAAGTAGAAGCATTTTTAAAACTTTGGATCAACTGTGCACAACTTCATTTTGAGAATGTAGCGTCTTTGAATTAAAAACCATTACTCGAGCTTCGAGCTACTCGAGCTACTCGAGCTACTCCTTTCGAGTAGTATTTCGGCAACAGCACAATTATTGCCATAATTCTTTGAAATTTTAAGGACGTTAAGTCCTCTTATATGCTATTTTAGAATTTGTAAATTTGTAGCAAGTGTTCCTTAAATATTTTTTGAAAAATAATTTTTTTTTTTAATTACTGGTCTTTTTCGAGTAGTAGTTCTCCCACCCCGCACCTTTCATCCGAGTGTTCCAATATTTTAGAAAAAAAATGTGTTGATATAATCGACTACAATTTGTATTAATTTTTACCATATACTTTTGAAAAATTTTTTGTAAATCGATGTCAGACTTCCATGAAGTGAATGTTTTCATACATTTGTATGGAAAGTGGTCGAGCTTTTTCGAGTAGTAGTTTGTCCACCCCACAATTATTGTCGGAAAGGTTTGAAATTTAAAAGAAATACTCTCCTTACATTTCTAAATCTAAAAAATATAACTTTTGGCTATGTCATTATAAAAAATTTCCTGTAAAATTATCTCAAACATGAAATAAGAACAAATTTTCACACTTTTGTGTGGGAAGAGTCTGATCTTTTTCGAGTAGTAGTTCGTCCGAGCCACAATTTTGACCAGATTACTTTGAAATTTCGTGTACGGAATTTAATCGTATTTTCAACATTAAAAAGCATAAATTTGTACCATGTGTGCCTTAAATATTTTATGTAAATCGATGTTAAACTTGCATGAAGTGAATTTTTTCATATATTTGTATGGAAAGTGGTCGAGCTTTTTCGAGTAGTAGTTCTCCAACAGCACAATTATTGTCGGAATACTTTGAAATTTTAAGAATATTATCTTGATATATTTGCAACTACAAACAGTAAAAAATTTTAGCAAGTCGTGATGGAAATTTTTTTTTTTAAAGTTACATCAATCTTGAAATAAGAACAAATTTGCACACATTTGTATAGAAAGTGGTTGATCTTTTTCGAGTAGTTGTCCTTCCAGAGCTCAATTTCAATCGGAATGACTTAATTTTTTAAATGAGTCATCATTGAATAAGGTCAATTACGGGCAGTAAAAAGAAAAAAAGAATTTTTTTTTTTTGGAAAAATTTATTTTTTATTTTTTGTTTTTCGTCGAGTAGTAGATAGTTCCTCCAACCTTCAATTTTTGGCGGAATGCTTTGAAACTTGAAGGAAGTGTTCTCTTTGTATATACAGCTCTAATGAATATAATTTTTTATTACGTCGTTGTGGAAAATTTTCATCAAACTTCAAATAAGTGCATATTTTCACACATTTGTATAGAAAGTGGCCAATATCAGTCGAGTAGTGCTATATCGACGCCACAATTTTGGTCGGAATGGCTTAAAATTTTTTATGAGTAATCTCTGAATATAGTCAATTACAGACAGTGAAAAAATTAAAAAAAAAATTTTTTTTATTTTTTTACACTTTTTGCAAAATTTCCAATCTTTTTCGAGTAGTTGTTCCCACACGCCAACATTTTTGTCCAAATGCTTTGAAATTTTGAAAACATATCCTCTACATATATTCAGATTAAAATACTGAAAGTTTTTTCCACCAGTTCTTGAAAAATTTTTTGTAAATATGCATCAAACATATACGAAGAACATTATTTCCATACATTTGGGTGGAACGTGGATGATATTTTTCGAGTAGTACTTAGCCCACTCCATAGTTTTTATCAGAATGCTTCAATATTTCAGGAGACTAATCTACCAATATAACTGACTCCAAAATACGTAAAATCTTACCATGTCTTTTTGGATTTTTTTTTTTAAATGACGTCAAACATCTATGAAGTTAATATTTTCATACATTTGTATGGAAAGTCGTCGAGCTTTTTCGAGTAGTAGTTTGCCCACGCCAGTGGGACACTTCGTTTCAAGTGAAATTTAACGATGATATTCCTGGCATCTGTACGATTCTAAAAAGTATACATTTGTTATACTAAATACCTATATTTAACTTTTTCTATGCTTTCAAACATTGAAAATACTAATTTTTACTACTCGAGCTACTCGTTGAGTTCGAGTAGCTCATCAACTACTCGAGTAGCTCGGGTAGCTCGTGTACTCGAGCTTGACCGTAGGCTCTGTTAAAAACTATCAACGTTGATTTAAAGTTATTATCTGTACCACTGTACCACTGTAGTGGGTTTGATTTTTTTTTAAATTTATACTTACGTTTTTAATTGATAACACGATTGTTATATTTTTATACATTTTTTACATTTTATTAAAAATTAATTTATAATAATGTTTTTGGGCGGATATAAGTTTTTCCATTGTTAATAACACTGTCCAACAAATTAAGACTTTTTGAATGGAACAGAATAGCGACCCCATAATTCTGAAAGGGTATGTTGAGGAGATAATTTTTGTAGAACAAACTTATGGTCCAGCACGTCTGAGTATTTTTTTACAGTGGGTAAAAGTTTTCATTTTTTGGTCGAAGGGAGCATTATACTTTATGAAAAAAATGCTGTAAGTTAATGTCTGAGAGAATTCCTATGGTCAGAGTTGTATTGTGGAATTGTATGAGGATTATTTTTGTGGAAGATTTTAACCCTCTAACTGGTCTCTTTAAGGGTCAATTTGACCCTTTTTTTCGAGAAAATCAAAAAATTTCCTTTAAAAAATGACATTTAAGGATTAAAATATTCTACGAAAATGTTTGCCGAAAAATTTCAGTGCAGGTCACCAAAGACACCATTGTTGTAAATAAAGCTCTTTACGATTAATTGGCAAAATTACACGCCAACTTCTATAAAAAAATTATAATTTTGTTTTAATACTGGTTTATTATTGTACGATGTACATATTTATTTTTTTGCTTCAAATTTTCGAGTAAAAGGGAATTGGGAAATAGCAGTAGTATGACAATGGATTAAAGATTAAACTTAATACGCTTTCCTGTATTTAGCTTGA
Source organism: Cordilura impudica (assembly GCA_963682025.1). Taxonomy (NCBI): domain Eukaryota; kingdom Metazoa; phylum Arthropoda; class Insecta; order Diptera; family Scathophagidae; genus Cordilura; species Cordilura impudica. Next base: position 283,443,276 of record OY821518.1, on the reverse strand, counting down.
CGTGAATGTTCCGATGGGTCAAGGTTTCTGTACAAGCCCCATACGTATTCAGCAAGCATTACACTTTGGGATTTCCCTTTGAATCTTTCTTCCAATACCTTTATATCCTGATGAAACCTTTCACCGTGTTCATCTGAAACCGCTCCAAGGTTTTCTTTAAAAAAAATCGAGATGAGAGTGCAGTCAAACTGTTGGTCACATCAATTTGATAAAAAACATTATTTGGTTCAATGAAGCACGCCAATGAAATTCAATGAACTGTAATTTTTAATGCATCTAAAGGCTCCACAAAAGTTAAACAAAGCTTTTTATAGAACTTTTAAGTAGATATTAAACTGCTATTTAATTTTTTTTGTTCCAACAAAATTTAATCAATAAATAAAAAGAACTATTTATAAATTTTCTTTTTTAAACTCTTTCTTTTATTTCATACTCTCTGTCTGTCTGTCTGTCGTGGGGCAACACCATTCCCCCCTTATCCAATTAATCTGAAACTTGGCTCATAGCTTTGCTGTGACTACAGATTAATTTTGGGGCAGTCACGCACAGTCATGGAGTATTCTAAATGTCATTTCCCCTCATCCGATCGATCTGAAACTTGGTCCATACATTTGCTGTGAAAAAAAAAATCATGTAAGTTCGATCACAGGGGAGATGTGTAAACATCTAGTAATTAAAGATTTTTTTATGTCACTTTTTTAAAATCAAACAGAAAGCGTCATCCATGTATCACTTATAGCAAATTTGTGGAGTTGTTGAATTATGTATGTACATATATGTTTTTAACATTTTACAGTAAAGGGTTGTTGAATTAGCTGAAACTATTTTATACAGTGAAGGCCGTGCCAAACACACTGGAGCTCGGCTTCTTATATGTATACAGCCGAACGAAAACAAAAATACTCACCAAAGAGTAAAAGTAAACAACAATTTCATTCAGTCTTATGAAAGCTTTTGAACAAAGCAGGTCTATGTCGCATTGCCTTTTGAAATTCATATATATATTTTTTTTTTAATATGTAGGTACACAGAGAATATTTGTTTAAAAGAAACCAAAAATGTTGAGAAAATTTCGAAGACTTGAAAAACTATAAATTAAACATTTTCTATAAATAACATACGTCGCCTTCATTTGACAACATTATAGCTGTATTTTATGCATTTTTTTTTTAATATTAAAAAATATCCAGTTACTAGTAATTTTTTAGTTTTTGGTAACATACCACTTAATAACTTTTGAAATTTCTTATCTTTTTAAGTTTTGCTATTTTGTGTTTTTTTATTTTGTTTTTTAAAGAAATGAATTACTTATTATTACTTATTTGATTTAATAAACTTCCAACTTATGGATAAAAGAGATTAAATGTTTTACCTATTCAGAATGTAAGATTTAAAATTTTAAAACAACAAAATATATTTCAAATTTTACCATATTCTTCGTGAACTCAACTCAACATTCATACAAAATCTCCACAAATCCATTTAATATCGGTATTGTGTTACGTCCATGGATTTCGATCAGTGTAGTACAACTAACACATGCTCATAAACACTATTGCTAACTCAATTCTCTCGATGTCCACCACTGATTTTATATCATAATTTTTTCACCAATACAATCATAAGTCACACCGATTTGTCTGGCAGCGTAACATGTAAACTCAATGTTATGCTGTTTTTGTGATTGTATTGTGAAATAGAAATTTAACCCCTGCGCGTATAGATGTTTACATATTAAAGGATTAATTTTGACTTAGTCACGCACAGTCACGCATGGTGACGCACACTCACGGAGAGATTTAAAACGGATATGCCCTCATCCAATCAATCTGAAACTTGGCCGATATATCTGTGTTCATAAGCATTAACCGCCTAAGTCGAAAATCATGCTTTCGAGAAAAATAACTTTTTATATAAATGTAGTGAGACTTCATTACGACTTAGGTCAGTATATTTTTATTAATATCTTTTTAATAAATAGTGTTAGAGAAATGCGGATTTCACGTAAATATAAAGCATTTTTAGTAGAACATGATAGCATACATAACCCAAATAGTCGAATATCATGCTTTTGAGAAAAATAATTTTTTCTATAAATGTAAAGGGGCTTGATTACGACTTAGGTCAGCATGTTTTCATTAATAACTTTTTAATAAAAAGTGATAGAGAAATGGGGATTTCACGAAAATATAAAGCGTTTTTAGTAGAATATGATAGCATACATAACTCAAACCATTCTTAAGTCGACTTAGGCGGCTATCGCTTGTGACCACAGATATTTGCTGTAAAGAAAGTTTAACTTCGACATAGTCACGCACAGTCACGCATAGTCACGGAGTGACTTAAAACCAATTTCCCCTTATACGATCTATCTGAAACTTGGTCGATAGACTTGCTGTGAAAAAAGACACACAGTCACGCACAGTCACGGAGAGATTAAGAGAAGAGAAGAGAAGAGAAGATTAATTTTAAGATAGTCACATAGTCACGCACAGTCACGTAGTGATTTAAACCCCATTTCCCCTCATCCGATCGATCTGAAACTTTGTCCATAGAGTTGTTGTGACCAAAGATTAATTTTAAAATGGTCAAGCAAAGTCACGCACAGTCACGGAGAGATTCAAAATTCATATGCATAAGGAAAGAAAGAGTTTTGATAAATACTTTGTTTTTATGGGATTTTAAGAATTTTCCGTTAATCTATATTTAAACTGTTCAAATATATTTAACAAGTCAAACGGCATTATTTTAAGTTCGTGCCAGCTACATCTCCAAAAAAAAAAAAAAAAACAAGTAAGAAAATTATAGTCGGTCTAGACCGACTATACGATACCCTATACCATGCGTTTAGAAACCGTATCTCCTAGGCCCAACTAACTGGACATAGAAAATAAGCAAAAACCGAATTTGAGTGGGATATGAATATCGGGAAGCAGCTCTATATGCGGCCAAAGGGATCATTTTTGGACTACTCATTAATGGATGTAATGAACGCATACAAACCCAATTTGAGTAAGATCTATATGACAATTTGGATCTTATGGCAATTTATGTCGATTTCATAGGGGTAATTTGTATGGGGGCTAGGTCTGAACATGGACCGATTCTCACCAATTTCAATAGCGTTCATCCCATGGCCGATAAAAGCTTATATACCAAATTTCATCAAAATATATTCATATTTGCGACCTGCAGTTTGATTACAAGCTTTACATGGACACACAGACGGACGGACGGACGGACGGACGGACAGTGTTAAATCAACTCAGAAAGTGATTCTGATTCGATCGGTATAATTAAAGATGGGTCTAGGTCAAATATTTTTGGTTGTTACAAACAGCAGCACAAAGTCATTATACCCAAACCACATAGTGGTATAGGGTATAAAAATAACGCAATATGCGGATGGCGATGATCATTAAAAATTTTATCAACAACATGATAGTTTTCATTACGATCATGTTCAGTAGTTAAAAACCACTACTGTGTAAAATCATTAACCGCATTGTATAGCATTCTTTGCTTTTGGGTTATACAGATGTATGTGCTTATGTATGTGCTTTTGTCTGTATGTTGAACTGATCGGCTTGTTTTTATGCTGCATCTGAATTGGATTGGATTGTTCTGTACTCGCATGTATTTTTGTATGTATGTACGTTAGTTGTTGTTATTATGTTTAAGTTCTGGTTGTCGTCAATTTTTTAATATTGTTTTTATACCCTCCACATCTCAGTGGCAGAGGGTATATATAGGTTTGTCATTCCGTTTGTAACGCATCGAAAAACTAATTTCCGACCCAATAAAGTATATATATTCTTGATCCTTATCACAGCTCGAGTCGATATAGCGATGTCCGTCTGTCCGTCTGTCCGTCTGTCCGTCTGTCCGTCTGTCCGTGTGTCTGTTGAAATCACGCTCATTCAAAAAAAAAAGCATTTACTTAGGTCAGGTTACGAAAAAATTATTTGCCATAATTCCCACCAGGTTGGTATTGAAATCGGAGTAAATCGGGAGCCTCTGCGCTGAGAAATGAACAAAAGTTTATAGATACCTCTAAAAAAAACATGAAACCTAGTGTTTTCTTGTAATAGTTTAGTGGTTGAACATACAACAACATAAAAAAAGCCACAAAAAAAATGTGATTCATACATATTAACAATAACAAGAACACAACTACCATGAGCTATGTTAATAGTATTGCCACAAACCGAGGTGGAGGGTATCAAAGATTCGGCACAGCCGAATTTAACACTCTTACTTGTTTAGTGTCATTTTATTTGACATAAATGTGTTTAGGTTACTTCTATGGTATTGGTTTATTTATTGGTTGCAGAATAATGTCTAGCCAGTAGACAGTGGGACCATTAAGTATTTTTAATGAATTTGATTCAAAATGAAAAAAATTATAGTTGTTTAAGACCAGCCATATGATGACCTGTACAAGAGCTTCTTGTTCCTTAAGTTGGGTATGAGTAACACAAGGCAACAAAATTGAACTTTTTTGGGTGTTGACTGGAACTTTATTGCAATTTAAATACTATTTAAGGTCGCTGATTTCAAATCTAATCTCCATTTTTCTCCATCGGCTCGCATTTTTAACTTACAGGTACTAATCGTTTTTTTGGCTTTTTTAAAAAATTGTTATTTTTTTTCAAAACAACGATATCTCCGAAACTACTCGGCAAATTTAAAACCAATGTAAGCACGGCTTAAAGGTAATATTGTTGACTGGTTTTGGGTTTTTTTAAACTGAATATGGTGAACCGTTTTCAAGTTATTCCAATAAATGTACTGGAAGTGCCTTAATATACGGTATATCGCGAAAAGTCGAGCTGATAGAAATAACCAAGTGCATATTTGGATTCAGCGTCCCAAATAACTCAGTAAAAAGAAACATTCAGTTCTTAATCAACAACAACCTTGGTCCCTTGCGTAATTCATTCATTTCATAATATATGACTAATATCTGCACAAAAATTTTCTCGTTTCAATTCATAAGCTTTCCTAAGTTCAGCGATAAATAGGGGATAAATGCTTCCAATTCTATCAAATGTCAATATTAATTTACAATGAAAAAATTACATATATTTCAAAGAGTTTTGTTAATAGAGATAACTATAAATTAAAGCAGAGTTAGCTTCAAATACCGAATTGGGGAATTGAATTTGTTCTTTTTTTATATATCTTAATATATACTAGCAGATTCTAGCGCTCGAAATTCGAGTGCTATTTCTAGGCAGCTTTATTTTTCAACGAAGCCAATACACAAACCAACACTTTTATGGTTTATTATTATTGTGAAAGAAGATAACAAACTCATTAATAGCCACATTAACAAATTTAATAAAACACACATAGCATATGTATAATTTTATGTATGTGTTAGTAGCAACTTTAAATGCAATTTACTAAGAACAAAGGATTGAATTTAAAAATCTGTAAATTTGCAAAACAGCTAGAAGGAAATACCTTTCAAATAATATACATTTGGTCAAAATCGGGATAAAACGGTAGAACAAAACATCGGTCACAAGACTAAGCCAATCCACAAACCAACACTTTTATGGTTTATTATTATTGTGAAAGAAGATAACAAACTCATTAACAAACACAATAACAATTTTAATAAAACACACATAGCATATGTATAATTTTATGTATGTGTTCGTAGCAACTTTAAATGCAATTTACTAAGAACAAAGGATTGAATTTAAAAATCTGTAAATTTGCAAAACAGCTAGAAGGAAATACCTTTCAAATAATATACGTTTGGTCAAAATCGGGATAAAACGGTAGAACAAAACATCGGTCACAAGAAATCGCCTAGCCTATTAATATTATAGATGTAGTTACGCTTATCACTGACTGACTATGTAATGCCGTAAGATGAAAATTTTATTTCTTTATCATAAATTTTATATGCATACCTTTCCCTTTTCTTAAAAAAGGAGATATTCTTAAAAGAGTACTTTATCTTAAAAAAGTACATTTTCTTAAAAATTACTTTTCATTAGAAAAGTATTTTTGATGTGTAAACATCAGGGGGGTAAAAATTTATTTCACAATACAATCAAAAAAACAGAGTAAGACAAAAGCGTTGTGTGGTACGATTGTATTGGTGAAAAGATTAGGAAGTGTTTGGAGATAAAATGAGGGAGGGAATAACGTTATAAAAAAATGAAAAATGAAAAATGAATAATGAAAAATTAAAAATGAAAAATGATAAATGAAAAACAAGTAAGAAAATTATAGTCGGTCTAGACCGACTATTCGATACCCTATACCATGCGTTTAGAAACCCTATCTCTTAGGCCCAACTAACTGGACATTGAAAATAAGCAAAAACCAAATTTGAGTGGGATTTTTATTAAATTTTTTTGGCTGCAGATATGAAAAAGTTCATATCGGATGCTATATCTATAAAGGGACTAGGTCCAAAAATGGACCGATCCTGATCATGTTTGGTAAGGTCTCTTGTATTTTGCAAAAATATGGACAAACAAAATTTGAGAAGAATCAGTGCAATATTTTTGTTTTTTAATAGATTTAAGTGAAGATCGGGAAGCAGCTCTATATGGGGTCAAAGGGATCATTTTTGGACTACTCATTAGTGGATGTAATGAACGCATACAAACCCAATTTGAGTAAGATCTATATGACAATTTGGATCTTATGGCAATTTATGTCGATTTCATATGGGTAATTTGTATGGGGGCTAGGTCTGAACATGGACCGATTCTCACCAATTTCAATAGCGTTCATCCCATGGCCGATAAAAGCTTATATGCCAAATTTCATCAAAATATATTCATATTTGCGACCTGCAGTTTGATTACAAGCTCTACATGGACACACAGACGGACGGACGGACGGACATTGTTAAATCAACTCAGAAAGTGATTCTGATTCGATCGGTATAATTAAAGATGGGTCTAGGTCAAATATTTTTGGTTGTTGCAAACAGCAGCACAAAGTCATTATACCCAAACCACATAGTGGTATAGGGTATAATTAAAAATGAAAAACGCAAAATGAAATATGATAAATGAAAAACAAGTAAGAAAATTATAGTTGGTCTAGACCGACTATACGATACCCTATACCATGCGTTTAGAGGCCCTATCTCTCAGTCCCAACTAACTGGATATAGAAAATAAGCATAAACCAAATTTGAGTGGGATTTTTTTAATTTTTTCGGCTGCAGGCATGAAAAAGTTCATATCGGATGCTATATCTATATGGGGACTAGGCCCAAAAATGGACCGATCCTGACCATGTTTGGTAAAGTCTCTTGTATTTTGCAAAAATATATACAAACAAAATTTGAGAAGAATCAGTGCAATATTTTTTGTTTTTTGATAGATTTAAGTCAAGATCGGGAAGCAGCTCTATATGGGGCCTATGACTAAGAGTTTTCCAATAGGATCATTTTTGGACTACTGATTAATGGATGTAATATATACATACAAACCCAATTTGACTAAGATTTGTATGATAATTTGGATCTTATGGCAATATATGTTGATTTCATAGGGGTCATTTGTATGGGGGCTAGGTCTGAACATGGACCGATTCTCACCAATTTTAATAGCGTTCATCCTATGGCAGATAAAAGATTAAATACCAAATTTCATCAAAATATATTCATATTTGCGACCTGCAGTTTGATTACAAGCTTTACATGGACACACAGACGGACGGACCGACACGTTAAATCGAATCAGATAGTGATTCTGATTCGATCGGTATAATTAAAGATGGGTGTACCACTATGTGGTATAGGGTATAATGAGAAATAAAAAATTAAAAATGAAAAATGAAACATTAAAAATGAAAAACGAACAAGTAAGAAAATTATAGTCGGTCTAGACCGACTATACGATACCCTATACCATGCGTTTAGAAACCCTATCTCTTAGGCCCAACTAACTGGACATTGAAAATAAGCAAAAACCAAATTTGAGTGGGATTTTTATTAATTTTTTTGGCTGCAGATATGAAAAAGTTCATATCGGATGCTATATCTATAAAGGGACTAGGTCCAAAAATGGACCGATCCTGATCATGTTTGGTAAAGTCTCTTGTATTTTGCAAAAATATGTACAAACAAAATTTGAGAAGAATCAGTGCAATATTTTTGTTTTTTAATAGATTTAAGTGAAGATCGGGAAGCAGCTCTATATGGGGTCAAAGGGATCATTTTTGGACTACTCATTAGTGGATGTAATGAACGCATACAAACCCAATTTGAGTAAGATCTATATGACAATTTGGATCTTATGGCAATTTATGTCGATTTCATATGGGTAATTTGTATGGGGGCTAGGTCTGAACATGGACCGATTCTCACCAATTTCAATAGCGTTTATCCCATGGCTGATAAAAGCTTATATGCCAAATTTCATCAAAATATATTCATATTTGCGACCTGCAGTTTGATTACAAGCTTTACATGGACACACAGACGGACGGACGGACGGACGGACGGACGGACGGACATTGTTAAATCAACTCAGAAAGTGATTCTGATTCGATCGGTATAATTAAAGATGGGTCTAGGTCAAATATTTTTGGTTGTTACAAACAGCAGCACAAAGTCATTATACCCAAACCACATAGTGGTATAGGGTATAAAAATAAAAAATGAAAAACGAAAAATGAAAAATTTTAAATGAAGCAGTTGAATTAATAAATATTTTTATATTAGCAGAGCCCCTGCAGTTGTTTGCTATGTATAAGTGATAGATAGATGAATCTTTAATTACTAGATGTTCACACATCTCCCCTGTGATCGGACTGACATGAAAAAAAACATTTTCTTAAAAAGTGCATTTTCTGAAAAAAAAAAAATTACTTAAAACAAGTAGGATCTTTAAGTTCTGATATGCCGAATCTTTGATACTCTCCATTAGGGTTTTACGTTTACATTAATATCTGGAATTCTTGCACAAATATAAATAAAATATTTTAAAAAGTAAACAATTTGAAAAACTTAATACTAAATTATTACAACAAACACACTGAATTTTTAGCAATTTTTAGAGTGTATATTAGGCCATATCTTCGCATATTGATGCCGGATTTAATCCATATTAATTACCGACCATCTCGAAATGATAATAAACAATATTATCCTATCTCGGGGTAAATGCTTTATTTTGTGAATAAGCATGAATTCAACACATAGGCAGACAGACGGACGGACGAACAGAAGGACGGACGGATATCACTATATCTGCTCAAGTTGTTATAAGGATAAATAATATATATATTTCATGGTTACAAACGAAATGACAAACTGATATATATTTACCCTCTGCACAGTGGTATGGAGGGTATAAATATTCTTCTTCATAAAAAAATTTATTTTCTTCAAAAATAACAATGAATAAAATACCTTTTCAGAAAAGAGTATGTTTTTTTTTTTAAAAATACGAGTTAAAGCTATCTCCAAAATCCCAATGATTTTATTTTATAATGCTCAATCTGGCATCACGAAATTCTAATTATTTTCTTTACGATGAAAGTTTTTTAGATTGTAACATTTGTAAAACAACGAAAAATTTCACATTAAGGTTTACTCCAGAACATGCGCCATTCTTGCAGCATTTCATTCTGAATTACATACCTACATAACGTACAACAAGTATGTACCAAAATGTATTATTTAATTATAATTTTATTCCTAAATGTTTGAATTTAATGTAGGAATTTTAATAGAAATACATATTGTCAAATAAACAATTTTAAGACCTTGTGTGTTTTATTCTGAGCGGCTGACGTGTCTTTTAACAATACGTTTTCTTAAAAAAGTAAATTTTTGCTACAAATTTACCTTTTTGCTAAAAAAAATTATATTTTTGTTAAAAACTAGCTTTTCTAAAAAAGATAAATTTTTTGTTCAAAAAGTACTTTTTTTTCTTAAATATATGTTTTTTTTTATTAAAAGAAAACGTGCGTCTTAAAAAAATACTTAAAAAATTATTTTCATTAAAAATTGTATTTTTTTAACAAAGTACCTTTTTTTAAAATACGTTTTCTTAAAAAAATAAATTTTTGCTAAAAAGGAACTTTATCTTAAATTAACTTTTCTTAAAAAAGTAACTTGTCTTCAAAAAGGACCTTTACTAAAAAAGTACTTTCTCTTAAAAAGTACGCTTTCTTAAAAAAGTACCTTTTGATGTGTAAACATCTATACGCGCAGGGGGGTAAGTTTCTATTTCACAAAACAATCACAAAAACAGCGTAACATGTGAGACGTAAGACTAAATCGGTGTGACTTATGATTGTATCGGTGAAAAAATTATGATAACATGTTTGAAAATGAAAAATGAAAATAAAAAATGAAAAATGAAAAATAAAAATTTCATTTCATCATATTCGAAGAAATTATATGGTGTACAATTTAAGGACCTATTGAAAATACGTATTTTAATCTTTTTACATAAAATTATTATCGCTCGAGATTAATAAATAGATTAAAATTCAGTAGATTTAATAGAACCAAAAATATAATCCAAATCAGGCATCATAGATTAGTATCAGAATGGCAATTTTATATGCTACCAGTAAACATTAAAGTTATAAGCAACGCACGTTTTTTTAAGAAATAATTATTTGAGCTGTACTCGTAAAAGTAATATATGTATGTATTGTTTTTCTTTTTTTTTTGTATTTTTGTTTTGTTTTCAGTTTTATTTAAAATTTTGTTTATTTAACTAAACTTGTTAACTAACTTATTTTAATTAATGCATTTTTATTTTATTTTTAATATTTAATTTTTAATTTTTGATTTTTAATTTTTAATTTTTAATTTTTAATTTTTAATTTTTAGTTTTTAGTTTTTAATTTTTAATTTTTAATTTTTAATTTTTAATTTTTAATTTTTAATTTTTAATTTTTAATTTTTAATTTTTAATTTTTAATTTTTAATTTTTAATTTTTAATTTTTAATTTTTATTTTTTAATTTTTAATTTTTAATTTTTAATTTTTAATTTTTAATTTTTTAATTTTAATTTTTAATTTTTAATTTTTAATCTTTAATTTTTAATTTTTAATTTTTAATTTTTAATTTTTAATTTTTAATTTTTAATTTTTAATTTTTAATTTTTAATTTTTAATTTTTAATTTTTAATTTTTAATTTTTAATTTTTAATTTTTAATTTTTAATTTTTAATTTTTAATTTTTAATTTTTAATTTTTAATTTTTAATTTTTAACTTTTAATTTTTAATTTTTAATTTTTAATTTTTAATTTTAAATTAAATTAATTAATTAATTAAGAATTAAGAATTAATTTTAAATTAAATTAATTAATTAATTAAGAATTAAGAATTAAAAATTAAAAATTAAAAATTAAAAATTAAAAATTAAAAATTAAAAATTAAAAATTAAAAATTAAAAATTAAAAATTAAAAATTAAAAATTAAAAATTAAAAATTAAAAATTAAAAATTAAAAATTAAAAATTAAAAATTAAAAATTAAAAATTAAAAATTAAAAATTAAAAATTAAAAATTAAAAATTAAAAATTAAAAATTAAAAATTAAAAATTAAAAATTAAAAATTAAAAATTAAAAATTAAAAATTAAAAATTAAAAATTAAAAATTAAAAATTAAAAATTAAAAATTAAAAATAAAAAGTGAAAAATAAAAGATGAAAAATTAAAAATTGAAAATACAAAATAAAAAATTAATTAAAATTTTTAATTTTTGATATTTAATATTTAATATTTAATATTTAATTTTTAATTTTTAATTTTGAATTTTGAATTTTGAATTTTGAATTTTGAATTTTGAATTTTGAATTTTGAATTTTGAATTTTTTAATTTATATTATTTTAATGTATTAATTTTTCTGATGCTCTTATTATCAGTTTTGTTATTATTTTCATTCAAAACAAGGTCAAATTATTATAATTGTCCTTAATGTACCCCTGTGTTGTTTTAAGACTTCAGTCTTGTTACACAGGCTAACAAATAAATAAATGAATAAATAAATAAATAAATAAATAAATAAATAAATAAATAAATAAAAATGAAAAATGAGAAATGAAAAAAAAAAAATGAAAAATGAAAAACGAAAACTGAAAAATTAAAAATAAAAAAGAAAATGAAAAATAAAAAATGAAAAATTAAAACTGAAAAACGAAAGATGAAAAATGAGAAATAAAAAATTAAAAATATAAAATTTGAAATAAAAAATGAAAAATGAAAAACTAAAAATAAAAAATGAAAAATTAAAAATAAAAAGTGAAAAATAAAATTTGAATAATTAAAAATGAAAAATGAAAAATAAAAAAGAAAAATTGAAAATACAAAATAAAAAATTAATTAATTAACTAGTTGAAATAATAAATAATAAAAAATATTTTTATATTAGCAGAGCCCCTGCAGTTGATTGCTATAAATGATACAAAGATGACGCTTTCTGTTTGATTTTAACAAAGTGCCATAAAAAATTTTTAATAACTAGATGCTTACACATCTCCCCTTTGATCACATAATTTTTTTTAAATTAGTATCTTCTCTTAAAAGAGTACCTTTCTCAAAAAGTAATTTTTTTTAAAAAGTACCTTTTCTTAAATAAGTGATTTTTCTTAAAAAGTACCTTTCCTAAAAAAGGAATTTTTCTTAAAAAATATTTTTTTTTTAAAAATACCTTTTCATGTAAAAAGTATCTATTCTTAAAAAAGTACTTTTTTTAAAAAAAAGTAATTTTCCTTAAAAAAGTACGTTTACGTAAAAGAGTACGTTTTTTTAAATAAAGTATTCATTCTTTTCCTAAGAAAGTTTATTTCTGAGTTATTAGGAAAAGTTTTCCAAACGAAAAAATTCTCTGAATCTGTTGCCTATAAAATACCGCTATATTATAACAATATATCGTTAGTTAAGAGTGAAAAGCCTCTAAGTCCTCTTTTAAAATTTTACAGGCGACAAAAAACTGTCTTAAATGTTTTGTTATAAATTTAATTAAGCAGCTCATCGAAAGTTCATCAAATAGGATTGAAGAATTTTTGAGTTTTGACAGCACATGCTTGTTCATAGGATGGACTTATCACTTTTGTAAATCACTGAACAACAACGAACAAGGACGAAATTCTCTATTATTACTAGGGCAGGAACTCCATGCAAATGGATGTTTTTACCCGATAGAAATAAGAGATGGACTAAATATCTTTCCAAATAAATAAATAGAGTTACAATAGTCGATTGCATATTTTACTTTAAATGCATGTTTTTCCAAGTTTTTATCAAATTCTGGCGTGTTGGACTTTTTTCATGCATTTCTAAAATTTTTCTGAAATTACATATTATAAGCTACCGATATTTCTAGAAAAATCTATCTGGAATCAATGAATTTATAGCGATTAGTTAGAAATGAATCTGTCATGAAATCTTTGCTTCAATCTAAATATTTTTATTAAACAAAAAACATTAACGAATTTCTTTCAGGCTATACAACTTTTTGAGTTGTCACCAACCCTCATAAGTGACCAAAACCGGCACAAAAAAAATATAATTATAGACTTCTGTTGCAAAAAAATTAATGACAATAAAAAAAATATTTCCTTTCATTAAATTTAAATTTATGGATAAAATTCAAGAATTAAATTTCCATTCCTGTTTCCTACACTTTTTTTGGATCTAAAAATTAATAGTGTATAAGTTAAATTTCGCCGAAATATTTACAGAAATTAATTTCTTCTAGTTTGGGGCATATTTCCCCATATTTCTGGCAACACATCTCATGCTCTCTGTTATCATTTCAGAGTGTAAAGTTTTTAAAACACTAGCGAACTGTAGATACTCTCTAAACTAACATTGTCGTAACAACAAATTTAGTTGCATTTTGGCGGTGTTATAAAACGCTTGTGTTTCAAGAATATCAACGGAAAGGTGCTTAATAATTTTCAATTCACAACAAAAACAATGTGCCTCATTTTAAAAACATAAACAACGAAAAATGGTTGAAATGAATGAAATATTAGTGGTTGAAAAAAATATTTGAATAAAAAATTAAATTAATCTACCCGTGGATTTAATAAAGTCAACTAATTTAGCATAATTTACACATTAAAATACAAAAATATAACAAATTGAAAGAATTTGTAAATAAAAAGTTTTTTTATAAAATTAAAATTTAAAAATGTTGGTCTTTAAAGGCCACAATGATATCACACTCTTTAACTAAATGTGATGCTAAAATAAGATTGTGTCGCAGTTTTGTATAGAATACAAATGGTTGGAAAAATATTGAAATGTTATGAAAGAGCCCCCTTTCGAAATTGTTTGCATTAAGTATATTTATGATGCGCTATTGTTATGACAATAAACAGCTATAAAAATATTAACAACTTAGAGCCCTCTTTATTAAATGGTTGAACAATACAACAACTTATTGCAATACGAAAACTAATTAATTAAAAAAAAAAACGGTTAGAAAATAAAAAAAAATTAATGATAACATTGGAATTGTGTGTGCTTTATTTGGTTTTGGTTTGGACAAAATAGAAAAACGGTATAAAAAAAGGAGGTTTGCTTGAAGAATTCAAAAATAAAAAATTTTCTATATTTTTTTTTGTGGTATTAAAAAAAAATATTTCAATAGTATTTTTTATGTAATTAAAAATATTTAATGGCCAAACTTTTTTTCAACAAAAATCTTTCTATTCAGAAAAAGTTTTAATATACAATTCATTGTTTGTCAAAATAAAAATTTTCAGAGTAAAAAAATATGTTTGTGTACAAAAAATGTGGAGTAGAAATTTTTTTGTTACTTATAAATAATTATAAAATAATTTACTTCTCTGACAGATATGTGGGCATAACGCCATTAATGGAGTTTTTTTTAATAAAAATTTTAGCTTTGATTGAAAAAATTATTATTTTTTGGTTGAAAAATTTATTCATGAACAATTTTATTGATCAATATCATAATTTTTGTAAACATAAATACATGGTAAATAGACGGTTGCCCATGACGATCTCACAAGGGCTTTAAAAAATTCTGAAACACCCTCAAAATTTTGCGTTATTCTGTATAAAGGTTAAAGTTCGAGTACTTAAGAAGGTGTAACTCACGAATTTTTTTAGACAATGTTAGATTTTAAAAGGGTTTTAGAAAAGAAAAATTAAGGAGGTTTTCAAAGTTGCATTAAAAATTAGTGGTTATTTTCTTAAAAATACTCTTCTGCGAAAAATTTTGTGTTTGTATATCCTCTCTGAAATTTAACGAAAAATTTTTTGTAATCTGTAATATATAATAGGTAAGGCGATTTCTTGTGACCAATGATTTATTAAACAGTTTTCTCCCGATTTTGACCAAATGTATCTTACTTTAAAGGTATTTCTTTTTAGCTATCCACCATATTTACAGATTTTTAAAATTTTACATTTTTTTTGGAGTAAAATGCATTCAAATTTGCTACTAACACATACATAAAATTATACAATGCTATGTGTGTGGGTTTATTAAATTTGTTAATGTGCTTGTGAGTTTGTTTTCTTCATTCACAATAATAGTTGTGTTGAATTGAAAAATAATATTGGACATAAGCCAATAATTGGACATAAACCAATAACGAAAATAATCGATATTTAAAAAGTGTTGAATTGTGAATTAGCTTAAATTGATTAGCATACTTTAGAGTCTTTATTAAATGAAAAAATAAAATTTCCTAAAATTTGCACTCGAATTTCGTGTAGTAAATATTAATAGCAAATTTTTTTTAAAACAAAAATCTTGAGTAAATTTTTGATCTGAAAAAGTTTTAATAAATTCAAATATTTAAAAAAAAAAATTGTTTCTGTCTTTCATATACATATTTTATAGTGTAATAAGTTTGAAGTAGATCAATGGGAGTAGAATTAAACCAGCGCATACCTCTTAGAATAAAAACAATTTTAATTTGTTTATGTCGTAAAGACTAAATGTGTTAAATGAGAAATTGACGAAAGATTGTATATTAAATAAAGATCCCTGAAGAAGTTGGAAAAATCCCAACGAAACGTCGGATGGAAAAAAATAAATAATCTTTTATTTGATTTTGAAACAGGACCTTAAAAAGCCCGTTAGATTAATTTCTAAAAATAAAATTTATTGTTTGCCGAAATAAAATATTTGAGAGTAAAAAATGTTTTTGTGTACAAAAAATTTGGAATGGATTTTTTTTGCAATTCTAGCAGTGTGGTTCAATATAAAATAATTCAACACTCTGGTAGAGATGTGGATAAATCAATGGCGTATTATAGTTCCTTATAAAAACTTTAGTTTTCATTGAAAAAGTAGTTTTGTATCCTCGACACCACTGCGTAGAGGGTATATATCAGTTTGTCCCCAAAAAGTATATATATTCTTGAACAACCCGAGTCAATATAGCGATGTCCGTCTGTCTGTCTGCCTGTTGATATCACGCTCATTCACAAAATAAACCATTTACCTAGGTAAACTTAGGATAATATTGTTTGTCATTATTTCAAGCAGGTTCGTGTCTAAATTGAGGTAAATTAGGCATCATTGTGCCAAGATATGACCTAAAATATGGAGATATGTAAAAAAATTCAGTATGTTTGTTGTAATAATTTAGTATTAAGTTTATCAATTTGTATTCTTTTTCAAATATTTTTATAACATTCATTAATGAAAACGTAAAACCTAGGTGGAGGGTATCATAGCCGAATTTAACACTCTTACTTGTTTTTGTTGAAAGATTGAGTTATTTATTGATGAACAATAATTAATTTATTGATGAATATTATAAAATTTTTTTTTAAACATAAAAAAACGGCAAATACAAGGTGCTACAAAAAATCACTTTTTAAAAATTTCGAAACACCATAAAAATTTCGAGTTATATTGAATAAAGCATTATATCTTACGAATTTTTTAGACAATCTTAAATTTTAAAACGGTTTTAGAAAAGAAAAGGAATGGAGCTTGCCAAAAATAGAAACATTTCTGTATATAAATGCATTAAAGATTAGTGGAGATTTTCTTAGCAATACTCCGAGCTAAATTTTGTATTTATACAGTCAATGACAGTACAATTGAAACTTATAACATAATATATTTCTGATGACATGAACGGTCAATATCAAAAAATTGGATCATAAAATTAATTTTTTTTTATTAATAATAAATAAAAAAAATATGAACATAGAATAGCTTAAACTTAAGAATATTAATTTTTATGCTGTTGACAAAACATTGAAAACCTTTACTATACAGTAATTGAAAACTTTCCCTTTATTTTTGTCTGCAATATTTTGTTAGGTATCCATTATTTTTTAGTACTGCTCCACAAAGCCGAGGCATGGATTCAATTAAATTTTTCTTGATATGCATTGAAATTTTTTGGCACTCTGAATTAACTGCCTCTATGAGATCTGTCTTGTTTGTGTAATTTATACGAGCCGATATTATACGAGCATTAAAATGTCCAATGGTTGAATAATAACAAGTAAGAAAATTATAGTCGGTCTAGACCGACTATACGATACCCTATACCATGCGTTTAGAAACCCTATCTCATAGGCCCAACTAACTGGACATTGAAAATAAGCAAAAACCAAATTTGAGTGGGATTTTTATTAATTTTTTTGGCTGCAGATATGAAAAAGTTCATATCGGATGCTATATCTATAAAGGGACTAGGTCCAAAAATGGACCGATCCTGATTATGTTTGGTGAAGTCTCTTGTATTTTGCAAAAATATGTACAAACAAAATTTGAGAAGAATCAGTGCAATATTTTTGTTTTTTAATAGATTTAAGTGAAGATCGGGAAGCAGCTCTATATGGGGTCAAAGGGATCATTTTTGGACTACTCATTAGTGGATGTAATGAACGCATACAAACCCAATTTGAGTAAGATCTATATGACAATTTGGATCTTATGGCAATTTATGTCGATTTCATATGGGTAATTTGTATGGGGGCTAGGTCTGAACATGGACCGATTCTCACCAATTTCAATAGCGTTCATCCCATGGCCGATAAAAGCTTATGTACCAAATTTCATCAAAATACATTCATATTTGCGACCTGCAGTTTGATTACAAGCTTTACATGGACACACAGATGGACGGACGGACGGACGGACATTGTTAAATCAACTCAGAAAGTGATTCTGATTCGATCGGTATAATTAAAGATGGGTCTAGGTCAAATATTTTTGGTTGTTACAAACAGCAGCACAAAGTCATTATACCCAAACCACATAGTGGTATACGGTATAAAAACAAAAAAAAAATTTAATTAAAATTTTTTTAATTTTTAATTAAAATTTTTTTAATTTTTAATTAAAGAATGTAAGCTAAAATCCTTTCGTGAAACTCATCGTATAGTCGGAGGAGAACGATGTCGTCCTTTATACTGCTTTTAAAGAGAGAGTTGGTATTCTAGATATGGCAATTTATTCTCTAGGCAGAAAAAAGTATATCGGTATAATTAAAGATGGGTCTAGGTCAAATATTTTTGGTTGTTACAAACAGCAGCACAAAGTCATTATACCCAAACCACATAGTGGTATACGGTATAAAAACAAAAAAAAAATTTAATTAAAATTTTTTTAATTTTTAATTAAAATTTTTTTAATTTTTAATTAAAGAATGTAAGCTAAAATCCTTTCGTGAAACTCATCGTATAGTCGGAGGAGAACGATGTCGTCCTTTATACTGCTTTTAAAGAGAGAGTTGGTATTCTAGATATGGCAATTTATTCTCTAGGCAGAAAAAAGTTAGAGATGACAGATTTCTATATATCTATTTTAACCTAAGAGGTTAAGGTGATTGGCAATTAAAAGTTTTCCACTTTTTCCTAAACAAAAGGTGATACGAGTCAATAATAAATGTAATAAATTTATATCAAATTTACATTTTTATGATTTTATTTTCAAAATGCTACCTCCTCTACATTTTTTTCACGATTTAGGATCACATTTATATTTCCAAACCTAAAGAAATAGTTCGACGGAAATGGCTTGATTGTTTTGAGAACTTATTATTTGGATATTGGAAAAATATTTGACAAAGTATATTGAGACTGTTTTTTTTTATTTTTTTTGTTTTCATCCATTTCCTGTACATTTCCTGTACAACAAGATTTAATCTTATATTTAAAGTACAGGAATTCAATATTCAAAAATTACATTAAGGCAAACATATAATAGAACAATTATCCAAAGAATAAAAAAATACATATAGTAAATTACATTTAAGTTTGTTCAAAAAATTTAAATAAAAACTTTTTAAAGCGATTTGCGTTGCTATTAAGTTGTTGGGTATGTGGAAGAATATTCCAAACAAGTAAGAGTGTTAAATTCGGCTGTGCCGAATCTTTGATATCCTCCACCTCGGTTTGAGTCTTGATAATAAATGTAAATGAAAAAGTAAACAATGTGTTAAACTTAATACCAAATTATTTCAGCAAATTCTTTGGGTTGGTTTTCGTCTTTTCATCGTGGTTGCTGATCGGCATGCATTTAGGTTATATACCTATATGCATGCGTTTCCGGTTATATGACATAACTTCTCGTTTAATTTAGTTTTTGCTAATTAAATAGCTCGCCCTAACGTCCATTGCAAAGGTAATGGTTGTGTAGGGTGGCTATATGCATTAAATCGTGCTAATTGGAGATGGCTGTACAGTTTATTTTAACTGGCGAAATATTTTTTCATTGCGGTCATGTAGGTCGGATGGAGTAACAAATAATAACCAAAAAAAAGCTCTCTCAACTTTTTTATTAAAACATTGCCATATTTGGAAAACATAGAGAATAAATTTATAATAATAAATATTCAAATTAGGGATGCCAAACGCAAAAAACCAAATGTCCCAAACATTTTACATAAAATAATTTGTTATCTTTATTTTCTGAAAAACTTCAAATTTTTATCCAAAAAAAATTGTGAAAATTTATATATAAAAAATAACATTCTCATCAAATTGCGTTTATTTATGTAACAATTTTTATGTTCGCAATTCTTAAATATCATATGAAGTTTTCTAAAATTCATTGAATTTAAATTAATGTTTTCTGTAGTGTGATTCTGTAAATTTCAACGACCCGACAATCGCAAAATATATCGACAGCTATTGTTGTTTGCACTAAGGATTAAGTGATTCACTAAGTACATACATCTTAACGACAGTCGACAAATCTATTTTGCTATTTATTTAAATTGTAAACGAGTGGCATCTCTGTCAAAATAAGCGAAAAACACAAAGAAGAATAGAAAAAAACAAATTACTTCGTGTTTGACAGGATGATTTTATGTTTATGTTTAATTTCTTTATTTTTTTACTAATATTTCTGTGTATTTATTTGAAAATGAAATAATGAATTGAATATGCTATTTAATTTTTTTATTTATATAAAAAAGTTTTTTTAATTAAAGCAAAATATTTTCACTATTTTATGATTTTTATTTATGTATGACGACATTTCAACCTAAAAATTTAAGTTTTTATCGATTGAATAAACAACACAAAAATGGTTGTCGTTTAGATAACAACAACAGCTGACTTTAACAATAGCGAATATCGTTTAAAAATTTTACTGATAATTTTGCTATTTTCTTTTTTTTTAACGATTCGACTATCGTTAAAAGAAGTTACTGAATCGCGGTACTGAAAAGCTATTAATTTCTCCTGAATGTCAATATTTTTTTTAAATGTAAAAATTTTTTAAATGTAAACACAGGTATTTGGTGTTTTTTTTTTTTGGAATTTCAATTTGTATTTAACGAATAAAATTTATATATTAAAGATGCAATTGATGTGTTCTAAAATTTAAAATTATAATTTCCGTCGTTTTGGTATGATTTTCTGAAATTCAATTAATTGTAATTTATAATTGGAAATTTTTAGTTCTAGTTTTTAGAATTGATATTTTCTTAAATTTGAATGGAAAATTTAAAAAGTGTAATTTTGTATTTATGTGAATAATAATGCTTTAATAATTATAAACAATTTTTAAAAATTAGATGTAATCGCAATCAGATATTTTGTAGGTAAAGCAGAATAATAATTCTATATAACTATGTAGAACTGTTTTGAAAGCAAAAAACTCATTGATAACTCGGTAACTCTATTTTGTAAAGACAACAAAAAGTTAATATGCCAAACTTATGTTCATATTTGTAAAAGAATAATGAAAAAACGTATGAAATAAAAGACCAGCCCGTGTATACTCTTAACATTGTGCTGTATGATATCTATTTGAAAATATTGACATTCATGTTAAAATAGAAATAACTATTGCAAAGCTAATTAGAACAAACAAAAATTGTGGCGTCATCTACTGTGGCATAGTCACGCTGAGCAAAATGAAGTGACACTCTGTTAATGCAAAATAAATGTATTTTCCCCACAACAAAATATTGCAGAATTTTATGTAAATAAAATAATATACCGATTTATTTCTAACATGCAGTTTTTATGGATATGCATATATATAATATATGTATATTATTTGTATTATTTAATATGTTCATGTATGTATATGTAAATATTACACACAAAAAATACAACATCAAACGTTATTTTTGTGTTTTACTCTTTAAATAAATTAATACATAAAATTTTTTTTGCTAAATTTAAATTGTTTTTTTTTTTATTAACAACTAGGTATTTTAGCATTATTTGCTTTAGATGCTGGTGAATTTTTACTCCCTTTATATTAACTCGTAGTTTCTGCTTGTCGAAAAAATTTTGGATCGATTTTAACCCCTTTCCCGTTATCCATTCGATCTGAAATTTTGCAGGCAGGCTCGCGGTAATAACAGAAATGATCTGACAAATTTTTAGAGTGATGCCAAAACAATGGAAACTTTTAAAATTCTCTACCAGAGTTAATAAAAAAATGTACAAAGGGTTAGTTTTTATTATATTATTACCAAAAAGACCACAAAAACAACAAGTCCAGCTATGACAACAACACAACATTTAGAATAACAACAAGAACAATATAGAAACATCATATTTTTCATTTTTTTTTTACTTTTTCAGAGATTTCCCTGGACCTGTTCCACCGATTTTAATGATTTTTGAAACAGAAATCTTCCCATGAATTTGGTGATGAATCATTCTCACTAAAAATGATCACTGAAGCTGCACTATTGAGGGCGTGATCGTGACAAGAACAATGTAGAAAATTATATTTTTTCAAGACTTTTTTTAGTTCTTCATTCAAATCTCGGGCCTTAATCGACCGATTTGTACGATTTTAAATAGCAAACTTTTCAGGATGTTAGTGAATCATTTTTTATGTCAACGAGCATTTTTTTTCTAATTATCACAAACGGAATGACAAACTTATATATACCTTCTGCACACTGGAGTGGAGGGTATAAAAAGACGTGAAGCATACAAGTAAAACTGCCATTCAGATGCAAGGCAACGGTGAAATGGAATAATAAGGTTTTTTCCGCTTTGCGATCTGGCAAACCGAATTTTTTCGAAAAGGTATTGTGGGGTTTGTGTATAGATAATTTTGTGTAGATAACGAAGTACATGGATCTTAAGAAGGCTATCGAACGAGACGCTATAAAGATTTGTTGAAATGTGGGAGACTTGAGAAAGCTTTCTTAATCCATACACATATCGAATAATATTGTTGAAGATAACGTTAAGCCATAAATTAAACCTGGAATTAGATATGTCTTAGCGAGTAGATTTCTTATTCGTAAAGGGGTGAAATATTGTGATGACCAAAGTCTCCTTAATCTATTGTAAGTTTCTCCGACTAGTACGTTTACATGATTTGTCCATGTTAAATTGCTGTTAAAAATCAACCCAAGGTTCTTGGCAGAATTTACAATTGCTATTTTTTTCCCCATTTATTAAAATATCATCACTTATGGCAGGACAGTTCGAATCTAACTCTCTTTACGAACGGTTGTGTAAAAAATCAAAGCGCTTAGAGTACAACTCTTTAAAATTAAAAACAAGTAAGAAAATTATAGTCGGTCTAGACCGACTATACGATACCCTATACCATGCGTTTAGAAACCCTATCTCTTAGGCCCAACTAACTGGACATTGAAAATAAGCAAAAACCAAATTTGAGTAGGATTTTTATTAATTTTTTTGGCTGCAGATATGAAAAAGTTCATATCGGATGCTATATCTATAAAGGGACTATGTTCAAAAATGGACCGATCCTGATCATGTTTGGAAAAGTCTCTTGTATTTTGCAAAAATATATACAAACAAAATTTGAGAAGAGTCAGTGCAATATTTTTGTTTTTTAATAGATATAAGTGAAGATTGGGAAGCAGCTCTATATGGGGTCAAAGGGATCATTTTTGGACTACTCATTTGTGGATGTAATGAACGCATACAAACCCAATTTGAGTAAGATCTATATGACAATTTGGATCTTATGGCAATTTATGTCGATTTCATATGGGTAATTTGTATGGGGGCTAGGTCTGAACATGGACCGATTCTCACCAATTTCAATAACGTTCATCCCATGGCCGCTAAAAGCTTATATACCAAATTTCATCAAAATATATACATATTTGCGACCTGCAGTTTGATTACAAGCTTTACATGGACACAAAAAATTAATAAAAATCAGACTCAAATTTGGTTTTTGCTTATTTTCTATGTTCAGTTAGTTGGGCCTAAGAGATAGGGCGTGGTATAGGGTATCGTATAGTCGGTCTAGACCGACTATAATTTTCTTACTTGTTATTTTTGCAATTGCCTATTCTTGATCTCATTTGAACTCACATGGTAGACAATCCAGCTTAAAACAGGAATAAAAATTTTGCGATGGCCCGAGGGGCCAAATCTTCAACAAAAAGAAAACTTGTGAATAAGAAGATGACAAAACTTCCTCCGGGTTTTGTTAACCCGAACATGGCGTCAACTTCAAGCAACAGATTTAGCCTGCTTGCTGGCCTCAATGATATGGACGTAACTCCCGTATCAAATATTAACGATGTTAAGGAACACAAACCTCCATCGATTGTTGTAGAAGCTAACGCTTCATTTACAGAAATACAAAAGCTGCTTGGTAAGGATTGCATTTTCAAACGTACTTCAATTGGTACCAAAATTTTTGCTCCTAGTAATAAAATGTACGAATGCTACAAGCAAATACTTAAAGAGAATAAGATGGAGTTTCATTCTTAAGGCTCCACCTTTTTACACGGTTTACCCCGCAAAAGCTCTGAGGAAATCTCCTGGGAGCTAAAAAACTACAACCTATCCCCCTCTTCCGTAACTGAAATAGTCACCAAATTCAGCTCAAACAATAATGCAGTTTATAAAGTTCAATTTGTTCGTAAAAATTTTAATCCAACTGCTTTAAAAAATGTACGAATAATTTCGAATATTATAATTTCTTGGAAAAAATATAAATCGAAATCCAAGAACAAACCAACTTAATGCTGGAACTGCTTGATGTATGGCCATGGCGGTGAACATTGCCATCGAAGTGCTGCGTGTATGATATGTGCAGAACAACATCATACAAGTGTGTGTCCGTTTAGCACAAATGAAAAAAGACCAGCTGTTTTTACATGCTTTAATTGCAAAAAACAGGGAAAAGAGAGAACTGATCACTCTGCAAACGATATCAACTGTCCGTTACGTTCTCTCTATTTGGAAACTAGAACAAGAGTTACTTCTAAAAGTCCGAATAAAAGCAGACAACAACAAAATAACTCATTGCAATTTAATGTGGGAGATTTTCCTAATTTAAGAAACAACAACACAAATTGTAACAATAACATCAATAGTAACAGCAAAGCTACATATGCTAATCAGCTGAAAACAAGCAACGATTTATTTAGCATTGATGAGCTTTTTGATATTTTCACTACAGCTATGGATGATTTGCATAGGTGCACTTCAAAAGTTCAACAAATCAAAGTTGTAATGTCAATGGTGAAATACGCCCATGGACTATATACTAATAATTTAAACGAATTCAAAATGCTTCACTTGAATGCTAATGGCATTTCAAACTTTTCTAAATTAAAACAATTTGAAATATTAATTGAAAGAGAAAATATTAAAATAGCGTCTTTGAATGAAACATTTTTTTCAGAAAATCATAGACCCTATTTTAAAAATTATTATTTATATAGAAGTGACAGAACAGATGCAAGAGGAAGAGGAGTAGCTCTGTTAATTCATAAATCTGTCGCTCATAAAAACCTCTTTATATCAAAAACTTCATCAATCGAAAACATCTCAATTGAAGTTATTATAAATAATAGACCTATTGTTGTATCTTCGTTATATTCACCAAGATATACCCATAACTTCTGTTGCTGGTATCTTGAACCTAACACGTTCCACCAAAGAACATTGTTCTTGGAATTGCCGTTCAAATAATACTGCAGGAATCGCACTCAACAACCTACAGCAATCAAGCAATTTTTTCATTCACTATCCTAATACTCCAACCCTATTCCCCCATCAACACAATCGCGAAGCATCCACAGTCGATATTATATTAAGCAATACCGCTTTAAATATAGACGTAAAGACAATGGATTACGAAATACCATCAGACCATCGCCCCATTATGTGTACACTTAAAAGATCAGTGGCCTCGAAGGTTGACCTCAACTATTATGATTATAGTGCAACCAACTGGAACATTTATATGAATTTTTTAGAAAATAAAATCACGTTAAATTCGGATATATACAATACCAAGGTAGTAATTGATCAGGAAATACAAAAATTTATAAATGTAGTTTTCAAAGCAAGGGATGCGTCTACACCTAAAATAACCCAACAAAATAATTACACATTACCAGAAAGTACTGTGATATATATTAAATAAAGAAGAAGCTATAAAAAGAAAAGTCAACGATCTTCAAATATAACCGAGCAAACTTTTTATAATCAATGTACTAAGTTTCTAAGTAACATGATTGATAAAAGTATTAATTCGGAACGCAATGAGAAATGGTGTCAATTATTATCCAATTTAAAACCAGGTGATAAATCATTTTGGAGAATAAGCAGGAACTTGAGAGGAAAAGGAAAAAAATCAAATCTCTCACCTTGAGGTTGGAAATACAAGGATAACATCTGATAAGGACAAGGCTGAAGTCCTGGCAAATACATTTGTCAAAGCTAATAACCTCACTTCGAATTACAACCACTCAGCGGATATAGTAATAAATACAACAGTAAATAATTTTAAGAAGGAAAATCCCAGTAGTAATGAATATTGTCTGATTAATAAAACCATCAAAATCTCCTGGTTTTGACAATGTTCCCAACCTGCTCTTAAAGAAACTACCACTCAAAGCTCTAAAATTACTGGTTATAATATTTAACAGCTGCATCAAACTCAACTATTTCCAAAACCATTTCAAAAATGCTAAGGTTATAGCCATAAACAAACCTAGTAAGCCAAAAAATAACCCAAATAGCTATAGACCTATTAGTTTATTAAGTAACTTAGGTAAAATATTTGAAAAAATACTACATTCTCGTCTTAGTGAATTTGTAACGACCAATTCTATTGTTGCTAAAGAACAATTTGGATTTAAAAAAGGGCATAGCACTACTCACCAAATAAACAGAATTAAAAATCAAATAATCACCAATAAACACAATAAACGTTCAACGGGTCTAATATTGTTAGATATCGAAAAAGCGTTTGACACCGTTTGCCATAATGGCCTAGTATTTAAACTTCTTGATGCAAATATACCAAAATATTTATGCAAACTTATTTCAGATTTCATTCACGGCAGAAGCTTTAAAGTTGCGATTAATAATGAAACATCATCTCCAAAAACCATTACCTCAAGGTTACCTCAAGGATCAGTCTTGTCGCCATTGCTTTACTCGATATATACATCCGATTTTAAAGTCCCAAAATATATGAAAATTGCTTACTACGCAGATGATACTGCGTTATTTTCTTCAAACAAACCTTCAAGTGCACTCCTAAGAAAATGGAAAAGGGACTTGTAAAGTGCAGTAAATATTTTCACAAATGGAAAATCAAAATTAATCCAAACAGGACCCAAGCAATTATTTTTCCGTTCAACAAATCTCCCAAAAGATTGCCAAGACGTCATCTTCATATTGGAAATAATACCATAAATGTACTTAATCATGTCAAATATCTCGGAGTTGTCTTGGAAAAAAAGCTTACTTTTAAACATCATATTATGCCTACGTACCAAAAAGCCATAAAATCATTTAAAGCATTATGGCCACTTCTAAATAGAAGGTCATTTCTAAACCCCAAAAACAAAAATCTCCTCTTCAAAAGTGTTATAAGGCCAATATTAACATACGCGTGTCCTATTTGGAGCGACGCTGCCAACTACCATCTAAAACGCTTACAAATTATACAAAACAAATGTCTTAAAATGATAAATAAAAAGCCCTGGAGGTATCCTACAAATCTTCTTCATGAAGAAACAGGTTATGAAAAAATTATCGATTTCATAACAAGGATTAACAATAATTACTTTGCCAAAATTGAAAATTCCTCTTACCCACTGATAAGAGAATGTAGAGAAATAACGTAAAATTAAAAAGAAATCATTGAAAATTGAAAAATATATGCTTATAGAGGTCTATTATTTCTAATAAACCTTCTATAAGCATATAAATATTTTCAGATAGTATTTGAATTTATTAAATCATATAAAGGTTTTTTTCCTCCAATTTTCCTTTAACAATCATTAAAAAATAGAATAAAAACTATTTAATGTCTTTAGATCCTATATATTATTTGTTGCAATATCTATATGTAAAGATAAGATCTCATATGTAAATATCAAATTTGTTAAAATATGTAAATAAAGGAAGAATATATAATTGAAAAAATTTAACTTATGGCAGGATTAATTGTTATTGTTCTCTTATGAATTATCAAGCACTTTGATTTATTTGGATTAAGACATAGTCAATTTGCTGTTGCCCAGAGAAAAATCTTTTGGAAATCATCGTTTAGCCTAGCTATATTAGCGGCAACAGATTGCATTGGACTACTTAGATATAATTGAACATCATCTGCATACATATGAATTTTACAATGTGAAAGCTGTTTTGGTAGATCATTTGCTTAAATTGCAAAAGTAAGGGTCCAAGTATTGACCCTTGAGGCACTCCTCTGATGAGTCTTAAATGATTAGACCATGTGTTATTCATGTTAACGGATTGCCAACGATTTGTTAGGTAAGAAGAAAGAAGCCTCGTTGAGGCATTCGAAAACTTAAAAAAGTGAATAAGTTTCATGCAAAGTATGCTATGGTCAACCGTATCAAAGGCCTTCGAATGGTCAAGAAGTACCAAAAAATTTAAATTACCATTCTAGTTCACTGCGTATGTTTTCGGAGACATCCAACAACACAGATACGCAACTATGATGTGAACGAAATCCTGACTGTGCATCGGTTAACAAATTGTTTTCTTTGATATACAAGCTCATTTGCAGGTGCAAAAGTTTTTCTAGGACTTCTGATAGATAACACAATATAGCTATGGGCCTGAACTTGTATTTGTTTTCGGTAATGGAACTATTCTTGCATGTTTCCATTTAGATGAAAAAGTAATGATAGTGTTAACTAAGTACATGACATAAGGTAAGACTAATGGCAGCAATATTTTTATAAATTTTGGATGCATATTATCACAGCCCACTGCGTTAGATTTCATAGACGAAAAACTTGAAAAGACATCAGATTGGCTAACGCAAGAAAATTCACAATTATTAACATTGTTTGAGGCATTACTTGTATTCAAGCATGAGAAGTTGTAAAAGTTTTTATTGATTGATATCACAGGTATATCAGTAAATGAGTTATTTAGTGCATCAGCATCGACTTGACAGTTATTTGTCTTATCTACATTAACAATTCCAATTTCACGAATTTGCTTTTGTCTGTCTACAGTCAACTCCGGCACTAAAACGAATAGAAAAATATTCAATTTTTGCACTTCTTATGTTGGCATTAATAATTCTTCTAGCGGCTACATATTCTGATTTCAATTCAGGTGTTCTAAAGCGCTTCCATCTTGAGTAAGCCAAGTCCCTGCTGTGGATAAGTTGTTTTAAGCAGAGTTCAGAAAAAAACACACACTGAATAAAAAACACGTATATATATGTAAACAAACATAACTTAGACCAACACACACATATTTTTATTTTCATATCAATTATGTTTGTTTTTAAATTTTCTTCGGTGCCCAACACAACCATGACTGTGTTCGTTTTAATATTTCGTTATTTACACGAACATTTTTCTATCACATACTTTTTGTTTCAATCACACATAAAGCACACATTTTTGAGTGTTGCTTTATTTGAAGTTCATGTTCTGGTACGTGTACTGAAAAAAAACACAGAACATGTACAATAAACAGGTTCGAGTTCAGTTATATTTTAAGTCGTGTTGTGGCTCGTGTAGTAAGAAAAAACATAACATGTACAGTAAACAGGTTCGAGTTCAGTTATATTTTAAACACGACTTAAAATATAACTGAACTCGAACCTGTTTATTGTACATGTTCTGTGTTTTTTTTCAGTACACGTACCAGAACATGAACTTCAAATAAAGCAACACTCAGAAATGTGTGCTTTATGTGTGATTGAAACAAAAAGTATGTGATACAAAAATGTTCGTGTAAATAACGAAATATTAAAACGAACACAGTCATGGTTGTGTTGGGCACCGTAGAAAATTTAGAAACGCACATAATTGATATGAAAATAAAGATATGTGTTGGCTGCTTTTGAACAGAACATTGTGTGTTTCATGTGTGTATTTTCTGAACCTTGGTTTTAAGGCATAATAAAACCATGGTATTAATTTTGTTGTTAGAATCTTTGATCTTAATGGAACAGTATCGTCGTAAAGACGTTGAATATTTTTTACAAAAAATAAAACTTGCTCATCATGATAGCTAATTGTTTGTTGTGCTCGTTGAACCTTGAAATTGTAAGTTAAAAATATCAAATCATATTTTGAGGAACATGGGGCAGACACATGATCATACAATATAACATTTGATATATTATCCAAAAAATAAATATCGAGCAATGTTCTACTAGTGGCAGTGTGGTGTGTTGGGTTTATTGTATTAGTTTCCACTAGTATATTGGATGTTGAGATAATTTTTTTTGGCTTTTAAGAAATTTATTTAATGAAGCTAATATAATTTTTTTGTAATATGAATTAATTTTATGGCGCTAGCTCCAGCTTGACATAATGCCAGGTTACTTCGACGTATAGATCCCTACACTACCTATGCCTTTGATTTCAATCCTTAAAACTAGCAAAAAGAATGATTATGTAATATAACTGCATGCTGAGCAGCAACCACGAGGATCGTGAAATAAACACCGCAACGTGTTATCTTTTATCCGGAAATAATAGAAGCAAACGACCTTTATTCGACGATTCGTAAATTACTACTGGAATCTAAGAGCATAAAATAAATTATATTTGAGTGAATATCCGGTAAAAGACACGATTTTGAATGTTGCAGTTAAAAGAACGGAACAGTTTCCCGCTATCAAACTTGAAGTTAAATTTTATTTAAAATAAAAGAAATATTAACGAAAAATTTTTTTAGATATGTAATCAAATTTTTGAGGCCGATTTTTAAAGAGGGAAACATTTTTTTTCGGCAACCAATTGTGGTCATGGACGACGCATGGACTTATTAACAGAACGATTCGGCTAGTTAAAAAGGTGTTCAATATGTCTACTTAAAGGGGTGCCAAACTCATATTTTGATGAGATAGAAACGGAATGACAAAATTATATATACAGTGGAGTGGTGGTTATTAAAATTATAAAGATTGAAAAGACACCATCTCTGTATCAATTAAAATATAAATAACAAACAGTTTTGTGTGGTGGTTTTTAGCAGTTACTCGTAAGTAATAAAGCAACAATTATAATTTATGTGTATATTTTGTAAACCAACCGTTTATTTTAATTCATGCTGATTGTAATTAATAAAGATTTTATAGATTTCTGTCAAATTGATGTTAATTAAAACAATTTCAATTTAGTTTTATTGTTAAACACTCAAGTAGTACAAAATGTATGAACACCACTCGAAAGTATTTTCAGCAGTCATACTTCAAATTTAGTTGTCTGTTTTTTTTCGCAAACTTAAAAAAATATTATTAGAAACAATTGGCTATTTGCCATATGGCCTCCAATGCAAAATAAAAACCAAGAAAAGCTAAGAAAAAAAAAACACAATGTTTGCTTTGGATCATTTGTAATTTTGTTGAGAAAGAAAAGCCATTATTTGTTTTGGCAATGAATAAGAAAAACTAAAACAAAACAAATTTTTTATTACGTTTATATGGTATTGATAAATTACTTTAAACACCATAAAAAAAAAACTAGGCAAGCCTGAATGTGATACAAAGTTAGGAAATGAAAGTTGGTGTGAGAAGTTGAGAATTTTTAGGATTTTTTAGACGTTAAAAAAAAATGAAATAATGAAAAAAAATTAGCATAAAATCAATGGGATAGGCCATACAGGCGGCGATTCAATTCACACTCCAAACATGTTGTTGATAGAGTTAACTACAAAGGACAGTTGAAATTATATAATTTTTAAAAATTATAAAAATCAAGTCTTTTCTAAATACTTTGTATCTTTTTGAATTTTTTTTTTGAATATGTATAGAAAAATTTGCATTTTTGAAATTCACCTCAAAACTTTTCATACAAATTTCGAACGTGTCGCACAGTGCATCAAAATGGAACTAAAGTAGAAGGAGCCATTGCACAAATACGAAAATTGGTACATGAATTTGAATGTGCTAATTTCAAATATGTAAGCAGATTTTTCTGGTTTTTCATAGTTTGACAGAAAAAGAGATAAAAATCCCAGAATTGGTTATTTTTAAAATTTTTCAATATTTGTCATTTTTATACCCTATACCACTATGTGGTTTGGGTATAATGACATTGTGCTGCTGTTTGTAACAACCAAAAATATTTGACCTAGACTCATCTTTAATTATACAGATCGAATCAGAATCACTTTCTGAGTTGATTTAACAATGTCCGTCCGTCCGTCCGTCCGTCTGTGTGTCCATGTAAACCTTGTAATCAAACTGCAGGTCGCAAATATGAATATATTTTGATGAAATTTGGTATATAAGCCTTTATCGGCCATGGGATGAACGCTATTGAAATTGGTGAGAGTCGGTCCATGTTCAGACTTAGCCCCCATACAAATTACCCATATGAAATCGACATAAATTGCCATAAGATCCAAATTGTCATATAGATCTTACTCAAATTGGGTTTGTATGCGCTCATTACATCCATTAATGAGTAGTCCAAAAATGATACCTTTGACCCCATATAGAGCTGCTTCCCGATCTTCACTTAAATCTATTAAAAAACAAAAATATTGCACTGATTCTTCTCAAATTTTATTTGTATATATTTTTGCAAAATACAAGAGACTTTACCAAACATGATCAGGATCGGTCCATTTTTGGACCTAGTCCCTATATAAATATAGCATCCGATATGAACTTTTTCATATCTGCAGCCAAAAAAAATTAATAAAAATCCCACTCAAATTTGTTTTTTGCTTATTTTCTATGTCCAGTTAGTTGGGGCTAAGAGATAGGGTTTCTGAACGCATGGTATAGGGTATCGTATAGTCGGTCTAGACCGACTATAATTTTCTTACTTGTTATCTATATTATATTTTTATATACATATATGTACAATAATTTGTTCAATATTAGATATTAAAATCAAAATAGAATTTGTTTAGCTGAATTCTGTCATAAGGCAACAATATGATTGTCGTATTAACTGGCGATTTAAAACTAAAAATCTGTTTTTATAGTGGATCTTTTTACTTGTATGCTAATTTAGTAGTTTTTTTTTTAGCGATATCATAATATTAATAGGCAAGGCGATTTCTTGTGACCGGTATAAAAATTTTAGTTATCAACCGATTTTGACCAAAGATACCTCATTTGAAAGGTATTTCTTTTTAACTGTTCACTATATTTACAGATTTGCACCATCCGGAACATTTTTTTTGGAGTAATGCTCATTTAAAGTTGCTACCAGCACATATATAAAACACATTATATGTGTGTGTTTATTATAAATCTCAAAAGCCCTGTGTTGAATTGTGAATTGGCTGAAATTGATTTGCATACCTTTAAGCTCTTATAAAATTATTTATTAATAAACCCATTCATATAACTTCTGAGTGTTCAACAAAGATTTATAATGAAATTGAATGCATTTTATTTAAAAAGTGTTGAATTGTGAATTGGCTAAAATTGATTAGCATTCCTTTATTAAATGAAAAAATAAAATTTCCTAGAATTTTCACTCGAATTTCGAGGGCTGGGCTCCGCTAGTATTATTAGTTAGGTTGCGAATTGAACAGGGTTGTCATGTTAACACACAAATCTGGTTCTGATAGAATTTGAAGATCGCTAAATATTTATAAATATCAGTATATTTGTCTACCCTTTTTTGTATGAAACATATTCTATTAGCTGAAATATGCGGGTTAGTAGATAGTGATGTCCTTGTTTCAATTCTTTTTTTTTAATTCTTTCAATATTTTTGTCAGAGTTAACCAATTTTTGTTCTATAAAGTTAATAACAGCTACATTGCGATCAATATGATCTTTTCAAATCAAGATTTTAAACAAATTTACGTTCAAAATATCAAATATTTTTATTGTTAGATGAATACTATAAAGTGTTTGACTGATTTTAAACAGTACTTCTGCTATAAAACTTTTTATAAGATAAATTATATATCTAAAAAAAAAATTAAATAAAAAGAATTTTTTGACGTTTTTAAATGGAGTTTTTACGGTAGAAAATATCCCCAAGAAGAGCATTTTCAAAATAATGAGCATATCGCACACATAGTTCAAAAGTGACTCAACTTAAAATTTTCATTTTTCAGAAATCGACAATTGAAACAATTAAAACATAAAGAAAGACAACTGTTTTTTAGCAACAGTTACCAACAACAAAACACACTGATATTTTTTTTTTTATAGAGAAACAAGTGTACTGTGCATAGTTTAAGCATATAAACCCGATAAATGTAAATTTTGAGTTGAGTCACTTTTGAACTAGGTGTGCGATATGTTCTTTTAAATGACTACTAAAGTTGACTGACGTGTATTTTTCCAAACAAAATCCATAATTATACCCTCCACTCCAGTGTGCAGAGGGTATATATAAGTTTGTCATTCCGTTTGTAATAATTAGAAAAAAAATTTTGGACCCCATAAAATTTATATATTTGTGATCCTTATAACAACCGGAGTTGATATAGCGATGTCCGTCTGTCCGTCTGTCCGTCTGTGGAAATCACGATGACGGC
Source organism: Cordilura impudica (assembly GCA_963682025.1). NCBI lineage: Eukaryota > Metazoa > Arthropoda > Insecta > Diptera > Scathophagidae > Cordilura > Cordilura impudica. The sequence goes on along the minus strand of OY821518.1, from coordinate 283,408,918 downwards.
ATCAATCGGGCAGCTAGGGTGCTCGTTGGCATAAAAAATGATTCACTAACATCCTGAAAAGTTTGCTATTTAAAATCGTCCAAATCGGTCGATTAGGGCCCGAGATTTGAATGAAGAACTAAAAAAAGTCTTGAAAAAAAATAATTTTCTATGTTGTTCTTGTCACGATCACGCCCTCAATAGTGCAGCTACAGTGATCATTTTTAGTGAGAATGATTCACCAAATTCATTGGAAGATTTCTACTTCAAAAATCATTAAAATCGGTGGAACAGGTCCAGGGAAATCTCTGAAAAAGTAAAAAAAAAAAAATAAAAAAACATGATATTTCTATATTGTTCTCGTTGTTATTCTAAATGTTGCATTGTTTTCATAGCTGGACTTGTTGTTTTTGTGGTCGTTATGGTAATAATATAACAAAAACAAACCCTTTGTACATTTTTTTATCAACTCTGGTAGAACAATTTAAAAGTTTCCATTGTTTTGGCATCACTAAAAAAATATGTTAGATCATTTCCGTCATTGCCACGAGCCTGCCTGCAAAATTTCAGATCGATTGGGTCACGGGAAAGTGGTTAAAATCGATCCAAAATTTTTTCGACAAGCAGACACTACGTGTTAATATAAACGGAGTAAAAATTCACCAACATCTAAAGCAAATAATGCTAAAATACCTAGCTGTTAATAAAAAAAACAATTGGGCAATTCACAATGGGTAATGTATCGTTGTATCTGTTGTATCTTGTATCACTTTACAATAGTGTAAAATTGTTGTTGGTAATTTTCACTGAAAAATCTGATACACGATCCAACTTCATTTGCTATGTTTAGTAGATGTTGTATATTGTATCATAACATATCAGTTCCAAGTGAATGCCAGTTTTTATGAAAAAGAAAAAACAAATTCATAGAATTTTATCAGCATAAATAATTATAAAATAAAATATGGCAAATAACTCAAATACATCGATAAGTTTATTTATATAAAAATTAATGTTTATATTTTTTTAGTATGTATTTTCTCTTTCAGTACCAACCAAAACATTTAACATTTTTTTTTTCATTATAAATTAAAATGCAAGAGGTACGTAACTAAAACTCCAGGGTATATCTCACGACCAAAAAGCAAACACTGACAAGTGTTTTCTCTTATACAAAATAGCAGAAGCGACGAAGCGATCTTTCCTCGTTGGATCGAAAATTACTAAAGAAAGCGTTTTACAATATGAAAATACAACTGAGTGTTCACAACAAATGATTGTATTATGTATTTCAATACAACATACAATATACAACACCTGTTGTGAATTGCCCAAATGTAAATTTAGCAAAAAAATTTATGTATTAATTTATTTAAAGAGAAAAACACAAAAATAACGTTTGATGTTGTATTTTTTGTGTGTAATATTTAAATATACATACATACACATATTAAATAATACAAAAAATATACATATATTATATATATGTATGTATGTATGTATATTCATAGTAACTGCATGTTAGAAATAAATCGGTTATTTTATTTACATAAAATTCTGCAGTATTTTGTTGTGGGGAAAATACATTTCTTTTGCATTAACAGAGTGTCACTTCATTTTGCTCAGCGTGACTATGTCACAGTAGATGGCGCCATAATTTTTGTTTGTTCTAATTAGCTTTGCAATAGTTATTTCTATTTTAACATGAATGTTAATATTTTCAACTAGATATCATACAGAACAATGTTAAGAGTATACACGGGCTGGTCTTTTATTTCATACGTTTTTTCATTATTCTTTTACAAATATGAACATAAGTTTGGCATATTAACTTTTTGTTGTCTTTACAAAATAGAGTTACCGAGTTCGTCAATGAGTTTTTTGCTTACAAAACAGTTCTACATAGTTATATAGAGTTATTATTCTCTTTACCTATAAAATATCTGATTGCGATTACATCTAATTTTTAAAAATTGTTTATAATTCACATAAATACAAAATTTCACTTTTTAAATTTTCCATTCAAATTTAAGAAAATATCAATTATAATAAAAACTGAAAATAAAATTTCCAATTATAAATTAGAAAATATTAATTGAATTTCAGAAAATCATATCAAAACGTCGGAAATAATAATTTTAAATTTAGAAATATGTTTACATTTAAAAATGTTTACATTTAAAAAAAATATTGCCATTCAGGAGATATTAATAACTTTTCAGTACCGCGATTCAGTAACTTCTTTTAACGATAGTCGAATCGCAAAAAAAAAGAAAATTGCAAAATTATCAGTAAAATTTTTAAACGATATTCGCTATTGTTAAAGTCAGCTGTTGTTGTTATCAAAGAGAACCATTTTTGTGTTGTTTATTCAATCGATAAAAACTTAAATTTTTAGGTTGAAATGTCGTCATACATAAATAAAAATCATGAAATAGTGAAAATATTTTGCTTTAATTAAAAAACTTTTTTATATAAATAAAAAAATTAAATTCATTATTTCATTTTCAAATAAATAAACAGAAATATTAGTAAAAAAAATAAAGATATTAAACATAAACATAAAATCATCCTGTCAAACACGAAGTAATTTGTTTTTTTCTATTCTTTGTGTTTTTCGCTTATTTTGACAGAGATGCCACTTCTTTACAATTTAAATAAATAGAAAAACAGATTTGTCGATATTAATTTAAATTCAATGAATTTAAGAAAACCTCAAATGATATTTAAGAATTGCTAACATAAAAATTGTTACATAAGTAAACGTAATTTTATGAGAATGTTATTTTTTATATATAAATTTTCACAATTTTTTTTGGATGAAAATTTTAAGTTTTTCAGAAAATAAAGATAACATTAAATTATTTTATTTAAAATGTTTGGGACTTTTCGTTTTTTGCGTTTTTCATCCCTAATTTGATTATTTAGTATTATAAATTTATTCTCTATGTTTTCAAAATATGGCAATATTTTAAAAAAAGTTGAGAGAGCTTTTTTTTTGGTTATTATTTTGTTACTCCATCCGACCTATATGGCCACAATGAAGAAATATTTGGCCAGTTAAAAGAAGCTATACAGCCATCTCCAATTAGCACGATTTAATGCATATAGCCACTCTACACAACCATTACCTTTGCAATGGAGGTTAGGGCGAGCTATTTAATTAGCAAAAACTAAATTAAACGAGAAGTTATGTTATATAATCGGAAACGCATGCATATAGGTATATAACCTAAATGCATGCCGATCAGCAACTACGATGACCAAAAAGCAAACACCGAAATAAATCCGAAATAATAGAAAAGACGAAAACCAACCCAAAGAATTTTCTGAAATAATTTGGTATTAAGTTTAACAAATTGTTTACTTTTTCCAATATTTTGTTTACATTTATTATCAATACTCAAACCGAGGTGGAGGGTATCAAAGATTCGGCACAGCCGAATTTAACACTCTTACTTGTTTTAAATAATATTTTTATATGAAAACAAGTATTACGTAACGTACTTCGCTATAACATGTATGTATTGACATGTATGTTTTCTTAATAAATTTTTCCTATGAAGTTTGTATTGTACAATTAAAACATTTTATTTATAATGATTGAGTTTGAAATTATTCAGGTTCAAGATCAAATGTTTTTACTTTACACAAAGCAAAAACATTGGCAGATTTGTTTCAAAAAATTGATCTATATTCTGCATGACATGTTATACAGCTGTTTCGGGAAGAGTCACCAACCCTCATCAGTAACCAAAAGCAGTATATAGTTTGTTTGGTAAAAAGTTAAATTCATATATATTTGCTGAAAACAACCAAATGAGAATTCAAGCAAAAGTTGCACTATTTAAGACTCTTCCAATATAACAATCTAAAATATAGAACAACTTTGAAACAAATATGTTTTGTATACGAGTACTCATTGCATACTACAATATACAATACAATACAATATACATGTTTGTTTTTGTCTTGAAAAAACAAGAAAAACAATTAGTTTTTGCTAAACTTACATTTAGCGTTAACGACGTGCCCTCCGTATTTTAAATTTTATAAAAATAAAAAATCTTATTTTCGATCTTTATCATTATACCCTATACCCACTATGTGGTTTGGGTATAGGGTATAATGGCTTTGTGCTGCTGTTTGTAACTACCAAAAATATTTGACCTAGACCCATCTTTTATTATACCGATCGATTCAGAATCACTTTCTGAGTCGATTTAGCGATGTCCGTCCGTTCGTCCGTCCGTCTGTGTGTCCATGTAAACATTGTAATCAAACTACAGGTCGCAAATATGAATATATTTTGATGAAATTTGGTATATGAGCTTTTATCAGGATGAACGCTATTGAAATTGGTGAAATTTGGTCCATGTTCAGACCTAGTCCCCATACAAATGACCCTTATGAAATCGACATAAATTGCCATAAGATCCAAATTATCATATAGATCTTAGTCAAAGTGGGTTTGTATACATTTATTGTATCCAGTAATCAGGAGTTCAAAAATAATCCCTATAGGACAATTCTTGATCATAGGCCCCATATAGAGCTGCTTCCCGATTTTCACTTAAATCTATCAAAAAACAAATCTATTGTACAGATTTTTCTCAAATTTGGTTTGTGTATATTTTTTCAAAGTATAAGTGACTTTGCCAAATATGGTCAGGATCGGTCCATTTTTCGAGCTAGTCCCCATAAAAATATAGCACCCGATATGAACTTTTTCATATCTGCAGCCAAAAAAATTAATAACAATGCCACTCATATTTAGTTTATGCTTATTTTCTATATCCAATTAGTTGGATCGGAGAGATAGGGTCTCTAAACCATGGTATAGGGTATCGTATAATTATAATTTTCTTACTTATTTTCATAATTGAGTTTGAAATTATTCAGGCTCAATATCAAATGTTTTTACTTTACATAAAGCATCGTGCAGAATAAAGATCAATTTTTCGAAACAAATGTGCCAATGTTTTTGCTTTATGTAAAGTAAAAACATTTGATCTATTTTTTATAAAAAATAATAAAACATTTTATTTATATATATATGGGGGGTTTCATGTCAAGTGCACAAACTTTTGAAACCGATGTCTTCCGATCGGGATGAAATTTGCACCAAGGTTAGTCCTATTGGATAGTAGTTTAGACACAATTTTTCAACAAGATCGGTCCAGATCTCTCTGAGTTAGAGGGGATCAAAATTTGACATTTTGGCCAAACAGGTGTTTTTTCTCATCCATGTAACTTATTATCTATTGTTCTTAGAAAATTTTCTCCCAAATAGTTTAGATAGCTATTTCTTCAATATTTCGGAAAAAAATACTTCAAAAAAAAAAAAAATTTTTTTTTTTGCTAAATTAAAACATTTTTTGCCTTTTTTCAAAAAGGCCATTTTTTTTTTCATAAGAAAGCTTAGGATTTTTCCTTTAAGAGCTGTTACACACAAATAGGAAAAAAACATTTATTTTGATAGATATCCCACTTCCATCCCACTAAGCGACCAAAAAGCTCTTAAAGAAAAAATCCTAAGCTTTCTTATGAAAAAAAAAAATTCCCTTTTTGAAAAAAAGGCAAAAAATGCTTTAATTTAGCAAAAAAAAAATGTCTACAAATTTTTTTTTTTTTTTAAGTATTTTTTTCCGAAATATTGAAGAAATAGCTATCTAAAATCTTTGGGAGAAAATTTTCTAAGAAGAATAGGTAATAAGTTACATGGATGAGAAAAAACACCTGTTTGGCCAAAATGTCAAATTTTGATCCCCTCTAACTTAGAGAGATCTGGACCGATCTTGTTGAAAAATTTTGTCTAAACTACTATCCGATCGGAAGACATCGGTTTCAAAAGTTGGTGCACTTGACATGAAATCCCCATATATATATATATATATATATATATATATTTATATATATTTATTTATTTTTTTATTTATTCAATAGATATAGAGGATATATTTACAAACATTTTTACAAAGGTTTTGAGATAATATAAATTTATATCTATAACTGGCATAACTTTAAAGTTATGAGCCAGATTGGCAAATATAAGCTGTTTTTATATAAAACAAATTGATTTAGTTCATATTTTTTAAAAAACTTTAAACAAGTTTAATTGCAAATTATGTAAATTGATTAATTATTAATTTTCTGTATTTTAAACAAATTTCCAAATATTTTACAAGCGTACTAAAGGGACAAGTTTTTCCATTGAAGATCTTTAGAACTTCAGCTCTGAATGGTCTAGAGTTAATATCCAATAGGCCTCCTCTTGCGCGAATTAGTAGACTTATTCCACGTGAAGAGAGATTAGAGGCAGTAATTTTCATTACAAAATATTGCAGTTGCGGATATATATCATGGAATTGCGAGCTTCTCGTATCAGAAATAACGTTTCCATTTTCATAAGAATTAACGAGGAACAGAATTGATTTGTAGTAATTGCAAAGTGGAACTGTATTATCTTCTGGTACGAAATTGATTTTTGCACATAAGTTTGACCATTCCTTCGCCCAAAAAGTATGTTTAGCTATAATTATTTTCGCAAGTTTGCGAGGCAATCTATTCTGAGGCATATTTAGGATTTTATTTATATAATCGAAATGCAACTTTAATGTATCGAGATATAATGATTTTAAACCAGTTTCTGCAAGTAACATGTAGTTTGGTGTGTTGGTGGGCAATAATAACATCTTTTTGGTAAAAAATCTTAACAATTTTTCAACTACATCGTATTTTTTATAACCCCATACCTGGGCTCCATATAGCATTATAGAACGAGAAGCAGCACTGAAGATTTTAAGTTTATTTTTAATGTTTATTTTGGGATGGTTTATATATTTGGACCAAGTAGAAGAAATCGCCATTTTTGATGTTTTGAGTTTGTTTTCTAGATGTTTGTTAAAAGATAAATTAAAAGACAGATCTATGCCAAGATACTTGTAAGAGTTCATAATTTCAATTTCATGTTCTCCATAAGTCCATTTTAAGTTATTGGGTATTCTCGTCCCACTACGAAAAACTAATACCTTGGATTTAGTTAGGTTGACTTTTAATTGCCACAAGTTACTATACGCGTACAGAGTATCAATCATGGTTTGAAGACCACTTTGGGAGTCAGATAATATGACAATGTCATCGGCATAGAGTAGGATTTTTACTGTGATGTTTTCAGCTGTTATCCCGCCAGGAAGTTCATCGGCTAAGTCGTTCAGGTATAAGGCAAATAGCATTGGGCTTAAAATACACCCTTGTTTAACACCAAGATTTACATCAAAGGAGTCAGAAAAGGAATTTCCGAAAAATATTTCGCATGAAGTGTTTTCATAAGAGAGTTGAAGTAATCGTATTATTTTTGTCGACAACCCCATACGCGACAGTTTGTAGAACAAAGGGTTCCTAGGAATCATATCAAAAGCGCATGAAAAGTCGATGAAAAATGCATACGTATTTCTGCCGTTCAATTTGTTTAAGTGAACCAGATTTAGAAGATTAAAGACATTATCGACAGTTGAATAGTTTTTTCTGAATCCAGCTTGGTATTCATTTATGATGTTATATTTGTTAGTCCAATCAGTAATACGATTCAGGAGGATATTATTAAAAATTTTGCAAAATGTATCAATTAAAGACAATCCACGATAATTAGGAGGGCAGTTTGGATCTCCCTTTTTATACCCTATACCACTATGTGGTTTGGGTATAATGACTTTGTGCTGCTGTTTGTAACAACCAAAAATATTTGACGTAGACCCATCTTTAATTATACCGATCGAATCAGAATCACTTTCTGAGTTGATTTAACAATGTCCCTCCGTCCGTCCGTCCGTCCGTCCGTCCGTCTGTGTGTCCATGTAAAGCTTGTAATCAAACTGCAGGTCGCAAATATGAATATATTTTGATGAAATTTGGTATGTAAGCTTCTATCGGCCATGGGATGAACGCTATTGAAATTGGTGAGAATCGGTCCATGTTCAGACCTAGCCCTCATACAAATTACCCATATGAAATCGACATAAATTGCCATAAGATCCAAATTGTCATATAGATCTTACTCAAATTGGGTTTGTATGCGTTCATTACATCCATTAATGAGTAGTCCAAAAATGATCCCTTTGACCCCATATAGAGCTGCTTCCCGATCTTCACTTAAATCTATTAAAAAACAAAAATATTGCACTGATTCTTCTCAAATTTTGTTTGTATATATTTTTGCAAAATACAAGAGACTTTACCAAACATGATCAGGATCGGTCAATTTTTGGACCTAGTCCCTATATAGATATAGCATCCGATATGAACTTTTTCATATCTGCAGCCAAAAAAATTAATAAAAATCCCACTCAAATTTGGTTTTTGCTTATTTTCTATGTTCAGTTAGTTGGGCCTAAGAGATAGGGTCTCTAAACGCATGGTATAGGGTATCGTATAGTCGGTCTAGACCGACTATAATTTTCTTACTTGTTTAGAAGTGGAATAAGGATTGCAGTTTTAAAACTAGCTGGTATATTTTCCTTAAGAAAAATCACATTTTATGCAGAAAGCATTTCATTAACAAAATTAACGGGGCATTTTTAAAAAACTCGTAAATGATACCAGCCTGACCAGGTGACTTGTTGTCCTTTAGACATTTAAGTACAGAAATAAGTTCACATAATTCAAATGGTGAATCTAAAAACGGATCTATATTAAAAGGTCAGCACCAGTTAAACACATTTGATGGATTTGAGTCTTGCAAAATATTGCTAAAATGTTGTAGGAAATCATCAGCGACTAAATTACCACGCGTAGAATGTGGACGAGATTTTAAATTATTAGAAAGTTTCCACCACTCTTTGCTGCAATTTATTTTGTTTAGCTGCTGTAAGTTTGAATTATAATGTTGCAGTTTACTGGTATGTCACACACTTTGTTGGCGCTAGTATGATTACGACGGTATTTTTAAGGTTTTTTAACATTGTTTTACGGAAGCGGGCACACTTCCATTTTTGCTTGGGCTCAAAGTAAAATTTAGACGTTGTTTTAACGTTAGCTTTTAGAATTTTGTTTTTGATATTTAGAGCCATGGCATCAACTGGTGTATTTTCATAGACATGGGAACAGCAAGACAATTGATTTTCAACATATTTGGTAACAGTATTTGGATTCCAATGTAATCTTTGTGGCCGTAACTCAGGTATAAAATTTGTATTGCTTGCAGGGGCGCTAATTTTTAAATCAAGTGGCATATGGTCAGAATAGGGTTTACTCGGAATTTTAAACGCATCAGCAAACATAAGAAAACTATGGGAACATATACAGTAGGGTGGCCCTTCGTTATATGGAGGGAAAAAAAGTGTTCAAACTGTCGGTCTCACCCCCTAGAAATATGCGAATAGCAAAAAAAACTGAGAAATACAAAGTTTTGGGCCAATCAACAAAACGTTTAGTCGTGGCGCAAAGCGATTGAAAATTTCAAGTGTGTTTATATGGGGAAAATATGACTTTTTTCAGATTTTACGAAAATTTCGTTCTATAGTTTAATTTTTCCGACAAGCTGTTACATAATTCGGGATCAGTATTAAATTATCCTTTCAAACGGCTATAAAACTTCAAAATCGTATGAAACCTCGCCAAGAAATAGCAAATGCCCCAGACCACTTTTGTGCCAAAAAAAACTAGGTCATGAAATTTGATGGCATTTTTTTCAACTTTGAGAAATTGATTAAAACCATCATTCTTTTTTGGTCTCTATACTTATAAGTACTCAGATATGAAGTATTGTTTTATTACCACGTTGTTAACCTATTGCGCATTGAGACCGAAAATTGGAAATGTTTTTGATAAAATTTTTAAAACTCCTTTTTCAAGTTTGAAAAAATTTTCTTAAACAAAATTTAAAAAAATTAATATATTACCTTAAGGTTTTATTAAACACATGTTGCAGATTAACTGTGTGAATTTTTGAGTAAATCCCTTTACCAGAATTTTTTTGACAAGGATTTTATTTTTGCGGATTTCGAGAAAACTTGGATTTTTGTGAAATATTCTGTAAATGTACTCTTTCTAAATACTTTGTATCAAAAATTCATCACTTTTCTACTTTTAAATGTTATATTTTATCTTAATAGCCTAGGGTTTCGGAAAAAAATCATATGACTCCATTAACCCTTTTGGAATTGGGGTCACATATAACCCCAAGCTAATAAAAGACAATTTATGCAAAAAATTCAAATATTTATTAAGTACTGTCCAATTTTTAGATGCGGCGCTTAAAATATAATAACCAAATGTGTAGAAGTTTCGTTCCGAAAAGTTGGGATAAATCCGAGAACGTTAACCCATTATTTGCCAAGGCCAGATTTGGATTTAAAGATATTTTTAAATAAAAATTACCGAAAACGAGTTTTTCTATTAAACGCGTTGATACCACTATTTAGAATTTAAGAAAAATAATTCGGTTAATTTTTATTTATTTAACCCTTCAGTGCTCCTGAGATCAAAATTATCCATTGTGATATATCTCTGGTGCAATTATCTGTTTATTGCTCGCGAATATAAATTAACACAACTTAGGTCATATGTCTCAAAAATAGGACTTTTTTGAAATTCACTTTAATTTAGTTTTGTAATTTATTCCATTAAGAGTAGTATTAATTTAATATTAACTTTTATATATATTATTATATTTGAAATTTACTTTTATTTACTTTCATTTTTTGAAATTTTCAATCGCTTTGCGCCATGACTAAACGTTTTTTGATTGGCCCAAAACTTTGTATTTCTCAGTTTTTTTGCTATTCGCATATTTCTAGGGGGGTGAGACCGACAGTTTGAACACTTTTTTTATTAAGGGGCAGCCTAATATACAGTAATCAATTAATGAATTACCTCTTCCGCCATAAAAACTTAATTCACCATGTGAATCTCCATCAATTCTGCCATTCAACACCACATCTCCTATGTTTTCAATTAACTCCATTAGTCTTTTACCTTGCCCATTTATTACTTCATCATTAGAATATCTTATATTGTTAATGAGTGGTAAATCAGATAATAAGTTTGGGTCAAATTCTTCTTGTTCGTTGCCAATGCGGGCATTCAAATCACCGAGAATGCAAAAGTTCGAAGGACATAATTCGTTTAAAAAATGTTCAAAATATATATATTTTTTTCTATATTTTTGGCGTTCCTACTCTGGAGCAAGCAACATATGTACATATAGCTGCACATGAGAAAAATGGATTTTCCAAAATAAATCTGACAAGTCAGTTTTTTTTTTATCACTTCTAATATATTTGCTTTATCTTGATGATTTTTTGCTTAGTTTTTCAGCCATAACTCAAGAACCATTGATAATTTCTTATTTCATTCTTCAGCAAATAGCTTCTGCCAATCAAGCTGGACTAATTTTATCGAATGAAATCTTAAAAATTTTAACTTTGCCCCTTTTTTGATAATACTAAGGGCGTATGATTATTATTTGTTAGAAGAGTAGAAGAGATGCATACGTATGAGTGGTATTTTTAATATACAGTGCAACATTTTTGATGTCGAGTGCAAACTCCTTTCTAACAGTCCGAACAGCAGCTAAACTAACAAAAATGGGGTTTCTTTAGTTTCGATTATTACTTCAAAAACCTCACAAAAGAAAGAGTTTGCATTTGATGTGTTGCACTGTGGGATTAAATCAAACATACATCAGTATTTATACCCCATACCACTATAATGTCTTTGTGCTGCTGTTTGTAACTATCAAAAATATTTGACCTAGACCCATCTTTTATTATACAGATGGACTCCGAATCACTTTCTGAGTCGGTTTAGCGAGATGTTCGCCCGTCTGTCCGTCCGTCTGTCTGTGTGTCCATGTAAACCTTGTAATTGAATTACAGGTCGCAAATATGAATATATTTTAATGAAATTTGGTATGTAAGTTTCTATCGGCCATAGGACGAACGTAATTGAAATTGGTGAAAATCGGTTCACGTTCAGATCTAGGCTTCTTACAAATGACCCCTGTGAAATCGACTTAAATTACCATAAGATCCAAATTATCACATAGATATCGGTCAAATTGTGTTTGTGTGTGTTTATTACATTCATTAATCCGTAGTTCGAAAATAAAGATGCTTCCCGATCTTCACTTAAATATATCAAAAACAAAAATATTGCACAGATTTTGCTCAAATTGCGTTTGTATAAGTTTTTGCAAAAAATAAATGACATTCCATATATGTATAGTTAGGATCGGCCCATTTTTCGACCTAGTCTCTATATAAATATAAAATCAGATATGAACCTACTAGGATTTATGCACAATTAGTTGGACCTAAGACCAATTCCATAGACGTTTGTTATATGGTATCGCATAGTCGGTCTAGACCGACTTTAATTTTCATACTTGTTTTAAAACTTACAAACATTAAGATAACGAAAAAAAAAATAAAATGTCATAAAAAAGTATGGCCTAAGAACGCCAAACCTTTTGGAGGTTTTAATACACTGGCCTAGTACCTTCACCTTGACTTGGAATTTCTCAAGCGCCAGATAATGACCCCTAACATTATCCATAGTGTTATGTATTAGATCGAACACAATTTCTAATTATAATAAATATAATGTATAGAGCACACATAGGATTTAAAAAAATTTTTTATAAATTTTAAAATTTTTCTTTTAATAAACAGACAAATAGTGACAAAAAAAAAACAACCAGTTCTAGATCAGATAATGAAAATAACCTAAAATTTCCAATACAATTCACTTGCTTTCTATTAACAATTTAAACAATTTTAATACAAAAGTAAATTTTTTTTTAAATTAAGATAAACTTATTTACATATGTGCTTAAAACAAAAACATTAATTAATAAAACAAACTCTAGTAGATTATTTATATGTAAACAAAATTCTCATGAACAATTCTTGACACAACAAGTGTTATACAATAACACTTTGTTGTATTCTTAACGAAATGTATATTTTGACAGCAGTTTTGTGTAATTTGTAACATGTCTTGTTAGACAAGTGTGAATAAAAATTACTCGAACCTTTGAAATTTCGTTGGCCTGTAAATTACAACTGGGAAACACATTGATCGATTGCGGCAATAAAATGATGTATGAAATTATTTTAAAAAAAATATATCGAAAACAAATATGCACAAAAAATTTGATTAAAGTATTTACAATAATGATGGATCTTTTTAAAAAATTATGACTGGGATATTTACTAAAAAGCAATCATACATACATATATATGTACTGCGAGTATAAATATGTAGCTAAATATTTATGTAAAAGTATTGTAGTAATTTAAATTACTATAATTACATCACGATTTTGATTTGTATGGTTTTTTTGAAAAACATGCTTTAATAAACATCAGCCAATGTATGAATGAAGATGAAAAGAAAATGTAGAACATTTATGAAAACCTGATAAAAATTTAAGAAAAGAAAAAAAAAACAACTTACTGTTAGTAAAAGAAAAAGTTGTAGCGCAACATACTGGTTCAGACATACAAACATACAAATAGTTCTACTGCAGTTGTATTTACGGTAGATGATGATGATGTTGCTCCAATTCTTTATCAAACATAAGTAATGGAAGCCAACTGACGTTTATAATTTGTTTAAAAATTCAAAAAAAAAAAAAAAAAAATACAAAAACTATTGCTTCGAATATTCTTCAGCTATGATATAATAAATTATCTTGTTTTTTTCGCCGAGACTTGTTATTTGTCATTTATTATTTTTGATTTTTCTTTTTGTAGTAAATACTCTACACCATATCTTTGATATGGGTTATTTAAAAAAAAATATTTGTTGCAAAGAGAAATTAAATGTTTCGTCAATGTCATTCCATTTCTTAGTTTGTCTATGTTGAAATTTTAAATCGTATGAACGTTAGTCATATATTTTTCAAAAATAATACGAACCATTTGTCTGCGCCAAATTTCTTGTAACTGTATTTGACAAATCTGGCCCTTCAATTTAAGTAAAAACTTAAGCGGAGCGAGCACCCGGTTTGATATAACTGTCTTTTCTAAAAAAAATTTCATAATTTTTTTAATTTAAATACTTAACATATAAAGAGTAGGTATTTCAAACCGGGTGCTCTCAAGTTTATAAACCGTTGTTTAATCAAAATGGTCGTACTGTGTACATTAGGTATGGGATAGTGTTGTATGAAGTTTCTTAGTAACCAGATTTGGATGCACTATGATGATGATAAACTTATATATTCCACTGCAAACTGGTGTGGAGGAAAACAAATTAATTTTTCTTTTTCCCCGTACATTTGTTATAAATGTTACGTGAAACACAAAAATAGTTTTTAATAATTTGTTTTTTCACTGCAAATTATTTTTCACAAAAAAGTAAAAACTATAGAAAAACTTTCGAATCTAATAAAATATGGCACGAATGTTCTATGCGACTAACCCAGGAATTAATTTTTTAAAACAATAATAATACTGAAATGTGATCACTCTAAAAATTTAAAAAAATGTCGTTGCTGATTACCATCTCCATTCTTGTGCTAAATTTCAGTAGTGGGCCCGCATTGATTCTTGAGTTATAAATAAAAAAGTGAAAGTACTTGAAAAGTTTTTTTTATTAAATTTTGTATTATGAATTTGATTGTACATCTCGTCTTCCAACTGATTTAATATATCCCCAATAAAGATTTCTAATTATAAACTTTACCTAAAATTTCTTATTAAAAATAAAATTGAAAAAAAATAGTCGTACTATTAACTTTTATGGACTATATAGATTTTTCATACATTTTTAACTCAAGAACCAATAAGAAGTCCTCAGTAAAATATTAGCACCAATACATATTTTAAAAAAAATTAAAAAAGTGACTTTTGAGCAGAGTTCAGAAAAAACACACACTGAATAAAAAACTCGTACATATATGTATGTAAACAAACATAACTTAGACCAACACACAAATATTTTTATTTTCATATCAATTATGTTTGTTTTTAAATTTTCTTCGGTGCCAAACACAATCATGACTTGTGTTCGTTTTAATATTTCGTTATTTACACGAACATTTTTCTATCACGTACTTTTTGTTTCGATCACACATAAACCACACAGATTTGAGTGTTGCTTTATTTAAAGTTCGTGTTCTGGTACGTATACGAAGAAAAAAAACAGAACATGTACAATAAACAGGTTCGAGTTCAGTTATATTTTAAGTCGTGTTCTGGCTCGTGTACTAAGAAAAAACAGAACATGTACAATAAACAGGTTCGAGTTCAGTTATATTTTAATTCATGTTCTGGCTCGTGTACTAAGAAAAAATAGAACATGTACAATAAACAGGTTCGAGTTCAGTTATATTTTAAGTCATGTTCTAGCTCGTGTACTAAGAAAAAATAGAACATGTACAATAAACAGGTGTTCTGGCTCGTGTACTGCGAAAAATTGAAACATCAATTCGCGATCTGATACACCCCGATAAAAACGACGACAATTGTTTCAACCAAATTTATTAACATTTTATTGACCCTTTTTTATGACTTACGTTGCAAATTGTTTACAACTGTCAAATATTTTAAAATTTTATTGGCCATTTTTTTTGTGATTTACGTTGAAATTATTTACAATTGTTTTTATTGACTGGTTTTTATTTTAATAAAATATGGTAATAAAATACTTAAGACACAAAAACTATTTAGCATCATAAAAGTTACACTTGTTGGTTGTTAGGTTTTTTTGCATTACCCACCCTTATTTTCGCAACCAATTAGTGTCGTAGACGAAAAACTTAATTTTGCGGCATAAAAGACACACTTGTTGGTTGTTAGGATCTTTTGTAAACATTTTTTTTTTTGGTAACAAATAACTTTAGACACAAACAAATTTTGCATCATAAGAAACACAATAATTTGCGAACCAATTAGTGGCAATGCACAATCCTTTTCTCAATGATTTTTTGGGATTTTTCGCGTAAAAACACAATGAGTGTCAATAAAAAAAAAACCCAAAAAAATATTTTCATATTTTATTGTCCCTTTTTTATG
Source organism: Cordilura impudica (assembly GCA_963682025.1). NCBI lineage: Eukaryota > Metazoa > Arthropoda > Insecta > Diptera > Scathophagidae > Cordilura > Cordilura impudica. Next base: position 283,392,917 of record OY821518.1, on the reverse strand, counting down.
ACTTACGTTACAATTGCTTGCAAGTGTTACAATTTCACGCAATTGATTTTGCAATAAATAGCGAGTGCGTGCGTCATTTATTCATTAAAAGTGGTTCAGTTTTCATTAGATCGTGATCTATAAGTGTACTGTGTTATTGTGTAAATTGCAAATATTTTGTGAAAATTAAAAAAATTGGAAAGCAATAACAGAAATAAGTTATGCTATAAAAAATACGCAACTTTTAATAGCGAAGCGAAAAAATTTACATGTCAGATTGAAACCTGCAAGAAAGATTTAAGTGCAGTGTGCAGTTTTTGTGTCTTAAGTATTTTATTACCATCTTTTTTTTTAAATAAAAACCAGTCAATAAAAACAATTGTATATAATTTCAACGTAAATCACAAAAAAATGGCCAATAAAATTTTAAAATATTTGACATTTGTAAACAATTTGCAACGTAAGTCATAAAAAAGGGTCAATAAAATTTTAATAAATTTGGTTGAAGCAATTGTCGTCGTTTTTATCGGGGTGTATTAGATCGCGAATTGATGTTTCAATTTTTCGCAGTATTTGTACATGTTCTATTTTTTCTTAGTACACGAGCCAGAACATGACTTAAAATATAACTGAACTCGAACCTGTTTATTGTACATGTTCTATTTTTTCTTAGTACACGAGCCAGAACATGACTTAAAATATAACTGAACTCGAACCTGTTTATTGTACATGTTCTATTTTTTCTTAGTACACGAGCCAGAACACGACTTAAAATAGAACTGAACTCGAACCTGTTTATTGTACATGTTCTGTTTTTTTTCAGTACACGTACCAGAACACGAACTTCAAATAAAGCAACACTCCAATATGTGTGGTTTATGTGTGATCGAAACAAAAAGTACGTGACACAAAAATGTTCGTGTAAATAACGAAATATTAAAAGGAACACAGTCATGATTGTGTTGGGCACCGTAGAAAATTTAGAAACGCGCATAATTGATATGAAAATAAAGATATGTGTTGGCTGCTTTTGAACAGAATATTATGTGTTTCATGTGTGTATTTTCTGAATCTTGCTTTTGAGATAAAGTAAATACCTTCATAAATTTGAAGTGATATAATAATGAACTTTGACATTTGTCAAAAAAAAAAAAATAAAAACAATCCATATCTATATCTATATAATAGGCAATGTGATTTCTTGTGACCGATGTAACTTTGCCAGTTTTACCCCGACTTTGACCAAACACACTACATTTGAAAGGCAGTTCTTTTTAGCTGTCCACCAGATTTACAGATCTTTAAACTTTTACAGTTTTTTTGGAGTAGAATGCATTTTTTGCTATCGATTTTTTGTTCTACCGTTTTATCCCGCTTTTACCAAATATATATTATTTGAAAGGTATTTCTTTTTAGCTGTTCACCAGATTTAAAGATTTTAAAATGTTTTCACTTATTTTGAGTAAATAGCATTTATAGTTGCTACTAACACTCACATAAAATTATACAATGCTGTGTGTGTGTTTATTAAATTTGTTAATGTGTTTGCAAAAATTGTATATGGAAAGCAATATGTTCAATATGTGCAATATAAACCAATAACGACAATAACGCAATCGATATTTAAAAAGTGTTGAATTGTGAATTGGCATACCTTTAGGGTCTTATAAAATAAATTATTAAATGAAAAAATAAAATTTCCTAGAATTTCCACTCGAATTTAGAGGGCTGGGCTCTGCTAGTTTATTTAAATACCTCTAAAATGACATTTCAACTGATATAATCTTGTTACACCCTCCACGACACTGTGCAGAGGGTATATATCAGTTTGTCATTCCGTTTGTATCGCATCGAAAAATTAATTTGCTACCTCATAAAGTATATGTTCTTGATTTTATTAATACCTTGAGTCAATATAGCGATGTCCGTCTGTCCGTCTGTATGTTGAAATCACGCTCATTCATAAAATAAACCATTTACCGGGTTTGTATTGAAAATGGGGTAAATCGAGTATCATTGTTCCAAGATATGTCCAAAAATATGATTTCTAAAAAATTTAAAATTTAGTACTAACGGAGCCCACTCTCGAAATTCGGATGTAAATTCTAGGATATTTTAGCTAATTCACAATCCAACAAAAATTTAATAAACACACACACAGCGATGTATAGTCTTTTATTTGAAGCTTCAATATGTGTTTTATGTATGTGTTAGTAGCAACTTTAAATGAACTTTACTTCTAAAATATGTTCCAGATGGTGCAAATCTTTAAATATGGTGGACAGCTTAAAAGAAATACCATTCAAATGGTATATTTTAAGTCAAAATCGGTTGATAACTTAAGGTTTCAAATCGGTCACAAGAAATCGCCTTACCTATTAATATTATAGATTAAGTTTATTAAATTGTTTACTTTTTAAAATATCTTGTTTACATTTGTTATAATAGTGCAATAGGACCAGATATTAATGTAAACTAGCAGATTCCAATGCTCGAAATTCGAGTGCAATTTCTAGGCAACTATATTTTTCAACTTAGCCAATTCACAAACCACCACTTTTCTGGTTTATTATTATTGAGAATGAAGACGACAAACTCATTAACAAACACATTAACAAATTTAATAAACATACACATAGCATATGTGTAGTTATACCCTATACCACTATGTGGTTTGGGTATAATGACTTTGTGCTGCTGTTCGTAACAACCAAAAATATTTGACCTACACCCATCTTTAATTATACCGATCGAATCAGAAGCACTATCTGATTCGATTTAACGATGTCCGTCCGTCCGTCCGCCCGTCTGTGTGTCCATGTAAAGTTTGTAATCAAACTGCAGGTCGCAAATATGAATATATTTTGATGAAATTTGGTATTTGATCTTTGATCAGCCATGGGATGAACGCTATTGAAATTGGTGAGAATCGGTCCATGTTCAGACCTAGCCCCCATACAAATGACCCCTATGAAATCGACATAAATTGCCATAAGATCCAAATTGTCATATAGATCTTACTCAAGTTGGGTTTGTATGCGTTTATTACATCCATTAATGAGTAGTCTAAAAATGATACCTGGGACAACTCTTAGTCATAGGCCCCACATAGAGCTGCTTCCCGATCTTCACTTAAATCTATCAAAAAACAAAAATATTGCACTGATTCTTCTCAAATTTTGTTTGTATATATTTTTGCAAAATACAAGAGACTTTACCAAACATGGTCAGGATCGGTCTATTTTTGGGCTAGTCCCCATATAGATATAGCATCCGGTATGAACTTTTTCATATCTGCAGTCAAAAAATTAATAAAAATCCTCCTCAAATTTGGTTTATGCTTATTTACTATGTCCAGTTAGTTGGGCCTAAGAGATAGGGTCTCTAACCGCATGGTATAGGGTATCGTATAGTCGGCCTAGGCCGACTATAATTTTCTTACTTGTTTTATGTATGTGTTCGTAGCAACTTTAAATGCAATTTACTCAAAATATGGGAAAAAATTTTAAAATCTGTAATTCTGGGGAACAGCTAAAAAGAAATACCTTTCAAATAATATAGTTTGGTAAAAGCGAGAAAAAACGGTAGAACAAAAAATCGGTAACAAAAAATCGCCTAGCCTATTAATATTATAGATGTAAAACCCATGTGGAGGATCCGCCACAACCGCATTTAATACTCTTACTTGCTTTTAAGATAAGCTTAATAATGTCAACCTATCGTTGTGTATTTAAAAGAATTGTCTAATTTTCAAGAAGCTATATTTCGGGAACCATAACAGACAAAGGTCCAGTTTTTCAATATTTCTAATTAGTATGGTCTAGCATTTGTACAAAGTTTCACTGAATTTTTAAGGGGTGACAAAAACGCGATTGCTGAATTTTTATGTTTTTTTAAGAAATTTATAATTTACTTATTCCACAATTTTTAAATGTTAAGAAAAAATAATTTTCACTCCAAAAAAATTTATCCGAAAAATGAAGCAAAGTATTTTCTTTTTTATCACGAAGACATATTTTTGATAAATGCCACAATATGCTCAATAACATTGTGGACTATTTTCGGGGTCATTGTCTGGAGGGTGAGAAATTCCAAGTCGGGATGGAAGTACTAGGTCAGAATAGTTAAACTTCCAAAGGGTTTGGCGTTCTCAGACCTTTTTCATGAGCTTTTATATTTTTTTGCTTAGGTTTTCAGCCATAACTCACGAACACTTGATGATTTCTCATGTCATTCTTCAGCAAAATTATAGCTAAGGCTTCAATAATTAATTTTTTATTAATATTTCCATGCAAAAATAGAATAAACAAGTAAGAAAATTATAGTCGGTCTAGACCGACTATACGATACCCTATACCATGCGATTAGAAACCCTATCTCTTAGGCCCAACTAACTGGACATTGAAAATAAGCAAAAACCAAATTTGAGTTGGATTTTTATTAATTTTTTTGGCTGCAGATATGAAAAAGTTCATATCGGATGCTATATCTATAAAGGGACTAGGTCCAAAAATGGACCGATCCTGATCATGTTTGGTAAAGTCTCTTGAGTTTTGCAAAAATATGTACAAACAAAATTTGAGAAGAATCAGTGCAATATTTTTGTTTTTTAATAGATTTAAGTGAAGATCGGGAAGCAGCTCTATATGGGGTCAAAGGGATCATTTTTGGACTACTCATTAGTGGATGTAATGAACGCATACAAACCTAATTTGAGTAAGATCTATATGACAATTTGGATCTTATGGCGATTTATGTCGATTTCATATGGGTAATTTGTATGGGGGCTAGGTCTGAACATGGACCGATTCTCACCAATTTCAATAGCGTTCATCCCATGGCCGACAAAAGCTTATATACCAAATTTCATCAAAATATATTCATATTTGCGACCTGCAGTTTGATTACAAGCTTTACATGGACACACAGACGGACGGACGGACGGACGGACATTGTTAAATCAACTCAGAAAGTGATTCTGATTCGATCGGTATAATTAAAGATGGGTCTAGGTCAAATATTTTTGGTTGTTACAAACAGCAGCACAAAGTCATTATACCCAAACCACATAGTGGTATAGGGTATAAAAATACTGATGTATGTTTGATTTAACATTATAAATATCACTCATACGTATACATCTATTCTGCTCTACTAATAAATAATAATCATACGCCCTTAATATGATATGTTATTCAAAAAATTGATAATAAAAGAAGGAAAAAAAGAAATTTCATTCGATAAAATCAGTCCAGCTTGATTTGCTGAAGCTATTTGCTGAAAAACTAAGCAAACTAACATCAAGATAAAGAAAAAATATAAAAGGTCATACAAAGTAATAATAATGAGAACGCCAAACCCTTTGGAAGTTTTACTATACTGGCCTAATATTTAAGATGATGATAGTTTTTTATTTTCATCATTCTTAAATTACAATTATTCCCATTTTTTTATTTTTGTATTAAAAAGTACTAAGCTCTTGCTTTGCCAAATCGATTCCTTGTCATATGTGGAACATTAGTTTAGGGTACGATGGAGTCGGTTTCGATCGACCATAATCTTAATGTCACCTAAATATTTCCATCTATTTACAGTAAAGTGAATGTTCTAACAAACTTAATTTAAAATAAAAAACGTTATATAAAATAAAATAAAGAAAGAAAAACTACTAGTTTTCGAACCAAAACCAAACCTCAAAAGTTAGAAAGGAAGTAAAACATTTTTAAATGTGTTTGTTCATTTGCAATATTTTAAAATAGAAAACTACAGTACATACCCGTGTATTGAAACAAAACTAACTCATCATAAAAAGTATTGAAACAAAGGCGTTTGGAAAGGCAACAGTAAGCAATAAACCATCAGCACGTGCCTCTTTCCAGTGAGTGGCAAATATAAACGGAAAAACAAACACTAAAAAGACCGCCTATTGTCTCAATGAAATAGAAAAATCCAATTAAAATAAAAAAAAAGAAATGTCTTTAAAGGTAAGCATCCCATATTATCTTAATGTTAATTATTGAAGTTACTTGCTTTATTGCTTTCTTTTGAAAAGGTTTAAACCGAAACAAATTCACATTTTATTATTAAATAACAATAAACTTAAAAGCCATAACAAAACTTACAGTTATGTGTTAGTTGCGTGTTGATAAGAAAAAAAAAAAATGTTATAATTGTGATATAAAACACAATATCAAAGCAACATACATTCTTTACGTATCTGGTAATTGTTTGCTTGGCTGATAACAGTGTTTACTAACTAAACAGTAGAGCTTGGCTAAGACGCTTTTTGTATCAATTGTAAAGCTTTTTTAGCGGCATTTATTTTTTTTTATAATTTTTATATTCATTATAAAAGACCGCATTTAAGGATTTCTAATAAACTAGTACGCCTTGAGTTGATTTGCACAGATACATTTTTTTAGATAGCCACTGACTGTACTGGAGTAAAAATTAGTTCGAGAAGTAGTTTGTGTATTTGTTCTTCAGGACTCCAAACTTATTCGAATACTGATTCTGATGGATCATAATCCAGTTTGATCTCACTAAATAAACCAGTTGATATTGCCACAACTTCGAAATAATATACTTGGTTGAACTACAGTGAATTCCTAAAAAACTGAATTTTATTTCTTAGTTCAGTGACTAAACTGCTTTGCCAACTGAATAAATTTCAGGAAGTATTTTCACGATTTTAAATTTAATTGGAAAGTAAAACCTTCAAGAAGCTATAGATTAAAGTTCAGTTTTTCAGGTTATTAAAAGAAAAAGTAAGACATTCTTTAATTTCAATTTTTAAGTTATAAGTTTAATCCCTTAAAGGTCTAAAAAGTGCATATGAAAGAAAAACGTAGTTTTATAAACATAGTTCTCTCCTCAGATTCTAACAAAATATAAGTTATTAGAAAGCTAATAAAAGTAGCTTTAACAGCTCTCTAACTTCAGTTACAACAAAATGTAAAGAAAACTATCTCCCGTACCATTACATTAAACCAAGAATACATTTCACGCTTCGATTTTAACTTAAATATACCTTTTAGGCGATAATCGACACTTCTTCAGAAAAGAAAAGGCACTTTCTTAAGAAAGAGTATTTTTTTGATAAAATATATTTTATTAAGCAAAGGCACTTTTTTAGAAAAGGTTATTTTTTAAGAAATGGAACTTTTTTTAAGACAGGGAATTTTTTTTTAGGAAAATTTACTTTTTTAAGAGTAGGTACCATTTTAAGAAAGGGATTCTTGTTGGGAAAATGTATTTTTAACAAAAATATATTTTTTTTTTAAAGAAAAGGTACTTTTTAAGAAAATGTATGAAAATTTACTTTTCTAAGAAAAGGTACTTTTTAAGGAAAGGTACTTTTTTTTGAAAGTTTAGTTTTTTAAGGAAATATACTTTTTTAAGAATAGGTAAATTTTGAGAAAGTCACTTTTTTAAGAAGAGAGTTTCTTCTTTCAAGAAACTGTACTTTTTTACGAAAAGTCGGTTCTTGAAGAAAAGGTATCTTTTTTAAGAAAACGTACTTATTTAAAAAAAAAAAGTACTTGTTTAAGAAAATCTACTTTTTGAGAAAGTCACTTTTTTAAGAAAAGAGTATCTTTATGAAAATATATTTCTTTAAGAAAGGGATTTTTTTTAAGAAAATGTAATTTTTTAAAAAAAGGTACTTCCTTACGAAAAGAAAATTCTTTAAGAAAAGGCAATTTTTAACCAAAGGTACTTTTTGAAGAAAGGAACTTTTTTAAGAAAATTTATTTTTTAAGAAAATATAGGAAAATCAATTTTTGAGAAAGGTACTTTTTTAATAAAAGTTATTTTTAAGAAAGGTAGTTTTGAAAAAAGGCATTTTTGTATGAAAGGTAATTTTCGATTTTAACTTAAATATACCTTTTAGGCGATAATCGACACTTCTTCAGAAAAGAAAAGGCACTTTTTTAAGAAAGAGTATTTTTTTTGATAAAATATATTTTATTAAGCAAAGGCACTTTTATAGAAAAGGTTCTTTTTTAAGAAATGGAACTTATTTTAAGACAGGGAATTTTTTTTTTAGGAAAATTTACTTTTTTAAGAGTAGGTACCATTTTAAGAAAGGGATTCTTTTTGGGAAAATGTATTTTTAATGAAAATATATTTTTTTTTTAAAGAAAAGGTACTTTTTAAGAAAATGTATGAAAATGTACTTTTCTAAGAAAAGATACTTTTTAAGGAAAGGTACTTTTTTTTTGAAAGTAGTTTTTTTTAAGAAAATATACTTTTTTAAGAAAAGGTAAATTTTGAGAAAGTCACTTTTTTAAGAAGAGAGAGTTTCTTCATTCAAGAAACAGTACTTTTTTACGAAAAGTCGGTTCTTGAAGAAAAGGTATCTTTTTGAAGAAAAGGTACTTATTTAAAAAAAAAAGTACTTGTTTAAGAAAATCTACTTTTTGAGAAAGTTACTTTTTTAAGAAAAGAGTTTCTTTATGAAAATACATTTCTTTAAGAAAGGGATTTTTTTTAAGAAATTGTAATTTTTTAAAAAAAGGTACTTTTTGAAGAAAAGAAAATTCTTTAAAAAAAGGCAATTTTTTAACCAAAGGTACTTTTTGAAGAAAGGAACTTTTTTAAGAAAATTTATTTTTTAAGAAAATATATTTTTTTTTAGAAAATGTATTTCTTTAGGAAAATCAATTTTTGAGAAAGGTACTTTTTTAATAAAAGTTATTTTAAGAAAGGTAGTTTTGAAAAAAGGCATTTTTGTATGAAAGGTAATTTTTTTAAAAAATGTACTTTTTTAAAAAATAGTACTTTCAGAAAATGCAGTTTTTAAGATAATATACATTTTTTAAGAAAAGTTACTTTTTTAAGAAGAGGTACTTTTTTAAGAAAGGCAATTTTATAGAAAAGGTACTTTTGAAAACAAAGAAAAGGTACATCTTTAAGAAAAGCGGTATTTTCGAAGAAAATTTATTTTTTTAAAAGAAAGTATTTTTTTGTGAATATGATTTTTTAAAGAAAAAATATTTTTTTTTTCAAAATAGGCACTTTTTTAGAAAATTCACTTTTATAAGAATATGTACTTATTTTATGGAAAGGTACTTTTGTAAGAAAATGCACTTTTTTAAAATAGGTACTTTTTCAAGAAACGCACTTTTATAAAAAATGTGTTTTTTTAAGAAGAGGTATTTATTTAAAAATAGTAATTTTTTAAGAAACTGTACTTTTTTAAGAAAATTTATATTGTTAAGAAAAGGTACATTTTTAAGAAAAGGTATTTTATCAAAAAAGTTACTTTTTAAGAGAAGTTACTTTTTTAAAAAAAGGTATTTTTTCAAAAAAGTTACTTTTTAAGAAAAGGTACTTTTTTAATAAAAGGTCCTTTTAAGAAAACGTTTTTTAAGAGGTACTTTTTTTTACGAAAATTTAATTTTTAAAGAAAAAGTACCTTTTATGAAGTACTTTTTATGAAAAGGTACTTTATTAAGAAAATATACTTTTATATAAAGGGTGCTTCTTTAAGAAAAGCTACTTTTTAAGAAAGGTACTTTTTTTTATAAAATTAGTTGTATTTTTAAGAAATATTATTTTAAGAAAAGGCATTTTTTTATAAAATGATACTTCGTTAAGTAAAGGTACTTTTTAAAAAAAGGTACTTTTTAAGAAAAGGTACCTTTTTTAAGAAAAGGTACTTTACGTAAATGTTGTTTTTAAAGAGGTACTTTTTTAGAAAAGAATCTTTTTAACGAAAAGGTACATTTTTAAAAGGGTACTTTTTTAATAAAAGTTAATTTTTACGAAAAGGTACTTTATTAAGAAAAAGTACTTTTTAAAAGATATTTTTTAAGATACTTTTTTTAAAAAAAGGTACTTTTTAAGAAAAGGTACTTTTTTAAGAAAAGGTACTTTTTACGTAAATGTTGTTTTTTAAGAAGTACTTTTTAAGAAATGATCCTTTTTTACGAAAAGGTACTTTTTAAAAAGGTACTTTTTTAATAAAAGGTAATTTTTATGAAAAGGTACTTTATTAAGAAAAAGTACTTTTTAAAAGACATTTTTTTAAGATACTTTTTTAAGAAAAGGTACTTTTTCTACGCAATGGTATTTTTTTTAGGAAAATTTACTTTTTTTAAGAAAAATTACTTTTTTGTGGAAAAGTACTTATTTAAAAAAGGATTTTTTTTTAATGAAAATTTACTTTTTTAAAAAATTATGCTTATTTGAGAAAAGATACTTCTTAAGACAAGATATTTTTCTACGAAAGGGTGCTTTTTCTAAGAAAAGATATTTTCTAAGACATTTTCAAGAAAAAGTACTTTTTTGAGGAAAGGTACGTTTTTAAGAAAAGGATTTTTTTAGGAAAATTTACTTTTTTTAATAAAATGTTTTTTTTTAAGAAAAGGTACTTTTATAAAAATGGTACTTTTTAAACAAAAGTAATTTTTAAAAATAGATACTTTTTTTAGAAAATGTTTTTTCTACGAAAAGGTATTTTTTTAAGGAAAGGTACTTTTTTATCAAAAGGTAATTTTTTAAGAAAATTTACTTTTTCTAAGAAAAAATACGTTTTGTGAAAAACTAATTACTTAAGAAAATAATTTTTTAGGAAAATGTACTGTTTTAAGAAATGGTACTTTTTTAAGAAAAGATAATTTTTCTAAGAAAATGTACTTTTTCTATGACAAATTACTTTCTTGAGAAAAAGTACTTATTTAAGAAAAATTACTTTTTTGAGGAAAGTTACTTTTTTAATAAAAAGCTACTTTTGTAAAAGAGGGCACTTTTTAAGAAAAAGTACTTTTTTAAGAATAGGTACTTTTTAAGTAAATGTTTTTTTTAAAGAGTTACGAAAAGGTTTTTAAAAAAGTGCTTTTTTAAAAAGAGGTGCTTTTAAGAAAAGGTAATTTTTTACGAAAAGGTACTTTATTAAGAAAAAGTACTTTTTAAGAAATGATATTTTTTAAGATACTTTTTTAAGAAAAGATACTTTTTCTACGCAAAGGTTGTTTTTTAAGAAAATTTACTTTTTTAAAGATAAATTACTTTTTTGTGGAAAAGTACTTATTTAAAAAAGGATTTTGTTTTATGAAAATTTACTTTTTTAATAAAAGGTACTTTTTTAAGAAAAGGTTATTTTTGTGAGAATATTTAATTATCCTAAGAAAATTTTCTTTTTAAGAAAATATACTTTTTAAGAACCACTATCAACATGGTTCTGTGTAGCATTTAATGCAGAAAACAGTCTCTACTCGCATAGTTAAAATTGATAGTAAGACAATTTTAAACATACGAGTATAAACAATGGCCAAGAAACATTAAGGAAATAGATTGTAAAATAATGGAAGTGATTAAAGAAAAAGGTACATATTTAACTTTATAATTACCTTCAGTAGTAGAGGTAGACCTTTTACCAACCGATAATCCAGAGTTCAGTTAGCTAAAAAAAATAGAAGGAAATATAAAGTTAATTAACTATAATTTTCAAATCTTGCATTATCAAATGCTTTATTTTAATAAAATAAAGTAAGCTTTAATACATCTAAGTGCTGCGTTAGATTTGTTTAGCTCCATGAAAAAATATATCTAGTTGCCCTTTTATCAGTTGAACACTTTTTGTTTTAATTTTATATTAAACTTAATACAACTTAACATAAAAATGAAACGTTAAATAACACCTAAAAATATTTATTCCTTATTTAAAAAACATGATATTTAAAATTTGCTTATTAAAACAAATGTATTCAAGAAAACCTAATAAAACAGAAGGCAACAGTCTTCAAGAAATATTATCGTAAAGAAAAAAAAAAAAAACACCATTGTGAAACCAAAAGCCATCTGTACTGTATATAAAATATAAAAAAAACTGCCGGTATACAATAAAATTTTTTTATGATTTAAAATGCCAAAAAATGGTTTTTGTGGGTTACACTTAAGCAAGTAAGGTAATAAAGTTTTTTATAATGTAAGTAACACAAAAGTGCTCTGTAATTAGTTAAGGGGAGCACCCGGTTTAGAATGCCTCTTTCCGATTTTCATATATATTAAAAAAAAATACTCATTTTTATAACCCGTTGTTTAAACGGTGAAATACAAAAAATAGTTGTAAGACTCTTTGTCGGAGTTATCCTACTGTGTTCCCGATTACGGGAATAATTTTTTTTATTTTTTCATGATTTTGTGTTTTTTATTTGATAGCTGTTAGAATTATCTTTAATCCGAATTAAAGCGATTTTTGAAAATATGATTTGAGATATTTCTTCTGTAGCACGAAAAAGAGAATTTCGTATTTTTATTTTGCTATACATTTATTCAATGGAATTAAAAATTAAATTGGAGTTAAGACTGCCAGCGATGACCTGTTACTGTAGTGTCTTTCCAATTTCTGTTGAAAAATTTTGAATTTAAAATTCTTAAATAATAAAAAATTGATTTTGCCACTTTTCTGCCTTAACATTTTAACCTTTTTTACTTCTCTGGCTAAAATTCATGCTTCTAAATAAGTTTTGTTTAACTTTTAGCCAACATATAAAAAAAAATTACGAATCTTAACCTCCAGAGTCGATATAGATAGAGTCCAAACAAGATTTATGTGTATTTTAAGTTAATATCTATTTTCTTAAAAACAAATAAGAGTGATAAATTTGGTTGGGCCGAATCTTTGATACCCTAAACTCAGTATTATAACCAAGGTTGTCAACAATAAAAGACAAATAAATATAGTTAGATTTTTTACAAGGATTTTTAAGACTAATAATATAATTAACAAAAAATTTAGGTATTTTGGTGATTTTTAAATTGAAAGCAATTATTAAATGCAACGAGCATAAATGAAAACATACACAAATATATTTTTGTGTGCTTCTTTATAAATAATGCATACACATTTTTATACCCTATACCACTATGTGGTTTGGGTATAATGACTTTGTGCTGCTGTTTGTAACAACCAAAAATATTTGACCTAGAGCCATCTTTAATTATACCGATCGAATCAGAATCACTTTCTGAGTTGATTTAACAATGTCCGTCCGTCCGTCCGTCCGTCTGTGTGTCCATGTAAACCTTGTAATCAAACTGCAGGTCGCAAATATGAATATATTTTGATGAAATTTGGTATATAAGCTTTTATCGGCCATGGGATGAACGCTATTGAAATTGGTGAGAATCGGTCCATGTTCAGACCTAGCCCCCATACAAATTACCCCTATGAAATCGACATAAATTGCCATAAGATCCAAATTGTCATATAGATCTTATTCAAATTGGGTTTTGTATGCGTTCATTACGTCCATTAATGAGTAGTCCAAAAATGATCCCTTTGGCCCCATATAGAGCTGCTTCCCGATCTTCACTTAAATCTATTAAAAAACAAAAATATTGCACTGATTCTTCTCAGATTTTGTTTGTATATATTTTTGCAAAATACAAGAGACTTTACCAACCATGATCAGGATCGGTCCATTTTTGGACCTAGTCCCCATATAGATATAGCATCCGATATGAACTTTTTCATATCTGCAGCCAAAAAAATTAATAAAAATCCCACTCAAATTTTGTTTTTGCTTATTTTCTATGTCCAGTTAGTTGGGCATAAGAGATAGGGTTTCTAAACGCATGGTATAGGGTATCGTATAGTCGGTCTAGACCGACTATAATTTTCTTACTTGTTTTTGCTTGTTGTTGTTTTTTTTGTAAATTTGAAGGTTCACATGCATATGTTCTGTTATTTAGGTAGAAACATTTATCAATATTTTTAGTTTTTAAAGGGTCCGCCATCTAACGTTTTTTTTTTCAACTAGTGCTTATTTCGTGAATGGTAACACTTAGCTCATGTCTGATTTGACAGATAATTAGTTTTATCCTTCCGCTGAACGAATATAGTTGTGTATACGGTTGAACAACGCTGGGAAATATTGCGACATTACTTTGAAAATCATGGTAATGTTGCAGAATGTGTGCGAAAATTGCGTACGGATTTTGGAAGAAGAGGAGCACCGTCAGCTCCATATGTTCGTTATCTTGTGAAAAAAGTGAAAGAAACTGGCATCCTCATCGATAAAGCAAAGCGTGAAAAGCCAAAAACAGTGCGTACACCTGAGAATATTGCTGCTGTGGCGAAAAGTGTGCGTGAAGCGCCATCAACATCAATTCACCGTCGTTCTCAAGAATTGAACATTTCGGAGGCATCATTGAGACGAATTTTGCATAAAGACCTTGGTATGACGCCATACAAAGTCCAATTGGTTCAGGAGTTGAAGCCAACTGACCATCCAATGCGTTTTCGCTTCGCTAAGTGGGCCTGCGATCGATTTACAGAAGATGCCGATTTTGCCAAAAAAATCATCTTTTCAGATGAAGCTCATTTTGATCTTGGCGGGTCTGTAAACAAGCAAAATTGTCGCATTTGGGGCACAGAAAATCCGCACGCATGCATTGAAAAGCCGATACACCCAAAACGAGTCACTGTTTGGTGCGGATTTTGGCCCAGAGGCATAATTGGGCCATTTTTCTTCGAAAATGAGCAAGGAGTGGCCGTTACAGTCAATGGCGATCGTTATCGGGCCATGTTGAACGAATTTTTGTTCACAAAAATTGAAGAGGAGGATATTGGCAACATTTGGTTTCAACAGGACGGCGCTACGTGCCACATAGCCGAAGCAACACTCGATGTTTTGCGCCCTGTTTTTGAAGATCGCATTATCAGCCGCAGAGCTGATGTCGTTTGGCCACCTCGGGGCTGCGATTTAACACCGTTAGACTATTATTTGTAGGGTGCCCTCAAAGATAAGTGTTACGCCAATAAGCCAGAGACAATTGACGCTTTAAAGGACAATATTCGTGAAGCCATTGGTGAAATACAGCTGCACACAATCGATAATGTGCTTAAAAATTGGACTGATCGTGCATGGCCAGCCGAGGCAGCCATTTGAATGAAATTATTTTCCATTATTAACCGGAAGGATCGTACTTTCAAATAAAAAAGAAATTTGAGATAATATTCAGCAGTTTTTTTTTTATAGCATTTTCAAAAAGTTATTTGGCGGACCCTTATATGACCTTTATATGATATTTTATCGGTGTATTTTTACATTTTCGTACGTCGTTCTTCACCAGAGGCTCCAAACTAAATACCAAACTGCAAGAGATTATGGCGAATATTTTAAGCCGAAGTACTGCGACTCACTCGATCTATTACAGACAGGAGAATGTTTTCAACAGGCAGAAAGACATTCAGACAGACAGACGGTTGGACATAGCCAGACCGACTTCCACTTTTATAAAGATCAAGAATATAACTTATATATACTCTCTGTACAGCTGTGTGGAGGGTATAATAAAATTGTACAAAAATTTAATTTTATTATTAAACTAGATGTAACCCGGTGTGCTTCGCTACACCCTCCCCCTTCCCCCCCTTCCGAATTGTTATGAAAGGGCTCACGCAAAGTCCCAAGGATCTCACTAATACAGTAATTCAGGTATATCACATTTAATATTAAGTGTGGGGGTACCACGCGCATTTCTCTAATCCCGCCCATTTTTTGTCTGACTACTCACGTTAATAATAGATGACCTGAGACAAATTCGCAAAGCTTTCTCTATCATAGTACTTAATATATATGATATTAAAATTAAAGCCTGTAGCACTCCATATCCGCAGTAAGACTATGTGAAAATTTCAGGAAGATCAGATGAGTAGTTACGGAGATTACCTCGTACAAACAAACAATCAAACAAATATTACCTCTTTATTATGTCAGTATAGATTATTAGTAAAGATTTTTTTTATTTCAATGCTTGCTGATGCTGATATACAATGTTTTTTGTTTTTTCATCCGGTACAACAATTATCAGATTTTTCGGCGTTCCTACCCTGGAGCAAGGTACATGTAGCTGCCCATGAGAAGAAGATGGATTATGCATATTAGATCTGGCAACACTTAACTATTTGCCTTGAACTTAGAATATCATTTGGCGATTTTTGATTTTGCCCATTTTTTATTTGCAAAAATTTTTTTTTTGGGCGATTTTTATTTTTCGCGATTTTTGGGTTTGGCGATTTTTGATTTTGGCGATATATTTTCCACGACAAATCTCATTGATAACTAATGAACTTGTCAAAAGAACATCGCTTTCGTAGTGCTTCATATTTTTTACATAGGAGGTGCCACGCCCTCTAATCATATCCAGCCCAATTTTTATTGGACTACTCACATTAATATCTGATGTATTCATGCAAAATGTCGAGTCTTTCCCTTTTATAGTACACCAGTTATATGATATTAGATATCTACTTTGCATGGGCGGTGCTACGCCCACTGCTCCGATCACGCCCATTTTCTTGTTCAACTAATCACACAAAGAACCTATGGGCTCATGCAAAGACACAAAGCTCTCTCTTTTACAGTACTCCAGTTATATGATATTAAATAGTTACTTTGCATGGGGAGTGCCACGCCCATTGGTGTGAACCCGCCAATTTGTGTTCGACTACTCATACTAAGATCTGATAGGCTCGTGCAAAGTGTCAAAGCTTCCTTTTTTAGCACACCAGTTATATATCATATATATACTTTGCATGGGCGGTGCCACGCCCACTGCTCCGATCCCGCCCATTTTTTGTCTAACTAATCAAATGAATAACTTATGGGTTCACACAAAGTCCCAAGACCCTCACTATTACAGTACTCCAGATATATGGCTTTTTATATTTACTTTGTATGGCAGGTGCCACGCCTATTGGTCCGATACTACCCATTTTGCATCCGACTACTCACATTAATAATAGGTGAAATCAGAAAAATTTGAAAAGCTGTCTCTATCACATTACTCGAGATATATAATATTGAACTATTACTTGTATGGGAGGTACCACGCCCACTTATCCGATCCCGCCCATTTTCGGCGTAGCTACTAATATTAACAATAGGTGACCTCACACAAATTTGCAAAGCTCTCCCTATCATAGTACTCAATATATGTATATGATATTAAAAATTTACTTTGTGTGGGAGGTGCCACGGCCACCAAAAATATTTATAACCTATTGCACTTCCCATATCCGCAGTAAGACTCTGTGAAAATTTCAGGCAGATCAGATGGGTTGTTACGGAGATTACCTCCTACAAACAAACAAACAAACAAACAAACACACATTACCTCTTTATTATATTAGTATAGATTTCATAAAAAAGATAAAACTGAATAATAATCTAACCCATAAAAGCAAAGTTTTTATTAAAACTCTTTCTTTCCTTATGCATATGAGTTTTGAATCTGTTCGTGACTGTGCGTGACTTAGTGGGACTATTTTAAAATTAATTTTTGGTGACAACAAGTCTGTGGACCAAGTTTGAGATTGATTGGATGAGGGGAAATGGGGTTTAAATAACTCCGTGACTGTGGGTGACCTAAAATTAATCTTTGCCCACAACAAGTCTATGGACAAAGTTTCAGATCGATCGGATAAGGGGAAATGGGTTTTAAATCACTCCGTGACCGCGCGTGACTATGCGTGACTATGCGTGACTGTGCGTGACTGTGTGTGACTATGTCAAAGTTAATCTTTTTTCACAGCAACTCTATCGACCAAGTTTCAGATCGATCGGATAAGGGGAAATGGGTTTTAAATCACTCCGTGACCGCGCGTGACTATGCGTGACTATGCGTGACTGTGCGTGACTGTGTGTGACTATGTCAAAGTTAATCTTTTTTCACAGCAACTCTATCGACCAAGTTTCAGATCGATCGGATAAGGGGAAATGGGTTTTAAATCACTCCGTGACCGCGCGTGACTATGCGTGACTATGCGTGACTGTGCGTGACTGTGTGTGACTATGTCAAAGTTAATCTTTTTTCACAGCAACTCTATCGACCAAGTTTCAGATCGATCGGATAAGGGGAAATGGGTTTTAAATCACTCCGTGACTGCGCGTGACTGTGCGTGACTGTGCGTGACTATGTCGAAGTTAATCTTTCTTTACAGCAAGTATATCGACCAAGTTTCAGATTGATTGGATGAGGGGAAATCCGTTTTAAATCTCTCCGTGACTGTGCGTGACCAAACGTGACCGTGCTTGACTAAGTCAAAGTTAATATTTTTTCACAGCAAGTATATGGACCAAGTTTCAGATCGAGGGGATGAGGGGAAATGGCATTTAGATCACTCCGTGACAGTGCGTGACTATGCGTGACTGTGCGTGACTACTCCAAAATTAATCTTTTTTCACAACAAGACTATGGGCCAAATTTCAGATCAATGGGATAAGGGGGAATGGGGTTGACCCACGACAGACAGACAGACAGAAAGACAGAGAGTATGAGTTAAAAGAAAGAATTTAAAAAAGATTTTAAAAATCAGAAAAACCAAAAATTTTGTTTATAAGTCTATAGGTGACCTGTGTGTTTGTTGTGTGATTATTTTGTTTGGCTTTAGGTCATGTGTTTAAAAATAAATAAAAACTCAATAAAATTTAATTTTTGATTTGGTTTTCAAATAATTTTTTTATTCCTTCCGATTTTTCGATTAGCATCGCAAATTATCTTCCGGGATACTTTATCTTATATATTATGAATTGGAGTTGAAAACGTCTGTGTTTGTCGGCGATTTTCTTTCAACTTCGGTTGAAAGTTGAGTTGAGTTTTTATTTATTTTTAAATACATGACCTAAAACCAAACAAAATAATCAAATATTTTAACTAATTTTAAACTAATTAATCGAAATGTTTGTATAAACCAGTGCTATCCGTTACTCGAGTTCGAACTACTCGAGCTGCTCGAGTCTCAAATGAGCTAATCGAGCCAAAGGGCTCGAGATATATATACCATTTAGTAAAACAATATTTCAAAGTATTCCGATAAAAGTGTTAGCGTGGGGGAACACCTGCTCGAAATAGATCAAAAATTTTCAAAAAGTTTAAAAAACGTAAATATTTTCAAACATTTGTATGGATAGTGTTCGAGCTTTTTCGATTAGCAGTTTGCCCAAGTCGGTAGGACCGCCCAATTCAAGTGAAATTTAAGGATGATATTCTCGGTACTTGTCCGATTCCAAAAAGTATATATTTGTCATTCTAAGTAGTTACACTCGACTTTTTACATGCTTACAGATATTAATAATTTTATATTTACCACACGAGCTACTCGTTCGTCGCGAGTGGCTCAATTTTTATTGAATGTTTTTAAAAGCCCATTTTCGGGTGCCATTAAATTATGAAGTCCTTTTCGTGGCCGGACACTAAATGTTTTAAGTTAAAATCTAAAATTCAAAAATTACACCAAAATATCTAGGGTTTATTTCTGGACTACTGATTAGTAGTAATTAATTAATTCTGTAATTAGCAGAATTAACTGGCTTTGCTTATCGTTGCCCAGGAGCACCACTTGGAGGTCGGTTATAGCAAGGACCATATGATATTATATAATATTATATAATATTATATAATATAATATAATATAATATAATATAATATAATATAATATAATATAATATAATATAATATAATATAATATAATATAATATAATATAATATAATATAATATAATATAATATAATATAATATAATATAATATAATATAATATAATATAATATAATATAATATAATATAATATAATATAATATAATATAATATAATATAATATAATATAATATAATATAATATAATATAATATAATATAATATAATATAATATAATATAATATAATATAATATAATATAATATAATATAATATAATATAATATAATATAATATAATATAATATAATATAATATAATATAATATAATATAATATAATATAATATAATATAATATAATATAATATAATATAATATAATATAATATAATATAATATAATATAATATAATATAATATAATATAATATAATATAATATAATATAATATAATATAATATAATATAATATAATATAATATAATATAATATAATATAATATAATATAATATAATATAATATAATATAATATAATATAATATAATATAATATAATATAATATAATATAATATAATATAATATAATATAATATAATATAATATAATATAATATAATATAATATAATATAATATAATATAATATAATATAATATAATATAATATAATATAATATAATATAATATAATATAATATAATATAATATAATATAATATAATATAATATAATATAATATAATATAATATAATATAATATAATATAATATAATATAATATAATATAATATAATATAATATAATATAATATAATATAATATAATATAATATAATATAATATAATATAATATAATATAATATAATATAATATAATATAATATAATATAATATAATATAATATAATATAATATAATATAATATAATATAATATAATATAATATAATATAATATAATATAATATAATATAATATAATATAATATAATATAATATAATATAATATAATATAATATAATATAATATAATATAATATAATATAATATAATATAATATAATATAATATAATATAATATAATATAATATAATATAATATAATATAATATAATATAATATAATATAATATAATATAATATAATATAATATAATATAATATAATATAATATAATATAATATAATATAATATAATATAATATAATATAATATAATATAATATAATATAATATAATATAATATAATATAATATAATATAATATAATATAATATAATATAATATAATATAATATAATATAATATAATATAATATAATATAATATAATATAATATAATATAATATAATATAATATAATATAATATAATATAATATAATATAATATAATATAATATAATATAATATAATATAATATAATATAATATAATATAATATAATATAATATAATATAATATAATATAATATAATATAATATAATATAATATAATATAATATAATATAATATAATATAATATAATATAATATAATATAATATAATATAATATAATATAATATAATATAATATAATATAATATAATATAATATAATATAATATAATATAATATAATATAATATAATATAATATAATATAATATAATATAATATAATATAATATAATATAATATAATATAATATAATATAATATAATATAATATAATATAATATAATATAATATAATATAATATAATATAATATAATATAATATAATATAATATAATATAATATAATATAATATAATATAATATAATATAATATAATATAATATAATATAATATAATATAATATAATATAATATAATATAATATAATATAATATAATATAATATAATATAATATAATATAATATAATATAATATAATATAATATAATATAATATAATATAATATAATATAATATAATATAATATAATATAATATAATATAATATAATATAATATAATATAATATAATATAATATAATATAATATAATATAATATAATATAATATAATATAATATAATATAATATAATATAATATAATATAATATAATATAATATAATATAATATAATATAATATAATATAATATAATATAATATAATATAATATAATATAATATAATATAATATAATATAATATAATATAATATAATATAATATAATATAATATAATATAATATAATATAATATAATATAATATAATATAATATAATATAATATAATATAATATAATATAATATAATATAATATAATATAATATAATATAATATAATATAATATAATATAATATAATATAATATAATATAATATAATATAATATAATATAATATAATATAATATAATATAATATAATATAATATAATATAATATAATATAATATAATATAATATAATATAATATAATATAATATAATATAATATAATATAATATAATATAATATAATATAATATAATATAATATAATATAATATAATATAATATAATATAATATAATATAATATAATATAATATAATATAATATAATATAATATAATATAATATAATATAATATAATATAATATAATATAATATAATATAATATAATATAATATAATATAATATAATATAATATAATATAATATAATATAATATAATATAATATAATATAATATAATATAATATAATATAATATAATATAATATAATATAATATAATATAATATAATATAATATAATATAATATAATATAATATAATATAATATAATATAATATAATATAATATAATATAATATAATATAATATAATATAATATAATATAATATAATATAATATAATATAATATAATATAATATAATATAATATAATATAATATAATATAATATAATATAATATAATATAATATAATATAATATAATATAATATAATATAATATAATATAATATAATATAATATAATATAATATAATATATATATAATATAATATAATATAATATAATATAATATAATATAATATAATATAATATAATATAATATAATATAATATAATATAATATAATATAATATAATATAATATAATATAATATAATATAATATAATATAATATAATATAATATAATATAATATAATATAATATAATATAATATAATATAATATAATATAATATAATATAATATAATATAATATAATATAATATAATATAATATAATATAATATAATATAATATAATATAATATAATATAATATAATATAATATAATATAATATAATATAATATAATATAATATAATATAATATAATATAATATAATATAATATAATATAATATAATATAATATAATATAATATAATATAATATAATATAATATAATATAATATAATATAATATAATATAATATAATATAATATAATATAATATAATATAATATAATATAATATAATATAATATAATATAATATAATATAATATAATATAATATAATATAATATAATATAATATAATATAATATAATATAATATAATATAATATAATATAATATAATATAATATAATATAATATAATATAATATAATATAATATAATATAATATAATATAATATAATATAATATAATATAATATAATATAATATAATATAATATAATATAATATAATATAATATAATATAATATAATATAATATAATATAATATAATATAATATAATATAATATAATATAATATAATATAATATAATATAATATAATATAATATAATATAATATAATATAATATAATATAATATAATATAATATAATATAATATAATATAATATAATATAATATAATATAATATAATATAATATAATATAATATAATATAATATAATATAATATAATATAATATAATATAATATAATATAATATAATATAATATAATATAATATAATATAATATAATATAATATAATATAATATAATATAATATAATATAATATAATATAATATAATATAATATAATATAATATAATATAATATAATATAATATAATATAATATAATATAATATAATATAATATAATATAATATAATATAATATAATATAATATAATATAATATAATATAATATAATATAATATAATATAATATAATATAATATAATATAATATAATATAATATAATATAATATAATATAATATAATATAATATAATATAATATAATATAATATAATATAATATAATATAATATAATATAATATAATATAATATAATATAATATAATATAATATAATATAATATAATATAATATAATATAATATAATATAATATAATATAATATAATATAATATAATATAATATAATATAATATAATATAATATAATATAATATAATATAATATAATATAATATAATATAATATAATATAATATAATATAATATAATATAATATAATATAATATAATATAATATAATATAATATAATATAATATAATATAATATAATATAATATAATATAATATAATATAATATAATATAATATAATATAATATAATATAATATAATATAATATAATATAATATAATATAATATAATATAATATAATATAATATAATATAATATAATATAATATAATATAATATAATATAATATAATATAATATAATATAATATAATATAATATAATATAATATAATATAATATAATATAATATAATATAATATAATATAATATAATATAATATAATATAATATAATATAATATAATATAATATAATATAATATAATATAATATAATATAATATAATATAATATAATATAATATAATATAATATAATATAATATAATATAATATAATATAATATAATATAATATAATATAATATAATATAATATAATATAATATAATATAATATAATATAATATAATATAATATAATATAATATAATATAATATAATATAATATAATATAATATAATATAATATAATATAATATAATATAATATAATATAATATAATATAATATAATATAATATAATATAATATAATATAATATAATATAATATAATATAATATAATATAATATAATATAATATAATATAATATAATATAATATAATATAATATAATATAATATAATATAATATAATATAATATAATATAATATAATATAATATAATATAATATAATATAATATAATATAATATAATATAATATAATATAATATAATATAATATAATATAATATAATATAATATAATATAATATAATATAATATAATATAATATAATATAATATAATATAATATAATATAATATAATATAATATAATATAATATAATATAATATAATATAATATAATATAATATAATATAATATAATATAATATAATATAATATAATATAATATAATATAATATAATATAATATAATATAATATAATATAATATAATATAATATAATATAATATAATATAATATAATATAATATAATATAATATAATATAATATAATATAATATAATATAATATAATATAATATAATATAATATAATATAATATAATATAATATAATATAATATAATATAATATAATATAATATAATATAATATAATATAATATAATATAATATAATATAATATAATATAATATAATATAATATAATATAATATAATATAATATAATATAATATAATATAATATAATATAATATAATATAATATAATATAATATAATATAATATAATATAATATAATATAATATAATATAATATAATATAATATAATATAATATAATATAATATAATATAATATAATATAATATAATATAATATAATATAATATAATATAATATAATATAATATAATATAATATAATATAATATAATATAATATAATATAATATAATATAATATAATATAATATAATATAATATAATATAATATAATATAATATAATATAATATAATATAATATAATATAATATAATATAATATAATATAATATAATATAATATAATATAATATAATATAATATAATATAATATAATATAATATAATATAATATAATATAATATAATATAATATAATATAATATAATATAATATAATATAATATAATATAATATAATATAATATAATATAATATAATATAATATAATATAATATAATATAATATAATATAATATAATATAATATAATATAATATAATATAATATAATATAATATAATATAATATAATATAATATAATATAATATAATATAATATAATATAATATAATATAATATAATATAATATAATATAATATAATATAATATAATATAATATAATATAATATAATATAATATAATATAATATAATATAATATAATATAATATAATATAATATAATATAATATAATATAATATAATATAATATAATATAATATAATATAATATAATATAATATAATATAATATAATATAATATAATATAATATAATATAATATAATATAATATAATATAATATAATATAATATAATATAATATAATATAATATAATATAATATAATATAATATAATATAATATAATATAATATAATATAATATAATATAATATAATATAATATAATATAATATAATATAATATAATATAATATAATATAATATAATATAATATAATATAATATAATATAATATAATATAATATAATATAATATAATATAATATAATATAATATAATATAATATATTATATAATATTATATGGTCCTTGGTTATATGCATATATGTTGCGTCACCGTTACTGGCGAACCAATGACCAATAA
Source organism: Cordilura impudica (assembly GCA_963682025.1). Lineage (NCBI taxonomy): Eukaryota > Metazoa > Arthropoda > Insecta > Diptera > Scathophagidae > Cordilura > Cordilura impudica. The sequence continues at coordinate 283,366,797 of OY821518.1, read as the reverse complement.
ATGATACAACATTGCACCCGGACGGATAGACAGTATGACGGATAGACGGAAGAACGGACAGGTGGACAGACAGACGGGCAAATGGATACGCGGACGGATGGACGGACAGATGGATACACGGACGGATAGAACAAACTTGTTATAGCCTGACCACATAGTGGTATATAGTAAAAAATCTCGAATAGAAATAGTTAATGGAGTTTTTGCGGCATCAATTTTGAAGACATGGTTTAAAAAATGATTAAATAAATAATTAAATAAATAAAATAAAATATAATATAATATAAAAAGTATTTTTCCTCAAAGAATGTCAAATTTGCCTCCTTTTAGACGTTTCCTTTTTTTCTATCATCTTTCCACCTTTTTTACATAGCAATAAATTTTTTTTCTAATTTAATTATAACATTATTGCTTATTTGTTGCCTTTCCACTTTTTTAGCCTTTAAATACCAAATTTTTCAAGCTTTTAAATGACCTTTATCAAAAATTTTCAAGCTCTAGAGTTATGCGTAGTGTAACAACTTTAACACGTGTCCTTCCTTTGCCATAAAGTAGGGTATATTAAATTCGTTACGGTCAATTATACAAATTTTTGCTTGTTTTTTTTTTTTTTTTTTGATTTACTCATGTAGCAGCTTTATATTTGTATTTGAAATTACTCAGCAACAATTGCCAAGAGTACTTGACAGGTTTTCTGGTCTGGGAAAAAATAAACAAACATACGAAATGCATTCATTCAACAACAGTGTGGGTTGTTGTTTACTTGTATTTTTATTTTTTCGGTTTAAGCTTCTGATGATGGTGGTGGCATCAGGTGCACTTTTGTTGATTCCCAAGCTTAACGAATCTTTAGTATGACAACAATATTTGTATTCTCATGTGCATGTTGCTTTGTTTGTAAATATTTCCTTGCACTTTGTTTTTTTGCCTTTTCTCATCTACTAGAGGTTTTGTTAATTTTGGCATTTTATTTATATTTATGAAGCAATTTATAGTTTGTTGCATGCAACAAGTTGTAAGTTATGATAGTTAAGATGCAACATAATGTACATCATTCAATTATGCTATAGTAGTCATTTGAAAGTGTTTAATAAATAAAAAATTATTGGCTCATAACTTTAATGTCGCAATATTTTTTACACATGTTTGTATTTGTTGTATTGTCTTATCTTACAGAAAGAGACTCCATCGGATGTTTTACTACATTTGGCTGCTTTGAGGGGTGATGATATAACATTAAGACGTGTTTTAGATAGTGGAAAAGTTCATGTGGATTGTAAAGATGAGGTAAGTACATTTGATTTATAATTTATTAACATTTTAATAAATTATCATCATACAACACCCATAAAAAATAAATGAGGTTAAGTTAACAATTAAAGCCACAAAAGAAAACAATTAATAATATATTAAAATAAGTAAGCAAATTATGGCTGACTAAACGATACCCAATATCATTAGTTTAGGGAAAAGGTTACAGAAAATAGGCTAAAATCAAAATTGAATTCTATGACTGATGATATATTCAAGTTCATGTCGGATGTGATTTTTATATCGGGACTAGGTGTTAATATGATCACATCACGCCAATATTTAATGGGCTCAGTTACATGTTGCAAAACCCTTTACAAACAAAACTTTAGTAAAATGTATCATATAGACACATTTAAATAATTATCGAAAGGCTTCTTTATATGTGATTTATGACTGAAAATGGTGCAACATTTTTTAACACTGATCTATCGACATTACGTACGAACACATATCAATCATATCTGAGCAAAATATATTCCTTTATTTGGATCTTAAGATAGTTTAACTGAACTTATAGATGTAGGATCACAAGTGAGATTATAGATTATTCATTACGTTATATTGAAGTATGATCGTTTAAGTGAGGCACGATGTTCGATCTTACCACAAGTGATTATTCAGCATAAATGAAAATATTTTAATGGATAAATTTCAGGTGAGATCGTTTATCTTCAGTCAAAGTTAAGTAGTCAGTAGCTCAAATTGAAAAGTGATCGGTTATCATTTGACAGTCCTATTCAGAGTGTGATTTTTGGTCTATAAATAATTAAAATAGAGGCACGATCATAGGTTTCATCATAGTTGATTATTAAATACAATTGAAAATATTTTAGTAGTTATCTTGTGGGTTGATTATTTATCATATCTTTAATAATAATAGGCAAGACGATTTCTTGTGACCGATGTAACATTGTCAGTTTTAAACCGATTTTGACCGAACATACGTCATTTGAAAGGTATTTAGCTGTCCACCAGATTTACAGATTTGCACCGTTTGGAACATTTTTTTTGCGTAAAATTCATTTAATGTTGCTACTAACACATATTAAATTTGTTAATGTGTTTGCAAAAATTGTATATGAAAAGCCCTGTGTTGAATTGAAAAATAATTTTGTACATAAACCAATAACGACAATAACGCAATCGAATTTCATTATAATAATTGCATATCACAAGCTCTGCGTTAAATTGTAAATTACCTTAAATTAGCATACCTTTTGGTGGTTCAAATACCTTTAGGCTCTTATTTCTGTATGTTCAACAAATATTTGTAATGAAATATATTTAATGAATTAAATAGGTTGAAAAAATATAATTTCCTAGAATTTGCACTAGAATTTCGAGGGATTGTCATATATGTATATTAGCATGTCCCTTATATGGGTTTGTTTTTTTTTTTTTTCAAATAGGATATGCATACCCTCTAATATTGTTCGAAATGGTCTAGAAGAGCTAAATTACAAATATTAAACCTTTTGGACAATGTTAACCCATGCCAAGACTCGGTCAAAGTTTATATTTGGGGTCATATAAGGCTATATATGGAATTTCTAAAAAAAAAATTTTGATAGACAAATTTAATAACAACATTATGAAATATGATAATTATTATAAAAACTACCCATCTGTAGCCAATACTAACCCTTTCTGGCCCACGTAAATTTGAATAATACAACAAAGAAGACAAACTTCATACGCTTATCATGTGCATGATTTAATTTGGTTTACAATTGTTTTAGTATTTCTCTTCTTTGATTCTACATAAACTTAAAGTAAATATTCTGCAACAGCAGCAGTGGCGACAGAAATAAGTACAAACTAACGGTTGTTTGCTCAGTTGAGCAATTATCATCATTTAATATTAAAAAAAATAATATTTATTGTTGTATTTCTGCATAATTTGTTTTCAATGCTATTGCTTTTGCTTTTTTTTTTATTAAGAACTCGAAGCATCTACAAAATTGCTCGCAATTTACAGGTCTCTTTTGTGCAACGTTTATTTATAAATGATTTGGATTTATTAGTAATTTACAGCTATTCGCTGTTTTGTGTTGTGGAACATTTACTTATTTTTAATTGTGAAAAAACCTTCAGTGCTAATTGAAATCATTAAGATCAACATGTCTCTCGCGTTACGCAGCTCTATCAAAAAAATATATTTAGTGGGAGATGTAAAACATCAAATAAATGGAACAAAGCTTCCATCAAATAGACAAGTTCTATCAGTTTTGTTTTTTAATACTCGTCAAGTAAAATTAACAGTTAGTGCAAGTGCAAATCTTGTGATTCGGGAATGCGTGATATTTTGGGAAAAAAGTAGACTTCCCACCAAAGCTTTTCCAAACAGTGTTAAAAAACTTACAGATCTGCATAATGCTTGGAGAAAACTGCAAAAGGGATCAAAAAATACAACTGATGCGTTTAAAGCCCGTGAAAGAAAATTCGTTGATAATTTGGATAACTTGTTTGACATCGCACATGCTGATGCATTAACTACAATAGCAATTGAGGAGGATAGATTGTTTTTACAACGACAGAGAGAAACAGGTCGCCCGGGTCATTTGGCAGGTGTAGATAACATTTTGGCTGAAAAAGAGGATCGAAAACGGCAAAGGGAATTGGCATTTGAACAAAGGCGCTTAAAAACCGAAGAAGCTACGACGTCTAATGCTTGTTATGTTTTTCCATCAGATGATTCCACCTCAGAGGACTCGGATAATACAATCTCACCTGTTTTACCACTAAAAAAAGAAGAGGTATTAAAAAGACGAGGAAGAAAAGAGTTCCTTACTCCAAAATTGGTATCAGCTTTTGATAGATGCCAATTGAGTGTTAGAGATGCAGTTTTTATTGTTCAGGCTACCATGGAAGCACTTGGCCATAATATCGATGATTATCCAATCAACAAATCATCTATTCAAAGAATTAGGGTAGAAAAAAGAAAAGAACGTGCAGAAGCTTTAAAAAGTGATTTTAAAAGTAATATTCCAGAAGTTGTTACATTACATTGGGATGGTAAATTAATGCCTGCTATAAATATAAAAGTAGGCAAGGAAGAACGATTACCAGTACTTATCACTTATGGAAAAAATGAACAACTTATTGCAGTACCAAAGTTAGAAAATTCTTCCGGCAAAGAGCAAGCACAAGCCGTTTGGTCCTTAATAGTGAACTGGAATTTAGAAGACAGCGTGCAAATTTTATGTTGCGATACAACTGCATCTAACACTGGTCGTTTTAAAGGTGCTTGCGTACAATTTGAACAAAAGTTCGACAGAGAATTATTATTCTTCGCTTGCCGTCATCATGTGTATGAGCTTGTTCTTAAAAGTGCTTTTGAATGTAAACTCAGTGAAAATAAAGTCGGGCCCGACGTAACTCTTTTCAAAAAATTTAAGGAGAATTGGAGTAACATTAACAGCCGCAATATTCAATATTTTCAAAATGATATAAATAAACATTTTTCGCCTGAAAAAATTAAAGATCTTTTTTATTCAACTCAATTAAAAAAAAAACAAACAAGAAATGATTATAGATAGTTAATAGAGTTGTGCATTATATTTATGGGTGGAAGTACCGACAATAAACTAACAATCAGACCACCAGGAGCAATGCACCACGCACGTTGGATGGCCAAGGCGATATATTCGCTAAAAATGTGTCTGCTTCAATCAGAGTTCAGTTTAACAGACCAAGAAAAAGACGGATTACTTGCTTTGAGTTTGTTTATAGTCACAACATATGTGAAGCCGTGGATAACCTGTCCGTCAGCATTAAAGGCGCAGTACCAGGATTTATGTTTCCTCAAAACATTGAAACAATATGAAAACATCGACAAAGAAATATCGAAATCAGCTTTCGGGAAGTTTTGTCAACACTTGTGGTATTTGTCGCCAGAATGTGCCATATTTTCTTTATTTGACAATGATGTGGAATTGGAAACAAAGGCAAAGATGGTGGCAAACTTTAGTAAAGAAAATGTTTCCAATAATATAAAACGCTATATTCTAGATGAGGGAAGCACTGATTTTTTATTAAGTAAGCACATGTTACTATTTTTAATTGTATGTCTTTTATTAACTTTATTTGTCTTGCAGAAAAACAAATGTGCGACTTTATAAACAACAAAAGCAAAGATACTCTTATAAATTTGAAAATACCTGATGATTTTTTAACAGTTTCTCCCATTTTATGGAATGAAAACGCATCATATATAAAAGCCAGAGAATTTATTTCTGATCTGAAGCCAATAAATGACGTTGCTGAGAGATCGGTAAAGCTCATGCAAGATTTCCACGGTTTGATCACTGCAGATGAAGAACAAAAACAATGTTTACTACAATGCGTGCAGGAGCACAGAAAGTTGTATCCGGATTGCAAGAAAGACACTCTCAAGAGAAAATATCCAAACGAATAATTCATACATAACTTTGTTCCATTATAACCATAACAAACTCCCACGGAGCGTATATTAAAATTTTAAATTCTGGCATAAATTAACGGTAATCATTTTGTTGATATTTCGTACTAACTTATGTGTAAGAAAGCATTAGAACACAATAAAAAAAACCCTACATGTTATATGATTAATAGCAGTTAAAAAAAAAATAATGTACAATAAATAAAAAACTGTATGTGTATGTAAAATGACAGTTTCTAAAATATGGGAAGCTTGCCTTCTTTGTTGTATTATTCAAATTTACGTGGGCCAGAAAGGGTTAGTATTGGCTACAGATGGGTAGTTTTTATAATAATTATCATATTTCATAATGTTGTTATTAAATTTGTCTATCAAAATTTTTTTTTTAGAAATTCCATATATAGCCTTATATGACCCCAAATATAAACTTTGACCGAGTCTTGGCATGGGTTAACATTGTCCAAAAGGTTTAATATTTGTAATTTAGCTCTTCTAGACTATTTCGAACAATATTAGAGGGTATGCATTAGAAAAATAAAACTTTCATATATAAGGGACATTCTAATGTATATATATCTATAAAATTTGGTGAATATGTGTACATGATACCAACTAATCAGTAGTTAAAAAATAAACCCTGTATAACTATTTTTAGCCATAGTCCCCATATAAAGCTGATTGCCCATTTGCTGGTAAATCTAAAATTCAAACAAAAATATTGCATGGATCGGTCCATTATTTGACCATAGATCATATCATAGTTGATTATTAAGCACAGTTCTGGATATTTAACAGCCCAATTTGAGGGGCGATTGCCCTAGTTGAGGTGTGTGTATAGATCTTTTAATAGTGCGTTAGTTTAGATCCACTTTTTGGTAATTTAATACCCAAAGTTGAGGTGGGATTATATATCTTAATAAGTCCATCAAATTTCTTTTAATAGATCAAGTTAAGGTGCGATCGACGATCTCTTAATCGTACAAATTAATGAATGATTGCAGATTTTGTCACTATTAATTATTAAGCACAATCGTAGATATCAAGAATGATAGAATAAAGATTACGCCATCAGAATGTTTTTCCGTTAGATGACGTAACGTGTATGTCGCAAGGGTTACCAAGTCTGTTTCATGTGTGAAAATTAAAAAATCTTACGAAAAATATATGTTTTATGTGATAGTTGACAACTCTGCAATTAAAATCACTTTGACAGTTCTAAAAAATATTAAATCAGTTCTTATTATAAATTTCATATTTCGCTTTACATTTTATTTAAAACAATATTAAAACAATTAAAATTACTTATAACATTCCGTAAAGTGTGTTAATAAGTTGCAGCATAAAGAAAAACTAAAAAACAAAAAAGCAGAAAAAACGTAGACATGTGTGCGAAAAAGTAACATTTTGGGTGTTTTTAATGAATAGATTATATTTTTTACTATAGCTATTGTTATATAGCTATGTTATTTTTAAGCCATTAATTATAACTGGCAGATTCCAGCGCTCGAAATTCGAGTGCAATTTCTAGGTAACTTTATTTCTCAACTTAGCCAAATCACAAACCAACACTTCTTTTTGGTTTATTATTATTGTGAATGAAGATAACAAACTCATTAACAAACACATTAACAAATTTAATAAAACACACACATTGCAAATGTATAATTTTATGTATGTGTTAGTAGCAACTTTAAATGCAATTTGCTCAAAATAACGGGAAAAAATTTAAAAATCTGTAAATCTGGTGAATAGCTATAAAGCAATACCTTTCAAATAATATACGTTTGGTCAAAATCTGGATAAAACGGTAGAACAAAATATCGGTAACAAGAAATCGCCTAGCCTATTAATATTATAGATCTCAATTATTTTATCAAGATTAATTGGTGCTGTAAACCATACTTCTTAACGAAAATTAATAGCTTATTCTTCAATTAACCATTTAAGATAGATATTAGCCTCTATTTATAGTAATAATCTTTTATTCGTGTGATATATTTGCATATACATATTTTTAACCTCTTCTATAGTTTTTTTATTTAATATATTTCAAATTTATCATATTAATCAATTATTTACAAGATTTTTTTTTCAAAAACTCTAAAATTTTTGTTCAAATATTATTAAGTGTTTTAGAGAATATAAAATAAATTAACAAATTTATAAAAATAAATTTTTTTTCTAACAAATAATTTTAGGAGAAAAATAAATTGTCCCACTGTTACAATGTTATTGTTTATGTATAAACATACACATAAACATAACAGTTTGACAGCTGAAAATTTTAGCCAATAGGAACACAGCTTGTGTGACGTCACGTGCCTGACCGGCGTAGAAAATTTTAATAGTGTCCGCAGGATGGCGTAATCTTGTATTCTATAATTTTTGGTAGATATTTAGTAGTATACTTGGAGGTGCGATCGTGTATCTTTTAAAAGTTCCTCGCCAAATATTTTACGTTTCTCAATCTGTAAACACTGAAAATGTTTACAAAGCTAGAACAAAATTTCAATTTCACAACTTTAGTAAACGATTCTCAAATTTCGATTCTATATTCCCCGCAAAAATTAATATGTAGACGTGTGAGTGATAATGAATCATACGTATAGGAACAGCGTTACAGTAACAGCAGACCAGCAAATCAGTGATGAGCGCAACTATTTTTCAATGATTTTTTAATAGTTCAGGTTATTCGATATTATATTCAATAATTATTTCAAGTTAAGGTCCGTCTTAAAATAGTTGACTAGATCAAGATCGATCGACAGTTTAAGTTAAAATATGGTTTAGGCACAAATTCCGAAGTTGTCCAAGTTATACGATGGTAGATTTTTAAAAGAACATAATGATACTTCATCATGGATCGCGTTACTTGCATGATGAAAATACTTTTTTTTAAGAAAATGTACTTTTTAAAAGGCTCTTTTTAGGGAAGGGTACTTTTTAGGTAATGGTACTTTTTAGGAAGAGATACTTTTTTAAGAAAATATTCTTTTTTAAGAGAAGGTACTTTTTTAAGAAAAGGAACTATTAAGAAAATATACTTTTTAATTGAAGGTACTTTTTAAGAAATGGTACCTTTTTAAGAAAAGGACCTTTATTATAAAAGCGTTTTTTAAGAAATGTACTTTTTAAGAAAAGGTACTGTTTTAAGAAAATATAGTTTTTTAAGAAAATGTAGTTTTTTAAGAAAAGGTACTATTTTAAGAAAACGTACTTTTTTAAGAAAAAGGTACTTTTTTAAGAAAATCTACTTTTTTAAGAAAATGTACTTTTTCAAGAAAATTTTCTTTTTTAAGAAAAGGTACTTTTTTAAAGAAAATATTAGCTTTTTTAGAAGAGGTACTATTTTAAGAAAACGAATTTTTAAAGAAAATGCTCTTTGTTAAGAAAATTCACTTACTTAAGAAAGGGTACTTTTTTAAGAAAATGTACTTTTTAAAGAAAATTTACTTCTTTAAGAAAATTAATTTAAAAAAATTTACTCTTTTAAGCAAATTTAATTTTTTAAAAAAAGGTACTTTTTAAGAAAAGGTACTTTTTTAAGAAAACCTTTTTTTAAGAAAATATACTTTTTTAAGAAAATTTACTTTTTTAAGAAAATGTGCTTTTATAAGAAAACGTATTTTTGAAGAAAAGGTACTTTGTGAAGAAAAGCCACTTAGGAAAGGGTACTTTTTAAAGAAAATGTACTTTTTTAAGAAAATGTCCTTTTTGAAGAAAATTCACTTTTTCAAGAATTTGAAATTTTTTTTTTAAATTTACTTTTTTAAGAAAATGTACTTTTTTAAGAAAACGTGTTTTTTAAGAAAAGGTACTTTCTTAAGAAAATATTTTTTTTTAGAAAATGTACTTTTTAAGAAAATGAATTTTTTTTAGAAAAGGTACTTTGTTAAGAAAAGCCACTTACTTAAGAAAGGGTACTTTTTTAAGAAAATGTACCTTTTAAGAAAATGTACTTTTTTTTTTTAAGAAAATTCAATTTTTTAAGAAAACCTACTTTTTAAGAAAAGGTGCTTTTTTAAGAAAATCTGCTTTTTTTTAATAAATGCACTTTTTTAAGAAAATGTACTTTTTAAAGAAAAGGACCTTTTTTTAAGGTGTTTTTTAAGGAAGGTACTTTTTAAGAAAGGTACTGTTTTAAGAAAATTTATTTTTTTAATAAATGTACTTTTTTAAGAAAATTTAATTTTTTAAGAAGACGTACTTTTTTTAAGATAATTTACTTTTTTAAGAAAAGGTACTGGTTTAAGAAAAATTAGTTTTTTAAGAAAATGTGGTTTTTTAAGAAAAGGTAATATTTTAAGAAAACGTACTTTTTTAAGAAAAGGTACTTTTTTAAGAAAATGTACTTTTTTAAGAAAATTTACTGTTTTACGAAGAGCTATTTTTTTAAGAAAATTTACTTATTTAAGAAAAGGTACTATTTTAAGGAAACGTATTTTTTAAGAATTGGTAATTTGTTAAGAAAAGCCACTTACTTAAGAAAGGTACTTTTTTAAGAAAATGTACTTTTTAAAGAAAATGTACTTTTTTAAGAAAATTTACTTTTTTAAGAAAATTTACTTTTTTAAGAAAATGTAATTTTAGAAAAAATTTACTTTTTTTAACAAAATGTACTTTTTTTAAGAAAGCGTACTTTTTAAGAAAAGTTCTTTTTTAAGAAAACCTTTTTTAAAATATGTACTTTTTTAAGAAAAGGTACTTTGTTAAGAAAAGCCACTTGCTTAAAAAAGGGTACTTTTTTAAGAAAATGTACCTTTTAAGAAAATGTACTTTTTTAAGAAAATTTACTTTTTTTTAAAGAAAATTAAATGTTTGTAAAAAAATTTACTTTTTTAAGAAAATGTACTTTTTTAGGAAAACGTACTTTTTAAGAAACGGTACTTTTTTAAGAAAATCTACTTTTTTAAGAAAATTTACTTTTTTAAGAAAAGGTACTTTTTTAAGAAAATTTTCTTATTTAAGATAAGGTAGTTTTCTAAGAAGACGTATTTACTAAGAAAAGGTACTTTGTTAAGAAAAGCTACCTACTTAAGAAATGGTACTTTTTTTAAGGGAATGCACCTTTTAAGAAAATTTACTATTTTAAGAAAATTTACTTTTTTAAGAAAATTTAATATATGTAGTTATTTAAGAAAATGTAATTTTTTAAGAAAACGTACTTAAGAAAATCTACTTTTTTAAGAAAATTTACTTTTTTAAGAAAAGGTATTTTTTTAAGAAAATTAAGTTTTTTAAAAAAATTAAATTTTTTAAAAAAATTTACTTTTTTAAGAAAATGTACTTTTTTAAGAAAAGGTACTTTGTTAAGAACAGCCACTTAAGAAAGGGTACGTTTTTAAGAAAATTTACTTTTTTAAGAAAATAGACTTTTTTAAGAAAATTTACTTTGGTAAGAAAATTTAATTTTTAAAAAAATTTACTTTTTTAAGAAAAGGTACTTTTTTAAGAAAAGGCAAGGTAGTCCTATGAAGAGCTTTTTAAAGTCCTTAATATGAGCCATTACTAATTCATATTAGTATCAATATCCTTTCTAAATTGGAATTAGACTAATGCCTGGTTTTCACTATGTCATTTTCAATGTCAATTGTTGTCAATTATTGTCAGTTGCATGAAAACGGATTGTAATGTCTTGTCATTTGCAACCCCTGCCAACATTTGACATTTAAAATGAAATTGCCAGCATGTTGGTACTCTGTTTTTGTGTGACAGCCAAATTTTTTTTAGTTTACAAGGTTTAATGCAAACGTAATTAATAGAAAATTACGAGATGTCAGTTGAGGCAATTGTTTGATGTCAGTTTATATGACGTAGTGAAAACCGGGCAGAAACCAACCAAATTTTTGTTTACTTATAACATGAGATTATCTTGTAATTATCTATTTTGCTCTTATATTTTCTTCTAACCTACAATTTTTTTTTTTTTTTTATTAACATAATTTTTATTACAATAAATAATAAAATATATGTTTCAAAATACAACTAGCAAAATATAATTTATTAACTAACAAGTATTTTATTTTTAATAAAATAGTTTGACTATAAGATATATCTATATCGTTCACACAAATACATCCATACGTCCATACGTCCAAACTGGTTTCAGGATTTGTTTATACAAAAGTAATTTATTCGGTATGGATAATGTTGAGTTTTTACCAATTAACCAATACATTTTTCTAAATTTTATCTCTATCTTAGTTTTTTTCTTCTTTACATGTTCTTTCCATTTTAATTTTGTGTCTAATGTCATACCTAAGTACTTGGCTGAATTAGAATAGGGGACAATAACATCGTCTATATAGATTGGATGGTGCTGAGTTTGATTGTACGTAAAGTCCACATGAACAGATTTAGATTGATTAAGTTTAATTTGCCATACTTTTGACCAATCCAAAACTTTGGTTACCGCTGCTTGAAGTTTAATCGTGGATTCTTCAGCTGTGTATCCTGTTGCAATTAGGGCAGTGTCATCAGCAAATGTTGCTGTTGTATAATTATAATTATCAGTAACAGGGAGATGAGCGGTGTACATAAGGTATAAAGTTGGACCTAATATACTTCCCTGTGGGACTCCTGCTTTTATTGGCCGGATTTCTAAGAACAATGTTTCCTGTTTGATTCCATCATGCCAAACTATGTCAAATGCTTGGCTGACATCTAGAAAAACAATGGAACAAACTTTCTTTTTTTCAAATGACTTTTCTATAATATCGGTAATCCTATGGACTTGGTCGATAGTAGAATGGTTTTGCCTAAAACCCAATTGGTGTTTAGGGATGATGTTATTTAACTCTATAAGAGGTCTTAATCTGGCAAGAAAAAGCTTCTCCAAAACCTTTGATAAAATGGGAAGCAAAGATATGGGTCTATATGAGGAAACTTCATTTGGCGATTTCCCCGGTTTGGGGATCATCATAACCTCCGCCATTTTCCATAGACTGGGAACGTGTTTCAGCTTAAAACAAGTGTTGATTATGTTTGTTAACTTGATTATACCTAAATTTGGCATTTCTTTAAGTAGCTCCGACGTTATTAAGTCATAACCAGGGGCTTTTTTTCCGGGTAGTTTTAATATGGTAGAGTACACTTCCTCTGTTGTTGCAAATGAAATGTTCATATCATCAACAAGATATGCAGTTTGGGGTATGGTCATATTTTCATCATGGGGATAAAAAATGTTCTGCAGATAATTGGCAAAGATGTAAGCCTTTTGCAAGTCACTTTTGGCCCAATCGGTTCCATTTTTTATGGGAGGGATTTGAGCTGATGGTCGTTTAAAACTGGCTGTAGCCTTCCATAACGAATAGTCGGTAGATTTTTCATTTGTTAAGCCCTCAAGATAATGCTGAAAATTGTTGTTATTTTCCTGTTGAATTTTATTTTTAATTTCACGGCTCCTTCTGTTTAATATTGTTTTATACGCGTTTGTTGCCATTTTTTACGAATTTTTCTTTTTTCTTTAATCATATTGTTTACTTCATATGAGTTTTTTCTTTGTTTTACGTTATTTGTAACAGTTGGTGTACTTTCCCATGCTGCATACTGAAGAAGTTTTGAAATGTTTTCTAGTTCTTTGTCTAGTTCATCAACATCATTGATAACACATATTCACTGTCGCACATTTCATCTACAATTTGGCGAAAGTTTTCCCAATCTGTATTTTTATTGATTAAATACGGTGGCGGATCGATTTTGCTGACACTGTTTTTTAAGTAAAGGTAGATAGAGGAATGGTCTGAGTTCATTTCGTATCCTTCGGTTATTTTCAAAAAATGTTCCGATATTTTTCTCGTTATAAAAAAATCTATTAGGTCAGGTACTTTTGTTACATCACTTGGCCAATATGTTGGTTTTTGGTAGTTAAAAATATGCAATTTGAGGATTTGCTTGCTTGAAGAAGCTCTCTCCCCTTTGTTGTTGTAAGGCGTGAACCCCAATAAATATGTTTGGCATTAAAATCGCCTCCTAAAATAAATCGTTCTCCCAATTTTTTAAATACTTGGTTATAGTTTTCTGATTTTATTTTGTGACGTGGCGGGCTATATAGAGCGGCAATGTTAAGTTTCTGTTTTGAAAATTCTATTGTTACACTTGTTACTTGAAATTCTTCGCAGCATATTTTTTTCTTCTTCATAATGTTTTATATTACAAATGATTTCACTTTTTTAACATTAGGCACATAATTTATTTTATTTAAAACGGTCTAATAGTTTATAAAATGAAATCTTATTAATTCCCCACCTATTAATTTAATATCTAAACTTAAATATTATATTTTAAATTGCAAATTTCTCATTAATGAAAAATTAAAATAAAGCTTTTTCAATTAATTAACTAAAACGGTCACGCATGCTCCCGTTTCTAAATAGTGTTTCTACGTTTTATTCACTATTGTTGTTGAAACGTTTTATTAATTCGTTTGCAATTGACCATTCAACACTGTTTAATATAAATTATCATACACTTATATTTAACAGTTTGTTCGTTTTTTTTTTTTTTTTGTTATATTGTTATTGTTGTTTCTAAATTGTTTAAGTGAAATTAATTTCTTTTATTTCTTTTCTTGTCGGTTTCCTCAAAAAAAAAGAAAAAAAGAAAATGTTTTGGCATCGTCGTGGTTGGTAATAAATAATTTGCACTATTTGCGCATTGAAGCGCAATTTTGTAAACAAATAATAATGAATGCTTGCATACATATGCCTATTGGTTTAAAAAGCGCTAGTTGTAATGGAAAAAAAAAACTGAAAAGAAAACTAAAAAATAAATTATAAATTGGTTTAATATGTATTTTGTAACATTACCGCAAGAAGCAAGAAATGTATGGTCGGTCTATACGATGCCTTATATCTTTGGTATATGGTTTAAAATTAGTCAGATTACAAAAATAAGCAGAACTCAAATTTAAATAAAATTTTTACTTTACGAGCAATTGTACTCTTTTATGAAAAGGAACTTTTTAAGAGAAGTAACTTTTTTTAAAAATAGGTATCTTTTTAAACAGGGCAGCGGAGTCGATGAATAGAGCTACCGACTCCGACTACGACTCTGACACTTAAGTTTTTCTATAGGCGAATCCGGCTCTTCCAACTCCGACTCTTCAATATATTTATAAATACTAGCAGATTCCAGCGCCCGAAATTCGAGTGCAAATTCTAGGAAATTTTATTTTTTCATTTAATAAAGACCCAAAAGGTATGCTTCACAGTTCAACTTATTTTAAATGAGGAAAACAAACTCAACACATTAACAGAAACACATTAACAAATTTCATAAACACACACCGAGCATTGTATAATTTTATGTATGTATTAGTAGCAACTTTAAACGATCATAACTCCATAAAAATGTTCCAGACGATGAAAATCTGTAAATCTGGTAAGCAGCTAAAAAGAAATACCTTTCAAATGATAAATTTTTGTCAAAATCGGGGTATAACTGTGAAACCTACATCGGTCACAAGAAGTCGCCTTGCCTATTAATATTATAGATTATTATGTATAAATACAATAAATGAAAATAAACTTCAAATTTAGTTAATAAATTAAACTATAATTCAAATTCAAATATTATTTATTTACATAAAAACATACAAAAAAAAAAAAATACAAATAAAATTAGATTTTTTTATAAAACAGCTCTCAAAATAATTCCTTCCGTCAAATCCTCGTTTATCGACGTTCCTAAGTCTGATCTGAAAATTTTCAAAGCTGAAAATAATCTTTCAACTCGGAGGCATTGCAGTCATAATTAAAGCTCCATCACGAATAATTTCTGGATACACAGTGATGAACACACAGAAGAAATATAAATCGGATTGTTAATAAATAATTTTATTAGAGCCTTAAGGCATGCTAATCAATTTTAGGCAATTCACAATTCAACACAAGGCGATTAAAATTTACTATTTTTTGAAACCATCAATGGCATACCTTTAGGCTCTTACAAAATTATTTATTATAAATATTTTATTAAATTTTATCATTCTGCACTTCTCCTCCATATGGACTAAAACGATGCCAAATTTCACACTCCTCCGTGCGCGCATTTTGCTTAGAAAGTGATCGAAAAATTTACGTTCACGTATTAATATACAGATTAGGGTAATATATAGATTAGGCAAAAGGTACTTTTTTAAGAAAATGTAAATTTTCTGAAAAGGAAATTTGTACAGAAAAGTTACTTTAAAAAAAATATACTTTTTTAAGAAAATATACTTTTGAAATAAAAGGAATTTTTTTAAGAAAAGGTTTTTTTTTTAAAAATATACTTTCTTAAATAAAGTATTTTTTTGGAATAGTTACTTTTTTAAGAATAGGTACTTTTTTTTAAAAGAAAAAGTACTTTTTTAAGATATCATACTTTTTTAAGAAAATGTACCTTTAAAAAACGTACTTTTTTAAGATGAGATATTTTTCAACATGAAGTACTTTTTTATGAAGAAGTACTTTTTTTTGGAAAAAGTACTTACAAGAAGTATTTTTCCTTTTCAAAAAAGGTACCTTTTTAAGAAAATGTACTTTACAAAAAAATCATTTTTGCAGAAAGTGTAATTTTTTAACAAAAATCACTTTTTTAGGAGAAAAAAATTTTTAAGGAAAAAGTACTTTTTTAGGAAAAAGTGTAAAAGTACAAAAAGTACTTTCTTAGGAAAAAGTATTTTCTTAGGAAAAAATACTTTTTGAAGAAAATGTTAATTTTTAAGAAAAGGTATTTTTTTAAGAAAAGGCAATTAAAAAAAAAAAGATTCTCTTCAATAAAAGGCACATTTTTATGAAATAGTATTTTTTTTTGAAAAGTACCTTTCCTTTACTTTTCAAGAAAAGGTACTTTGTTAAGAAAAGCCATACTTTTTTAAGAATAGGAAATTTTTTTAAGAAAAGAAATTTTTTAAGGATATTTACGTTTTTAGAATTTCTACTTTTTAAGAAATTGCGATGTTAGTTGTGATAATTTTATGTATGCGTATGTATGAGAGATAATTTTACGAAATTTAATATTAATCATATAGCGTTACAGATAAACTTTGGTATAGAAATATGAATAAAATAAAGGAAACTGGTAAAAACATTTTTTTAAAAACTAACTAAATCTATAATATTAATAGGCAAGGCAATTTCTTGTTACATCTCCTAAACTCTCAGTTACCAACCGATATTGACGAAAAAGTACACCATTTGAAAAGCATTTATTTACAGATGTGCACCATCTTTATAGATGTGTATAATCTGGAAAATTTTGTTGGAGTAATAATAATTAAATGTTGTTACTAACACATACATAAAACACTTCTTTAAGCTTCAAATAAAAAAAACTATACAATGCTGTGTATGTGTTTATGAATTGCCTAAAATTGATTTGCATACATTTAGGCTTTTATAAAATTATTTATTAACAAACAATATTTAAAATGAAACTTAATGATTTTTTTTTTAAATTAACAACTTAATGAATATTCTTTAAATATTCATAAATTTTATATATATATTAAAAAACCATTGAAAAAAAATTGAATGAAAAAAATTTAATGAAAAAATAAAATTTCCTAGAATTTGCACTCGAATTTCGGGTGCTGGGCGCTGCTGGTTCACTATTAACATGTTAATGGCCAACTATCCTTTAGTAAAAGTTACTTTAGCTAAAGACAGCAATAAAGTGACCTTTAACTGTTTTTCGTTGTTACAACTTCCCATTAAAAAAAATTAATATTTTTGATATTGTGGAAACATCAAAGGAAAACCTGATTACTTTTGCCCAAATGAATTGATTTATAAAAATACGTGGGGGCACCGTATTCTTATTTATTTGTTAACGAACAAACTAACAATAAAAATTTGTGAAATTGTGTTAAATACACCAAAATATATTAAAAAATTTTAAATCAAAGAAATTTTACTACAACAAACTGTAAATAATGTGAATTTCCTCTTCTTCTTCATTGATCAGAAAATGTGGCAACATTAAATACATAAACTTCAAGTTAAAGGCAACGTTATCTTCTCTTCAGCTTATCGGTCACTTTAAGCTTAAAGTATAAATAATAATCTGTCCGATAACATCCCAACTTTAGCTATTGGCAAGTTGTAACGATGGCCCTAAATCAAGGTTCAGAAAATACACACATGAAACACACAATGTTCTGTTCAAAAGCACCCGACACATATCTTTATTTTCATATCAATTATGTTTGTTTTTAAATTTTCTTCGGTGCCCAACACAACCATGACTGTGTTCGTTTTAATATTTCGTTATTTACACGAACATTTTTGTATCACGTGTTTTTTGTTTCAATCACCCATAAAGCACACATTTCTGAGTGTTGCTTTATTTGAAGTTCATGTTCTGGTACGTGTAATGAAAAAAAAACAGAACATGTGCAATAAACAGGTTCGAGTTCAGTTATATTTTAAGTCGTGTGGCTCGTGTAGTAAGAGAAAACAGAACATGTACAATAAACAGGTTCGAGTTCAGTTATATTTTAAACACGACTTAAAATATAACTGAACTCGAACCTGTTTATTGTATATTTTAAACACGACTTAAAATATAACTGAACTCGAACCTGTTTATTGTACATATTCTGTTTTTCTTACTACACGAGCCACAACACGACTTAAAATATAACTGAACTCGAACCTGTTTATTGTACATGTTCTGTTTTTTTTTCATACACGTACCAGAACATGAACTTCAAATAAAGCAACACTAAAAAATGCGTGCTTTATGTGTGATTGAAACAAAAAGTACGTGATACAAAAATTTTCGTGTAAATAACGAAATATTAAAACGAACACAGTCATGGTTGTGTTGGGCACCGAAGAAAATTTAAAAACAAACATAATTGATATGAAAATAAAAATATGTGTGTATTGGTCTAAGTTATGTTTGTTTACATATATGTACGAGTTTTTTATTCAGTGTGTGTTTTTTTCTGAACTCTGCCCCAAATATACTAAACAGATTTCGATACGTGATATGTCATATTGAAGAGAATTTTACCAGGTTTAATTATATCGAACAAAATAGCTCTAAACTGATATTTAATATGTGTTAGATGATGTTCGAGTACATAAAATTTCTTACGAACTAATTATAAAACTATGATCCCCTTTTAGAATTAATAATAATAATCTAACTCATAAAAACAAAGTTTTTATTAAAACTCTTTCTTTCTGCGCATGACTAAGTCAAAGTTAATATTTTTTTCACAGCAAGTGTATGGACCAAGTTTGTGGTCGATCGGATGAGGGGAAATGATATTTAGATCACTCCGTGACTGTGCGTGACCACGTGTGACTGTGTATGACTACCCCAAAATTAATCTGTAGTCACGACAAGATTATGGGCCAAGTTTCAGATCAATTGGATAAGGGGGAATGGGGTCCACCCATGGCAGACAGACAGAGAGTATGAAATAAAAGAAATAGTTTAAAAATACGATTTTAATTTCTAAGAATCGCATTTGGCAATTTGATATCTCCGTAAAATTGAATAAAGTAAGCTTGAAAGTACAAGCTTCGACAACAATTTATTTTATCCTACACTACAGTGTATGTGATGCGCATATTAAATCAATTATATTTTCGTGTTAGGTTTTGTTTTTTATTATTTTTTTTTTATTTTTGCAAATTTGTAAATGCCATGTTAAATCATGAATGAGGTTTTCATTTTGATACGTTTGCTGTGGTGTTGCATTTAGTTTTATTTTTGGGGTTTTGTAATTTATTGCATTAATTACACAATATTTTGGAATTCAATTTCATTTATTATTCAATATGATGATAGTTTTGTGGTTAACATGCAATTTATATCCGTATATTTATGGCTTTTTCTAGGATGGTACAACACCTTTGATATTGTCAGCGGCAAGTGGTCATACAACGTGCGTTTTGGAACTATTAGAGCAAGGAGCTGATCCAAATAGTCGAAGAGCCACGGGAACAACACCTTTGTTTTTTGCAGCTCAGGGTGGTTATTTGGATGTGGTGAAAATATTAATGAAAGCCGGCGCCAGTGTAGATACGCCGTCAGTTGTGAGTATGAAAAATTAAATTTGTAAAAAATATTAAAATACAGAATCTATTTAAAATTATTTAGGATGGTGGCACGCCCTTATTTGTGGCCGCCCAAGGTGGCCATGTTAAATTAGTTAAGGAATTATTAGATTGCGGTGCCAACGTTAATGCTTGTATGAAGGTGAGTATTTCTACAGATAATGATAAATTGGTGTTTTCATTTCAGTTGTTTTTCATTCTTAAAGGATCGTGCTACTCCTGTTTTTATAGCCGCCCAAAATGGTCATAGAACAGTTTTGTCTTTGCTTTTAACTGCTGGTGCTTATGCTGATACTAAGCGCATAGATGGCGCTACACCCTTATGGATTGCTGCCCAAATGGGTCATGATCATATCTGTAAAGTTTTATTACAAAATGGTGCTAATATTGATGCTGTTCGATGTGATGGCGCTACGCCTCTTTTTAAAGCGGCCCACAAAGGACATGCTGCGGTAGTTACAGAGTTGCTGAAGCATAGACCAAATTTAACTCTATTACCGGTAGGTTTTGCTAGTGGCTGAATGAAAAATATTTCAGAATTTAGATTGTTTACGAAATGAGAAATTTTCAAAATCCAAACAGTTTACTAAGATATAAAACGACAAAGACTTGAGGAATTTTGGAGACAATTTGACGTTTATTCTATAAGAATCTCGGATTCCGAGAATTCTTACAAAAAACACATTATAGTGTGAACATTATTATTTAGAACAACTTTTTTGGAAAACAAAAGTATTTCAGGCTTTGAACGTTTTCATGAGGAATTTTCTAAGGGCTAAACGTTTAGAATTTGACGTTTATTCTATGCCTCGCGGAATCCGAGGTATTTGTTAGAAAAAAAAAAAAAATATTAGAGTGTGAAAATTATTTAATTTTTTTTTTGGAAAAAAAGTATTTCAGAATCTGATTATTTTCATATTTCTTCGAGAAAATTTTTATAAATTTGAACATAATTAAAGGAATGTCCTTTGGAAAATATCATAAATCTGGGGATATAAGAAAATTGTAGTGAGTTCGAATATGAAATTTATTTAATGTAAGGAAATATCTACATTAAAAATGAAAAAATATTTCTTGTGTGAATATTTTTATATAAAAGGGAAGGCCAACTGGAATCTAAAGCTTATCTCGTAATCAGAGAATTTTACTTTAGAAAAATGTTATAACCCAATGTTTTTCGGATAATTGTTGTAAATCTGGAATTTGTCTTTATGACCAAAGTGTTCCGGGGTCTAATCGTTACATTCATACTCGCAATATTTCAGCCAAAATAATTTTTTTAATTTACCAAAGTAATCTTTATAAAGGGTCCGCCGAATAACTTTTTTTTTTGAAAATGCTGTAAAAGAAAAACTACTGAATATTATCTTAAATTTCTTTTTTTATTTGAAAGTACAATCCTTACGGTTAATAATGGAAAATAATTTCATTCAAATGGTTGCCTCGGCTGGCCATGCAGTATCGGTCCAATTTTTAAGCACATTATCGATTGTGTGCAGCTGTATTTCACCAATGGCTTCACGAATATTGTCCTTTAAAGCGTCAATTGTCTCTGGCTTGTTGGCGTAACACTTATCTTTGAGGGCACCCCACAAATAATAGTCCAACGGTGTCAAATCACAGCTCCGAGGTGGCCAAACGACATCAGCTCTGCGGCTGATAATGCGATCTTCAAAAACAGGGCGCAAAACATCGAGTGTAGCTTCGGCTGTGTGGCACGTAGCGCCGTCCTGTTGAAAACAAATGTTGCCAAGTTTTGTGAACAAAAATTCGTTCAATATGGCCCGATAACGATCGCCACTCCTTGCTCATTTTCGAAGAAAAATGTCCCAATTATGCCTCTGGACCAAAATCCACACGAAACAGTGACTCGTTTTAGGTGTATTGGCTTTTCAATGTATGCGTGCAGGTTACTGTGCCCAAATGCGACAATTTTGCTTGTTTACATACCCGCCAAGATCAAAATGAGCTTCATCTGAAAAGATGATTTTTTTTGGCAAAATCGGCATCTTCTGTAAGTCGATCGCAGGCGCACTTAGCGAAGCGAAAACGCATTGGATGGTCAGTTGGCTTCAACTCCTGAACCAATTGGACTTTGTATGGCGTCATACCAAGGTCTTTATGCAAAACTCGTCTCAATGATGCCTCCGAAATGTTCAATTCTTGAGAACGACGGTGAATTGATGTTGATGGCGCTTCGCGCACACTTTCTGCCACAGCAGCAATATTCTCGGGTGTACGCACTGTTGTTGGCTTTTCACGCTTTGGTTTATCGATGAGGATGCCAGTTTCTTTCACTTTTTCCACAAGATAACGAACATACGGAGCTGACGGTGCTTCTCTTCTTCCAAAATCCGTACGCAATTTTCGCACACATTCTGCAACATTACCATGATTTTCAAAGTAATATCGCAATATTTCCCAGCATTGTTCAAGCATATACAAACCATATTCGTTCAAAGGAAGGATAAAACTAATTATCTGTCAAATCAGACATGAGCTAAGTGTTACCATTCACGAAATAGGCCCTAGCTGAAAAAAAAAAAAAACGTTAGATGGCGGACCCTTTATATACAAATGAAAATTTGTTTATGGGTTTACATTAATAGGTGTCTAAACTATGGGACCGAACTTCTGGAAATTTTCACAGTGTGTAAGTTCGTATCGGGAAGGTAAAATAGGATATATTTTTTTAAATATATGAAGTGGGCGTGGCACCTCCCATATATGAAAAATTTTTAACATCATATATCTGGAGCTCTGATAGCAAGATTCCGGAAACTTTGCAGGAGTACATAAGTTAGTAATGTGAAAATTTGGGCTCAAAATGGGCGGGATCACACAAGTGGGCGTGTTACGTAAATACATATCATCATATATTTAGAGTACTATGATGGCCAGAGTCTTAAAACTTTCTGCACCTCAATTGGTTGTTAATGTGAGTAGTCATACCAAAAATAGTCGGGATTGGATAAGTGGGCGTGGCATTTTCCATACAAAAAATATTATCTGGAGTACTATAAACCCGACAGTCTTGAAACCAGGAGTGAGTTCACGAATGAAGAGTGTGAGAAGTTATGTGAAACATGGGCGGGATCAAGCCAGTGGGCGTTGTATCTCACATACATGGTAAATATATAGTATATCCTCATATATCTGCAGTCCAATGTGGCCAGAATCTTGAAACGTCCTGCACGTCAATCGGTTGTTAATGTGAGTGGTCGTTCCAAAAGTGGGCAGGATTAGGTTATCTGGAGTACTATAAACCTGACAGTCTTGAAACTACGTGTGAGTTCACGAATGATGTGTGTGAGAAGTTATATAAAAAATGAGCGGAATCAAACCAGTGGGCGTGGTAAATACATTTCATCATAATTAACAAAAATATTCACTACACCTATTCCAATTGTATTTCAGAAAACATCAATTGATTTTCAGAAAGTATCACTTGTATTTCAGAACGTATCAATTGTATTTTAGAAAACATCAATTGATTTTCAGAAATAATTAATTGTATCAATTGTATTTCAGAAATTATGGAATGTATTTCAGAAAGTATCAAATGTATTTCAGAAAACATCCAATGTATTTCAGAAAACATCAAATGTATTTCAGAAATTATTAAATGTATTTCAGAAATTATCAAATGTATTTCAGAAAATATCAATTGAATTTCAGAAAATATCAATTGAATTTTAGAAAAATAGTCAGAGCTTTTTCAATATTATGACTACAAAATCGGGCATTGATTTTTTTTTTGAAGCTGATTAAAAAATGAAGTCCTCATCTTCTTACCATTAATAGTCTGCTCTTGAAAGCTTATTTTCCAGTGAATAAAAAATAAGTCCAAATATTGGCAAAAATTTTTTGTGACTCCAAATCATTAATAGAAACAATAATAACTTTTCGATATTGTAGGGTAATTTACTTTTTAATTCTGAAATTCTATTGATATTTTTTGAAATTCAATTGATATTTTCTGAAATACATTTGACCATTTCTGAAATAGATTTGATATTTTCTGAAATACATTTAATACTTTCTGAAATACATTTGATGTTTTCTGAAATGCATTTGATATTTTCTGAAATAAATTTGGTAATTTCAGAAATTAATTTTATGTTTTCTGAAATACATTTGATAATTTCTGAAATACATTTGACAATTTCTGAAATACATTTGATGTTTTCTGAAATACATTTGATACTTTCTGAAATACATTTGATGTTTTCTGAAATGCATTCGATATTTTCTGAAAACATTTGATACTTTCTGAAATACATTTGATGT
Organism: Cordilura impudica; assembly: GCA_963682025.1. Lineage (NCBI taxonomy): Eukaryota > Metazoa > Arthropoda > Insecta > Diptera > Scathophagidae > Cordilura > Cordilura impudica. The sequence continues at coordinate 283,342,716 of OY821518.1, read as the reverse complement.
TTTCTGAAATGCATTTGATATTTTCTGAAATACATTTGGTAATTTCAGAAATTTTTTTTATGTTTTCTGAAATACATTTGATAATTGCTGAAATACATTTGATAATTTCGGAAATACATTTGATATTTTCTGAAATACATTTGATAATTTCTGAAACTCAATTGATACTTTCTGAAATTCAATTGATATTTTCTGAAATACAATTGATACTTTCTGAAAATCAATTGATATTTTCTGAAATACAATTGAAAAAGGTGTAGAAATAAGTTATATGGCAAAACAACGCTTGCCGGGTCAGCTAGTTAGGTATAAAAATGAATACTGTGTACGTCTTTTTTATAGTATTTACCAATGTATGGAATTACGATAGAAAACAAATTCATTGCGACTAGCGAATTCACTGCAAGTCGAACTGCAATGAAGCTAATAACTGAATTTCGTATTAATTACGAATAAATTTCTATTGTCGTAACAATAAATCTTTTATCACAATAGAAAATATGTAGCTTCTCTTAAATTTCTGTTCTGATAGAATAAAAAAAAACAGTTATTAAGCTTGTGAACAATTCGGTTGGTAAATTTATAGTCTTTGTGTATTGATATTGTATCACATAACCTTTTTTCTTGAAAATCTTTGAGAAATTAATGAAATTTCTGTAGAAAAAATCAAAAAGTTTTTACAGTAGAAAAAATTGCCTCAGTAAGTTTGTCTCAGAATCTAAAATATATGGCTTAAATTAGCTGAATCTATTTGTTTATCCTTGTCAATAATTTTTAAAAAGATCTGAGAATTTTACTACGAAATATGTTTGAAATCACCAGATTATTGTTAAGGTGGGGAGGTGGGTAAGGTTTTCAACTTGTCTATAGTGTTGTGTCAAAATTCAAGTAAATCGGAGCCAAACTAACGAAGATACAGCGTTTCAAACGACCGATTTTTAAAAACTTTAAATAGATTTTCTCGCAAATAACCTTATAGAAGTCCGTATCATAACTTAAAATCTACTTAACCCATTCTTTTGAAATTATACACTATATCTACACATAAATCACCAGGTAACCACGAAGATTTTATTTTATTTTCCATTTTCTTCCCCATTTTTTAACAACAAATTCACCGAAATTTTATAGCATAAATCGTGTTTTTCACTTCAAAATGCTGCCAAAAATAAAAAAATTAAAAAAAATATTTGTGATTACCTCGGGAAATATATCACCTTTTAAACGCATTTCAATTTTTTTATTTCACATGGTCCGGACTTATTTATTAAAATTTTTAATTGAAGAATTTTTCCGAAGATTTCTCAAATGATATACTATAACGTGTATATGAAATAAATAATCCATTATCATTCATATCTTTAAAAAAAAATATGAAAATACGCCTTTTTCGAACTTAAAACCTTACCCCCCTTTAAGAAAGATAACCATGAACTGTTTCTTAAATACATTTCGCAAAACTAGGAATTTGAATTGAGAACGTGTCGTAAATTGGGATCTTTTATTTATAATCAACGAAAGGGTCTTACTCATCCTCTCAAAAATTAGTAAAAATATTATACCTCTACTGAGAAATATTCAAAAATTTGAAGTCCAGACTATAAAGTACCCAAAATATGGCGGTGTTCAAATTGAAAACGTCTTTAAAAACTCACAAAAGTGGGTCGACATTATTACTAGTATCTTTAGTTTACCTACAAGTTCAGTTGAGGTACCATTTGAAAGAATTGTATTTGAATTGGTTTTTTTTTTATCAAAGGTCAAAGGTCAAAGGGCAAATGATCTTTAGTTTGGGAAAATATACATCTAAAAGTGATATTTCAAATATTTAATATATGGGGGATTTCATGTCAAGTGCACCAACTTTTGAAACCGATGTCTTCCGATCGGGATGAAATTTGCACCAAGGTTAGTCCTATTAGATAGTAGTTTAGACAGCAAGATCGGTCCAGACCTCTCTGAGTTAGAGGGGATCAAAATTTGACATTTTGGCCAAACAGGTGTTTTTTCTCATCCATGTAACTTATTACCTATTGTTCTTAGAAAATTTTCTCCCAAAGAGTTTAGATAGCTGCTTCTTCAATATTTCGGAAAAAAATACTTAAAAAAAAAAAAATTTTTAGATTTTTTTTTGCTAAATTAAAGCATTTTTTGCCTTTTTTTAAAAAAGGGCATTTTTTTTTTCATAAGAAAGCTTAGGATTTTTCCTTTAAGATCTTTTTGATCGCTTAGTGGGGTGGGATTGGGATATCTATCAAAATAAATGTTTTGTAACTCAAGACAACGGTTTTTCAATTTTTCACAAATGCACTATTTTGAATTTTTTCCTATTTGTGTCTAAAACCTTACAAATAAAACTTATAATGAGAAACTAGACAAACTAAACTTTCCGAAGGTATATAACATACCTAACTAAAATTTTATACCCTCGATACTGTAATACCCAGAATATGTTAACCTCAGGAAAAAAATCAATTTTTTTCTATAGAAATGTTGAAAAGTTATTATGTTTTATTTATTTGTAATAATAATTAAATTAATATATAATAATAATATTAAAAATAAAAAGATAAATAATTTATTAAAATTTAATCTTAATTGCATTAGATCCATTTATATCATAACTATTTTTATACTTAATTTATTGTAGCTGATGAAGTATTTAAGTCTTGTAAATTTTTAAATACCCAGTCTTTCATCCAGCTTTTTTGTCGCCTTTATTTACTGCGTTTTTTTTGTCAATCCTTTCTTGGCGTTACTATGTTCAGCTGTTGATTTCGCTGCTGGTTTATTTGTTGTCTTTGGAAAGAAATCGCATTGAATAGAGGCAGAAAACTTTTTCAACTTGAGTCTTCCATCGACAAGCGGTATAAAAGCATGGTATTGAGCGGTGCCATCGATTGTTACCGCAGCATCGAATCTGCTCTTCAGTGTTTTCAATGTTTCCTGATGATCCTCTTTGCTACTAAAAACTATTTTAGTTTCTTTACAATAACTCTTTGCCCAATGGAATAAAGCACTCGCATCTAAGATGCGATCTTGATGAGAGCACTGGAGGCTATACTTCGCTGCATTTCTTTTAAGGTTTGCTCCAATACCATCACATGCTCCTTTACCATGAGCAGTAGGATGAAAATGCCACTCAGCTGGCATTCCCAAATCTTTTTCATGGGCCATAAGATTTGCCAAGCTACTTTTGTTTTTAAAATGTTGACGAGCTCCGTCCGAAACGTAGTATACCTTCTTTACTGTAAATTTAGATTTTAGAAATTTTAGCATTCTCTTCTGGTACTCATAAACTGCAACGGTATCATGTTTTAAATCGTCGGATATGATTGCCATACTTTTGTGTTCCAGTTTTTCATCTTTCATGTAGTAAATAACTACTGTGAATATAGTTGCTTGGTCGTTATTGAAGTGGAATGCTTGTATGGCATCCTGAAGAACATATTTATAGTTTTCTGCGAAATCATATGAAATAACGAATTCACCAGACTTCAAATGTATCTTCAAATCCTTGAGGAATGACTATTGCTCTTTGACTAAAAAGTCATGGGTTCTCAAGTTTAGCAATCCTGTACACATTTCTTCCACAAAATCATCCACATTTAAAATGATTGTTTTCAATGTGCATCTTGTCAGTCTGAATCCAAGAATCAAATTTGACCTCCTCTATATATTCTCGATCTAAAGAGTTGATTAAATTTTCTTTCATTAATGTGGTTTTCGGGCAATTGTCAATTTAAGGCAATCGCGGTAATCGTGTAAATCTTCTGCCGAATCATCTGTTAAATACTTTAAGTTGATTTCCTTCAACATCAGTTTAACATTTTCATGGTAAATGCAAACGCATAATGTGTGAGTTCCGCTGCTTCCTGCCAAAACGCAATGTTTTGGCCTCACATGGGTAAATTTCGTGAAGCCAATTTTAACATCTTCGTGTTCAGATTGAAATGTTGCAAATAACTCTTTCAGGTTACAGAGAACCATTCTCTTCTGTTATGTTATGAAGGTATGTTACATATCTTCGGAAAGGTTAATTTGTCTAGTTTCTCAGTATAAGTTTTACTTGTAAGGTTTTACACACAAATAGGAAAAAATTCAAAATAGTGCATTTGTGAAAAATTTAAAAACCGTTGTCTTGAGTTACAAAACATTTATTTTGATAGATATCCCACTCCCATCCCACTAAGCGACCAAAAAGCTCGTAAAGGAAAAATCCTAAGCTTTCTTATGAAAAAAAAAAAATGCCGTTTTTGAAAAAAAAAGGCAAAAAATGCTTTAATTTAGCAAAAAAAGTCTAAAATTTTTTTTTTTTTTAAAGTATTTTTTTCCGAAATATTGATGAAATAGCTATCTAAACTATTTGGGAGAAAATTTTCTAAGAACAATAGGTAATAAGTTACATGGATGAGAAAAAACACCTGTTTGGCCAAAATGTCAAATTTTGATCCCCTCTAACTCAGAGCGATCTGGACCGATCTTATTGAAAAATTGTGTCTAAGGTACTATCCAATAGGACTAACCTTGGTGCAAATTTCATCCCGATCGGAAGACATCGGTTTCAAAAATTGGTGCAGTTGACATGAAACCCTTCATATATATTGTTTCTGATTGTCTTCTTTACACTTGTGCCAAATTTAGTCGGGGGATTTTTAATGGTTCGTGAGTTATAAATACAACAGTGATATTAGATGTATTTTTTAAAATTTCATTTTATATAGCCAAATACAAAAGGCTTACATTTTTTTTTTGCAATCTATAGTCCCCATATAAAATATCGTTCAGGATCTTCACTTAAATATATCAAAAACCAAAAATATTCAGTAGACTACTAATATGTTCATGATCATTCCATTTTGTGACCTAGCCCCCATATAAAAATAACGTCAGGTATGAACTTTTCCACATCCGCACGCCACAAATTATTTAAAAAAAAACTCACTTATTTAATTTTTGAAACCGGACCTTAAAAGCCCGTTAGATTAATTTCTAAAAAATTCATAGTAATAAAAAATGTCGAAAATAAACTTTAATCGGTACAAAAATTTGGTTTAAACTTACTTTCTATATTTAGTTATTGCCTCATCAAACTTGGATCTAATACCCTCTCTTGAATGGCATTGTATGGGGTATTATCTAGACCAGCGTTTCCCAATTTGTTTTGCTCATGGAACTTTAACATCACATTTACAGCCGACAAATCGGTGTGACTTATGATTGTATTGGTGAAAAAATTATGATATAAAATTGTTTCAGCTAATTCAACAACCCTTTGCTGTAAAACGACAAAAATTTCACAATATAAACGTATAACATCTATAATATTAATAGGCTAGGCGATTCTTTGTGACTGATTTTTTGTTCTACCGTTTTATCCTGATTTTGACCAAACGTATATTAGTTGAAAGGTATTTCTTTTAAGCCGTTTTGCAGATTTACAGATTTTTAAATTTTTTCCTTTATTTTAAGTAAATTGCATTTAAAGTTGCTACTAACACATACATAAAATTATACAATGCTATGTGTGTGTTTATTAAATTTGTTAATGTGTTTTTAATAAAAATGTGTTTGTTTTTGTGTTGATTTGATAATTGGCTATAATTGATTAGCATACTTTTAGGGTCTTTATTTAATAAAAAAATAAAATTCCCCAGAATTTGCGCTCGAATTTCGAGGGCTGGAATCTGCTAGTATACGTAATTCAACAACCCCACAAGTATAACCAGAGAATCTGCAGTTGCATGCTATAAGTGATATGTATGTAGATGACGCTTTCTGTTTGATTTTAAAAAAGTGATATGATATGACATGATTTTTTTTAATTTTTTTATATTCGGCGTAATAGATCATAATTGTGTTTTAATATCTGGGCTGTCGCACAGTGGCACGAATCGCCACTGTTCCACTCAAATTACACTACACTTCACATAGTTCAACTGTTTGAGCTGGTTTTTTTTTTTTAAATGTTCACCTTGAATTTGCCGATCGATTCCTCTTTGGGGTTTTTTATTTCGGCTCATATTTTTCTGGAATTTGTCTCCAAATCTTGTTTTTTACGCAAAAAAAAAATGATTTTTGGCCCAAATGTGACCCTACGGAGCGGAAGAATGGGTTTTTTTTTTTAAATATTTTCAGCTGAGAATCTTCGTTTCGATAATACTAAAAAACTGTCTGAATTTTTGAATTTTTTTCTTATATTTAAGGAAACCTTAATTTGACTTCATGGAACCCTCGGGTTCCATTGGTCTAGACATACTATAATTTTCTTACTTGATATTTATAACTTAGGAACCAATAGAAACTTACTCATTAAATTTATCGCTATTTTGGAGAAAACAATCAACAACTACGTATATCTATAATATTAATAGGCTAGGCGATTTCTTGTGACCGATGTTTTGTTCTACCGTTTTATACCGATTTTTGCCAAGCGTATATTATTTGAATGGTATTTCCTTTTAGCCGTTTTGGAGATTTACAGATTTTTAAATTTTTTCGTTTATTTTGAGTAAATTGCATTTAAAGTTGCTACTAACACATACATAAAATTATACATATGCTATGTGTGTGTTTATTAAATTTTTTAATGTGTTTGTTAATGAGTTTGTTATCTTCATTCACACTAATAATAAACCAAAAAGGTGTTGGCTTGTGAATGGGCTAAGTTGAAAAATAAAGTTGCCCAGAAATTGCACTCGAATTTCGAGTGCTGGAATCTGCTAGTTTATTTAAAATTTATATTTATATCACTAAGATATTCTATTAGAAAATTTTGATCATGCCATAATGTTCTTTGATCTTTTGTAAATAAAATTTGGTATATGCTTTTGTAAACAAACAACCATTTTAGTGATTTTTTTCACTTTCAGAAAGTGTTAGAACTAGAGAACCAAACTTTAATATAGTTCTTAGTTCATTTAGAACATTTAAAACATTTATACCTACTTTGATCAAATTTCCGTTTTTTTGATAAAAAAAAACACGTAATTTTCAAGGGCTACTATATTTTTTTATTGGTCATCGGCTTCTACACATTTCGCTCATAATTCGTCTAGCCATTTTCTAACTTTCTTGCAAATTTCGGGCGCATGCCCCCTTAATGAGACTAGGTAATATTCAGATGGCGCTATGTCTGGATAGTAAGATTGGTGCGGAAGGATGGTCCATTCAAGAGATTTCAATGTGTCTTTCACTGGTTGTGCTGTGTCTTCTGGCCCATTCCGGTCATCTTTCGATTAATGCGCGGTTTCAATTACTCATTTGGTGGCGATAGCATTGTATATTAACGGTTTCGCCGGGCTTCAAGAGTTCATAATATAAAATACCGCTCTGGTCCCACCAGAAGCAGAGCATGGTCTTCTTGCCTAAACAATTTGGGTTTGGTGCTGAATAACCGGCTTTGCCATAATTTTTTTTCGCTTTGGATTTTCAAAATAAATTAATTTTTCGTCAACCATCACAATTCGATACAAAAATGATTTCCTTTCGTGGTGTTTCAGTAGCATTTCAAAAATGACTTTGCTATTTTTTTCAAGTTCTTTAAAATCGTCTATCACCATTTACAGAGTATATTAATCTTCTCCATTGCTCGTAAACGTCTGCAAGTTATATCTTTTGATACATGTTATGGTTCTGCTAATTGCCATTGAGTTTTAGTTGGCTTATCATCTAATAATTCCTGCAATTGCTCCTCCTTGCATTTTTCTGCGCTATTAGAGCGCTCATTGTCGTTCACATCGAAATCACCAGTTTAAAATTGTCGAAGCCATGTCTAAACGATGAATCGTATTCACTATATGTTTCTAGCAACAGACGATGTCTTTTAACAGCCTTTTTCGTGTGATTAAATAATAAAAGTAATGCGTGCCGCAAATGTACTTTTTCAGGCATAAAACTCGACATGATCATTGAATGATAAAACATACGCTAATTTTTGGCGGATTCACCTTGCATGTGTTTGGCATTTAGTCAGAAGTGCCAAATGACTTATTTACACTGGCGCCATCTCTTGGCAAAAGCGGAAAAACTTTTGCATACACCTGGTATAAGAGAACGAGGTTGAATAAGCTAATATCCTTCGCTAAATTAAAATAGATTCCGCCATAAGTTTCACGACTAATGGGACATACATATCCCATTTTTATTTTATCTTATATTTTCCACATTTTCCAATCGATTTTCTCAAAGCTGACTTGAGTCGACAGAGGATAGTTTTAACTTTCAGACCATCCCAAAAAAATGGCAGATGTATTCTGAGGACCTAAGACGGTGACACCAAAGTCTGAAAATTGTGTTTTTTAAATATTTGGATGGCATTAATTCGGACGTTATTGAACCGAAAACATTAAAATTTTGATATAACATGGACCAGTATTTATGGTTTTCAGAAACACCAAAAAAAAGATGTTTTATAATTTTATGTTTTTATTATATTAAAAAAATTCATAACATTAAATCTTGTTGATTAATTAAACTATAAATAAAAAGACTTAGAAAAAGATTAATTCCAAATACCTCAAAAATATAAAATAAATTACGGTAATCTTCGAAGCAAACATTGACTTGCATTGAGCGGAGTAAATTAGTTGCTAATTTAGACCGTTGACGACCAATGGGATATATATGGCACATGGATTTTTTCCTTGAAGGAATTTAAAAAATTATTTTTGACGACACTTTTAATTAGATATGTTGGGTCGTTAAGTACGAATCCACAAAAAAAAAAAATCATGTGAGTCCGATCACAGGGGAGATCTGTAAACATCTAGTAATAAATAAAATGCAGAAAACAGCGACAAAAAGGTTATTACCAGAGTTCAGAAAAAAAAACACACACTGAATAAAAAACTCGTACATATATGTAAACAAACATAACTTAGACCAACACACACATATTTTAATTTTCATATCAATTATGTTTGTTTTTAAATTTTCTTCGGTGCCAAACACAATCATGACTTGTGTTCGTTATAATATTTCGTTATTTACACGAACATTTTTCTATCACGTACTTTTTGTTTCGATTTATTTGAAGTTCGTGTTCTGGTACGTGTACTGAAAAAAAAAAAAACAGAACGTGTACAATAAACAGGTTCGGGTTCAGTTATATTTTAAGTCATGTTCTGGCTCGTGTACTAAGAAAAAACAGAACATGTACAATAAACAGGTTCGAGTTCAGTTATATTTTAAGTCATGTTCTGGCACGTGTACTAAGAAAAAACAAAACATGTACAATAAACAGTTTCGAGTTCAGTTATATTTTAAGTCGTGTTCTGGCTCATGTACTAAGAAAAAATAGAACATGTACAATAAACAGGTTCGAGTTCAGTTATATTTTAAGTCATGTTCTGGCTCGTGTACTAAGAAAAAATAGAACATAAACAATAAACAGGTTCGAGTTCAGTTATATTTTAAATTCGTGTTCTGGCTCGTGTACTGCGAAAAATTGAAACATCAATTCGCGATCTGATACACCCCGATAAAAACGACGACAATTGTTTCAACCAAATTTATTAAAATTTTATTGACCCTTTTTTATGACTTACGTTGCAAATTGTTTACAATTGTCAAATATTTTAAAATTTTATTGGCAATTTTTTTTGTGATTTACGTTGAAATTATTTACAATTGTTTTTATTGACTGGTTTTTATTTTAATAAAATATGGTAATAAAATACTTAAGACACAAAAACTATTTAGCATCATAAAAGTTACACTTGTTGGTTGTTAGGTTTTTTTGCATTACCCACCCCTATTTTCGCAACCAATTAGTGTCAGAGACGAAAAACTCAATTTTGCGGCATAAAAGACACACTTGTTGGTTGTTAGGATCTTTTGCAAACATTTTTTTTTGGTAACAAATAACTTTAGACACACCTTAATTTGCGAACCAATTAGTGTCAATGCACAATCCTTCCCTCAATGATTTTTTGGGATTTTTTGCGTAAAAACACAATGAGTGTCAATAAAAAAAACCAAAAAAAATATTTTCATATTTTATTGTCCCTTACAATTGCTTGCAAGTGTTACAATTTCACGCAATTGATTCTGCAATAAATAGCGAGTGCGTGCGTCATTTATTCATTAAAAGTGGTTCAGTTTTCATTACATCGTGATCTATGAGTGTACTGTGTTATTGTGTAAATTGCAAATATTTTGTGAAAATTAAAAAAATTGGAAAGCAATAACAGAAATAAGTTTTGCTATAAAAAATACGCAACTTTTAATAGCGAAACGAAAAAATTTACATGTCTGATTGAAACCTGCAAGAAAGATTTAAGTGCAGTGTGTAGTTTTTGTGTCTTGAGTATTTTATTACCATCTTAAAATAAAAACCAGTCAATAAAAACAATTGTAAATAATTTCAACGTAAATCACAAAAAAATGGCCAGTAAAATTTTAAAATATTTGACATTTGTAAACAATTTGCAACGTAAGTCATAAAAAGGGGTCAATAAAATTTTAATAAATTTGGTTAAAACAATTGTCGTCGTTTTTATCGGGGTGTATTAGATCGCGAACACGAGCCAGAACACGAATTTAAAATATAACTGAACTCGAACCTGTTTATTGTACATGTTCTATTTTTTCTTAGTACACGAGCCAGAACATGATTTAAAATATAACTGAACTCGAACCTGTTTATTGTACATGTTCTGTTTTTTCTTAGTACACGAGCCAGAACACGACTTAAAATATAACTGAACTCGAACCTGTTTATTGTACATGTTCTGTTTTTTCTTAGTACACGAGCCAGAACACGACTTAAAATATAACTGAACTCGAACCTGTTTATTGTACATGCTCGGTTTTTTTTTCAGTACACGTACCAGAACACGAACTTCAAATAAAGCAACACTCAAAAATGTGTGCTTTATGTGTGATTGAAACAAAAAGTATGTGATACAAAAATGTTCGTGTAAATAACGAAATATTAAAACGAACACAGTCATGGTTGTGTTGGGCACCGAAGAAAATTTAGAAACGCACATTATTGATATGAAAATAAAGATATGTGTTTGCTGCTTTTGAACAGAACATTGTGTGTTTCATGAGTGGATTTTCTGAACCTTGGTTATTACATATCATAATTTTTTCACCAAACAATCATGTCTTACGCTCACATATTACGCTGTTTTTGTGAATTAGAAATTTACCCCCCTGCGCGTATAGATGTTTACACATCAAAAAATATAAATTTTCCAGCAGTTTAGGTTTGGTCGTGGAAGGATTAATTAGTACTACAAACTTTATATGTCAGAATGTAAACAATTTTTTAATTGTATCAACGAATTTTGAAATTAAAATGTGAATTTCTCTGAACTGTCTTATGCCGTTTTCTTTTCTGACAAAAAATGTCGCCCCTTTTTTGCACTTTTTTGGAAAAGTGTATTTATTTATATATTCTGAGTTAAGGGCAACCTTATATTACATATCAATCGAAAGGTCTCAAAGTGCTGTGTTTATAAATGCGAAAAAAATTTTTATTATTATCCTCTTGGAAATCATAGAGTGAAAATATTCAAAAAAGGGGAACAATGGGAAAATATTCTCACACTATGACCTGAAAGAAGTCAATGGCTGGAATTTTTTGTGATTTACGAGGGCTCGACTTTGAGACCTTTCGATTGATGTATAAGATAAGGTTGCTCTTAATTCAGAATATATAAATAAATACACTTTTCGAAAAGAGGGCAAAAAAGTGACATTTTTTTGTCAGAATAGAAAACGGCATTAGTATCTTAGGAAAAAGTATCAGAACATAAAGCTTTTTCGACAGTAATAAAATCTCAGAAACTCTTTTAAACAAACATAAGATTAATGAAAAAAATTCATCTTTCTAAGAGATAGATTAAGGAATTTTAAAAAAATATTTAAAGAAACTAAGTTCAATAGATAAAAATTTACTTATTTTTCCTTTGTTTTATTGCACAGAACGGTGAGACGGCTTTACATGCAGCGGCCATGTTCGGTCACATGACGGTAGTTAAACAATTAATAGCAGCTGGAGCCGATATTAATCAAACAAATCATGATGGCTTGACCGCATTACAAGTGGCACGTCAACAAAAGTATACATCAATATATGAATATTTGCAGGAAAGATTACGTATCACCAAAAGCAGAAATCAACAAAGTTAAAAATGATTAAGAGAAAATAATTTATAAAAGAATTTAGCAGTTTTAGGATTTCTAATGGGTTTTACTGTTTATAAAAAAACATTAAATCTATTTTTGCAGCAGAGCTTATTTAAAAACCAAACTGAGCTTTTTTTTTCTCTCTACATATTTAAATAATTTATTTCACTCTCAGTCTTTCTATTTCTCTCACTGAAATCCTTTACACTTGTACTCATACAGCTTTACTGAAGTAAGTATATAAATTAAGATGGAAAATATCCTCGAAAATCCATGTTTTTTGTGGATAATTTATTCGAATATCGATATAAAAATGCACAATTATTTATAAATAAAATAAAAAGTTAAATTTGTTTTCGAGCTTTTTAAAAAAATTTATTAATTTTTTTAAAAAATATTTTTGTCTAAAGCCTCGTTAACAAGCACCACGTCCATATTATGAATTTATTTTAAATAAAATATAAATATACAAATATTAAAAATAATTCCTTAAAAAATCTTATGATAATCATTCATACCTTTTTGTAGTTAAGTATAAAAAAGTAATTAAAAATAATCTATTGTAAATATTAAACATTTAAATAAATAATTAATTGTTAAACATTTATGATCATAGGCAATTGTTAAAAATGTGCAATATTTCTTCTATATTAGTAAAAAAAAAATCACACACTGAATATCCTATTTAAGTTTTATTTAAACAAAAAAAAACCCCTTATTGTGAATTAATAAAAAATATATAAAATTATTTATAATAAGTATAAACTATTTATATAAATAAAGAAAGGACTCTTAAAAAAAAAACATAATTATTCGGTATTTATTTAAAAACGGCATCGATTTTTCAAAATAAAAATCAATAGACCCAGGTTTAAAATGGCAACAGTAAAAAGTCTTTAAGTCTTTAAGCCTGGGCTTAAAAGCTAATCACTGTTAATCCCAGATTTAAAAAGAAACACTACAACGCATTGGTTTATACGACTACAAGTTTAACTTAATCAACGATTAAGATGCAGTTTGGGGTTAAAATAAAACCATTATAAGCCAAAATTTGGTGAATAACTAAACTTTCGTTAAATCTCGACTATGTTTATAATGAAGGTTTAAGCAGGTCTAACGAACTAAAACTACCAATAAGATAAAATTGGGGCTATAATTGATATTCTGATTAAGTCAAATTGGGCCTATACTATTAACAACGATTAAGCCACAGTTTGGGTTTTACATAAATTCTCGAGTAAGTTAGAATTTAGGAATAAAGAGGATTAAACCGAACTTTTGGGTTTATATTAAGCCAAAATTTCAGGTTTAATTTGATTTTTAAGTTAACCACGATTAATTAAATATGTTCGCTTTAGTTGGAATTTTAGGTTAACTATGATGAATTGGAGTTTTGTGTTAACCACGATTAAACCAAAATTTAGGGTTTAGCTTAAGCCATGATTAGGCCAAAATTTGGGGTTCTACTGAAACCAGGATCAAGTTGGAATTTTGGATTTACCACTATTAAACCAAAATTTTGAGTTTAGTAGAAATCATGATTAAGGCAAGTTGGAATTAACCACGATTATTTCGAAATAATTTAGATGGTATTTTGGGTTAACCACAATTAAATCGAAATTACGGGTTCAGTTGGAAATTTTGTTTTTATTTGATTTCAAGTTTAGTTTTAACAACAATTAAGTTGGAGTTAAAGAATATAAAACTTAAATTTTGAATTTGCCTTAAACATGATTAAGCCGGGAGTTTGATGAAACCACGATGAAATCGGAATTTTCGATCAACCACGATAAATTCGAAATTTTAAGCTTAAACTACAATAAATTCTAAATTTTGATTTTTAGCTTAAACTACAATTAAGTTCTAATTTTGAGTTAGCCACGATTAATTGAATTTCAAGTTTAGTTCAAACAACGATTAAGTTGGAATTTTGTAATTTTAATTTTTCAGATTTGGGTCGAAATATATGCATAGTGCGAAGAAAAGAGCAAAATAAATAAAATATTATTCATTTTAAAAAAAATGTAAGCAATGGGTGGACGAAAAAGAAAAGTCAATAGTGAGTGTCGTGTATTCAATGAAGATTGGAAATGGAAATAATTTTCCACAGTGTTTAGGAATAAACCGGTGGCAGTTATAAAAGAGTACAATTTAAAAAGATATTTCGAAAGTGTACATCGAAACTATTCACCAAATCTGAGTGACAAAGGGCGTAAAGCCCATGCTAAAGGTACGGTCACATTTGGCAAATATTTGCCTCAGTCTGACCACAAAATCTTATTTGCCGTCAAACAACAAAACAACTGATTTTAGGCAAACAAAATTATTTGCTTGCAAACAAATATTTGTCTAATGTGACCACTCACGACCAAATATTTTCCTCTATTTTGGACAAATAATTATTTGACCTTATAAAACATTTGTAAGAGCAAACAGTGGCAAACAACAGTTGTTTCAGCAGTGATGTCAACTTTTAAAACTTAATTCAGTTATTTCTTAAAAAAAGCTTTTTGTTTTCAAATGCATTTGTTGTGCAACTTGTTAATATTCATTATAAGTTGGCTTTAAAGGAAACTATTATCAAATTAAAATGTGTAATTTTAAAATTGTTTTGAAGTTGTAAAAGAACAATATTAAATTTGTGGAACAAGGGGGATAGTTGTTTTTGTGGTGATGCTAGAAAAATATTTTTTTCGGCGGCCGAGCCTATTTTCCGAGTTATGGACCTCCAAAGTTTTGACATTGGCTTGTATATCACTTTGTTATTTAGTATCGGATTGCAGCAATATATATATCATTTGAAAGCTTAAAATGTTTTATAAGTGGTGAAAATTTTAAACCGATTGGGGCTTTGCCCCCTAAGCTTCACTTAAGCCAAATTTATTTTTAACTTTAGCGTATTTATCATTTTAAAAATACAGAATTTGCCACACTGTTACATTACTTAAAATAAACAGCTGTTTATTTTGTAAACAAAGAAAAAATAATTATAGTTAAAAATATGCCAGAAACCGGTCCGATTAAGAATACAGTGCAGTTATGAATTTTTGAAATATATGCTTTCTTCTTCTCTACCACGCACCATTTAAACAAAATTAAAAAAAAATTGCATATTAATTACAGTAGTAATTGCAATATGTCTGAAAAATGACTATAAATCTAACAAAACAAAAAAAATTTTCTTCGCTTCACAGCGTCATCTCAAATATATGTAAAGTGCATATGTAGGTATGTACAAAAACCGTACATCACATATGACAACTCTTACGAAAACTGAGAATAGTGGAAATTAGAAGTATAAATGCAAAAAAAAAAAAAAATATTCAAAATTCAAAAATAACGATTGTTTGTTTGGACAGAGTTGTATCTTCTGAAATTAATACAAAGTAAAGCTGTATGGTACGAAAACTGAAAACTAACCACACTGCTCGTAGGCCTGACTTTAGGTGAGTGTGTTAAAGCGCTGACCAAAAAGTGCAAGTACGAGTGTATGTGAAGTTCACGGTTCAAAACCTCACGGCCGCCCTAAGTAGAAAAAATTTTCATATAGAAACAACCTATTCAATTAAAACATAACAATTATCACAATGTTCAATAAATCGCTGATGAAGGCTGAAATGCCAGAAACCGGTCCGATTAAGAATACAGTGCAGTTATGAATTTTTGAAATATATGCTTTCTTCTTCTCTACCACGCACCATTTAAACAAAATTAAAAAAAATTGCATATTAATTACAGTAGTAATTGCAATATGTCTGAAAAATGACTATAAATCTAACAAAACAAAAAAATTTTCTTCGCTTCACAGCGTCATCTCAAATATATGTAAAGTGCATATGTAGGTATGTACAAAAACCGTACATCACATATGACAACTCTTACGAAAACTGAGAATAGTGGAAATTAGAAGTATAAATGCAAAAAAAAAAATATTCAAAATTCAAAAATAACGATTGTTTGTTTGGACAGAGTTGTATCTTCTGAAATTAATACAAAGTAAAGCTGTATGGTACGAAAACTGAAAACTAACCACACTGCTCGTAGGCCTGACTTTAGGTGAGTGTGTTAAAGCGCTGACCAAAAAGTGCAAGTACGAGTGTATGTGAAGTTCACGGTTCAAAACCTCACGGCCGCCCTAAGTAGAAAAAATTTTCATATAGAAACAACCTATTCAATTAAAACATAACAATTATCACAATGTTCAATAAATCGCTGATGAAGGCTGAAATGCCAGAAACCGGTCCGATTAAGAATACAGTGCAGTTATGAATTTTTGAAATATATGCTTTCTTCTTCTCTACCACGCACCATTTAAAGTTAAAAATAATATTTAAATAAAATATAACAGAAAACTTCCAAAACTATCACCAAAGCGCTCCAGAGCACAAAAGAAGAAAACTTTCCTCCTCGTGCAACATTTGGAAATTTTTTTTCAAATATATATTTAATTTTTGACTGTTTGATCAAACAATTTTTTTAATCAAATATTTGTTCAAGTGTGACCGCACGGCAAATATGTTTTGCTTGTTTTTATTTGTGTTTTATCAAACAAAAAGAGGCAAATAAATGTGCCTACTAGGACCACAAAATCAACTCTGTATTTATTTCACAAAATTTTGGGAAAATATGAGAAAACAAGTTTGCGTCAAATATTTGCCTAATGTGACCGTATCTTAAGAATCTCTGTAATGTATTGACGAGCCAACAAAATATTTTCACACGGCTAGATAAACTGCAAGAAGCAGCTATAGAAGCTAGCTTATTTGTTTCTTATAGCATGTTCAGACGGCAAAATGAACCACTTGATTCGCTCTCTGAATGAATGTGAACCTTGGTGTTCAGACGAGTGTTCTTGTTTCATTTTGACGTTTATATTTTTTGTGCAAATATTTGAAGACATCTTTCTACACTTTACGTTTCACTATTTCATTTTTTTTTCCATTTTTATTTATTTATTTATTTATTAGATATTTATTACAATTCAAATTATAATAAATCTTAAAGTTAAAGCACTAGCAACTTAGGCTATCGGTTTTTTTTTCCATTTTTATTTGAATATATATATGGGGGATTTCATGTCAAGTGCAACAACTTTTGAAACCGATGTCTTCCGATCGGGATGAAATTTGCACCAAGGTTAGTCCTATTAGATAGTAGTTCAGACACAATTTTTCAACAAGATCGGTCCAGATCTATCTGAGTTAGAGGGGATCAAAATTTGACATTTTGGCCAAACAGGTGTTTTTTTCTCATCCATGTAACTTATTACCTATTGTTCCTAGAAAATTTTCTCCCAAAGAGTTTAGATAGCTATTTCTTCAATATTTCGGAAAAAAATACTTAAAAAAAAAAAAAAAATTGTAGACTTTTTTTTTTTGCTAAATTAAAGTATTTTTTTGCCTTTTTTCAAAAAGGGCTTTTTTTTTTTTTTTTTTTTCATAAGAAAGCTTAGGATTTTTACTTTAAGAGCTTTTTGGTCGCTTAGTGGGGTGGGAGTGGAATATCTATCAAAATAAATGTTTTGTAACTCAAGACAACGGTTTTTCAATTTTTCACAAATGCACTATTTTGAATTTTTTTCTATTTGTGTCTAAAACCTTACAAATAAAACTTATACTGAGAAACTAGACAAACTAAACTTTCCGAAGGTATGTAACATACCTTCATAACATAACAGAAGAGAATTGTTATCTGTAACCTGAAAGAGTTATTTGCAACATTTCAATCTGAACACGAGGATGTTAGAATTGGCTTCACGAAATTAACCCAAATGAGGCCAAAACATTGCGTTTTGGCAGAAAGCAGCGGAACTCACACAGTATGCGTTTGAATTTAAATTTAACTTAAAGTATTTAACAGATGATTCGGCAGAAGATTTACACGATTACCGCGATTGCCTTAAATTGACTATGTGTCCTAATCAGAGTTCAGAAAAAAACACACACTGAATAAAAAACTCGTACATATATGTAAACAAACATAACTTAGACCAACACACACATATTTTTATTTTCATACCAATTATGTTTGTTTTTAAATTTTCTTCGGTGCCCAACACAACCATGACTGTGTTCGTTTTAATATTTCGTTATTTACACGAACATTTTTGTATCACATACTTTTTGTTTCAATCACACATAAAGCACACATTTTTGAGTGTTGCTTTATTTGAAGTTCATGTTCTGGTACGTGTACTGAAAAAAAACACAGAACATGTACAATAAACAGGTTCGAGTTCAGTTATATTTTAAGTCGTGTTGTGGCTCGTGTAGTAAGAAAAAACAGAACATGTACAATAAACAGGTTCGAGTTCAGTTATATTTTAAGTCGTGTTTAAAATTCCACTTCCATATTTTAAGTCGTGTTTAAAATATAACTGAACTCGAACCTGTTTATTGTACATGTTCTGTGTTTTTTTTCAGTACACGTACCAGAACATGAACTTCAAATAAAGCAACACTCAAAAATGTGTGCTTTATGTGTGATTGAAACAAAAAGTTGTGATACAAAAATGTTCGTGTAAATAACGAAATATTAAAACGAACACAGTCATGGTTGTGTTGGGCACCGTAGAAAATTTAGAAACGCACATAATTGATATGAAAATAAAGATATGTGTTGGCTGCTTTTGAACAGAACATTGTGTGTTTCATGTGTGTATTTTCTGAACCTTGGTCCTAATGCAACAACTTCTTTCCACTTAGGTGAATGTACCAATTGCCCGAAAACCACATTCATCAAAGAAAATTTAATCAACTCTTTAGATCGAGAATATATAGAGGAGGTCAAATTTGATTCTTGGATTCAGACTGACAGATGCACATTGAAAACAATCATTTTAAATGTGGATAATGTTGTGGAAGAAATGTGTACAGGATTGCTAAACTTGAGAAACCATGACTTTTTAGTCAAAGAGCAATGGTCATTCTTCAAGGATTTGAAGATACATTTGAAGTCTTGTGAATTCGTTATTCCATATGATTTCGCAAAAAACTATAAATATGTTCTTCAGGATGCCATACAAGCATTCCACTTCCATAACGACCAAGCAACTATATTCACAGTAGTTATTTACTACATGAAAGATGAAAAACTGGAACATAAAAGTATGGCAGTCATATCCGACGATTTAAAACATGATACCGTTACAGTTTATGAGTACCAGAAGAGAATACTAAAATTTCTAAAGTCTAAATTTACAGTAAAGAAGGTATACTACGTTTCGGACGGAGCTCGTCAACATTTTAAAAACAAAAGTAGCAAATCTTATGGCCCATGAAAAAGATTTTGGAATGCCAGCTGAGTGGCATTTTCATTCTACTGCTCATGGTAAAGGAGCATGTGATGGTATTGGAGCAAACCTTAAAAGAAATGCAGCGAAGTATAGCCTCCAGTGCTCTCATCAAGATCGCATCTTAGATGCGACTGCTTTATTCCATTTGGCAAAGAGTTATTGTAAAGAAACTAAAATAGTTTTTAGTAGCAAAGAGGATCATCAGGAAACATTGAAAACACTGAAGAGCAGATTCGATGCTGCGGTAACAATCGATGGCACCGCTCAATACCATGCTTTTATACCGCTTGTCGATGGAAGACCCAAGTTGAAAAAGTTTTCTGCCTCTATTCAATGCGATTTCTTTCCAAAGACAACAAATAAACCAGCAGCGAAATCAACAGCTGAACCTAGTAACGCCAAGAAAGGATTGACAAAAAAACGCAGTAAATAAAGGCGACAAAAAAGCTGGATGAAAGACTGGGTATTTAAAAATTTACAAGACTTAAATACTTCATCAGCTACAATAAATTAAGTATAAAAATAGTTATGATATAAATGGATCTAATGCAATTAAGATTAAATTTTAATAAATTATTTATCTTTTTATTTTTAATGTTATTATTATTATACATTAATTTAATTATTATTAAAAATAAATAAAATATAATAATTTTTCAACATTTCTAAAGAAAAAAAGCGATTTTTTTCCTGAGGTTAACATATTCTGGGTATTACAGTATCGAGGGTATAAAATTTTAGTTAGGTATGTTATATACCTTGGGAAAGTTTAGTTTGTCTAGTTTCTCAGTAGAAGTTTTATTTGTAAGGTTTAGACACAAATAGGAAAAAATTCAAAATAGTGCATTTGTGAAAAATTGAAAAACCGTTGTCTTGAGTTACAAAACATTTATTTTGATAGATATCCCACTCCCATCCCACTAAGCGATCAAAGAGCTCTTAAAGGAAAAATCCTAAGCTTTCTTATGAAAAAAAAAATGCCCTTTTTGAAATAAGTTACATGGATGAGAAAAAACACCTGTTTGGCCAAAATGTCAAATTTTGATCCCCTCTAACTCAGGGAGATCTGGACCGATCTTCTTGAAAATTTGTGTCTAAACTACTATCCAATAGGACTAACCTTGGTGCAAATTTCATCCCGATCGGAAGACATCGGTTTCAAAAGTTGGTGCACTTGACATGAAATCCCCCATGTGTAAATACGTACTTTCTATTTATTTAATGTTTCTATTTATTTTATTGCACAAATTAATTTTTTGTTTTATCTTTGTTTATATATTTTTGACAGCTAGTTCAGATAAACTAGCTATAATGTTTCTAGGTTCACAACTAGGTTCATTTTGAACCAAGTAGATTCGCTCTCAAAATTTTGTATGGCGAATCATGTAGATTCAATTATGATTCGGGCACGAATCGTGAATGGGAGAGCGAACCGCGAATCTTGCTGTCCGTGTGAACATAGCATTACAATATTGCGAAACACGGTAAACGATTTTCAGATGGTGCTTTTGTTTCTAAATTTCTCTGTCCAGAACTAAGTTCAAAATTTGAAAGTATGTCCCTGTACAGACAAACTGTTATGCGAAGAATTGAGCAAATCAATGATAATTTAAATGAGCAGCTGTCAGAAAAATTAGAAAATACCAATAAACCATACTGTGCCATAGCTTTAGACGAGGGCTGTGATATAAAAGATACTGCACAACTGCTGATTTTTGATCGGCCAATTAAAAAGGAGTTTGAAATTACCCACGATCTGTTATCCATGGCTTCAATGAAAAATAGAACTAACTACCTTTTGAAATATAATATTATGTGGGAAAATCTTGTTTATGTGTATATATAGGCATGCTGAAAAGAATTCAAGACAAGGTTCACACGATTGATCCAAATAAACAGCTCATTATGTTTCACTGTATTATTCATCAATACGCTTTATGTAAAAATGTATTGAAAATAGGACACGTAATTAAGGTTGTAGTTGTAATTAAACTGGTAAACTTTCTTCGATCAAAAGGTTTAAGATACAGACAATTTATATTTTTGCTTGAAAAGCTCGACGCTGAATACTCAGATGTATTATACCACAACCATGTTCTGCGACGGGTATGGGATCTTAAAGAATGAATTATAATCTTTTTATACCCTATACCACTATGTGGTTTGTGCTGCTGTTTGTAACTACCAAAAATATTTGACATAGACCTATCTTTTATTATACCGATCGACTGGAATCACTTTCTGAGTAGATTTAGTGATGTCGATTCGTCTGTGTGTCCATGTAAACCTTGTAATCAAACTACAGGTCGCAAATTTGAAGATATTTTGATGAAATTTGGTACATAAGCTTTCATCGGCCATGGGATGAACGCTGTTGAAATTGGTCAAATTCAGTCCATGTTCAGACCTAGTCCCCATACATATCACCCCTATGAAATCGACATAAATTGCCATAAGATCCAAATTATCATATAGATCTTAGTCAAAGTGGGTTTGTATGTGTTTATTATAACCATTAATAAATAGTCCGAAAATAATCTCTATAGCACAATTCCTAGTCATAGGCCCCATATAAAGCTGCTTTCCGATCTTCAATTAAATCTATCAAAAAACCAAAATATTGCACAGATTTTTCTCAGCCAAAAAAATTAATAACAATGCCACTCAAATTTGGTTTATGCTTATTTTCTATATCCAATTAGTGGGACCGAAGTGATAGGGTCTCTAAACGATGGTACAGGGTATCGTATAGTCGGTCTAGACCGACTATAATTTTCTTACTTGTTAATATTACACTACTTTGGTACTCATACTATGGTACAAAGCTTAAATTCTTTCAAGCTAAAATTAAGACTTTTCGAACAGAATACATTAGAAAAAAATTTTAATCATTTTCTTACAGTTAAAACACTTCAGGATGTCTATTTATTTATTTATTTCAAATCTATGGAATTACAAATGTCCTTAAAAGATAATATTTCTTGTTAAATTTGTAAAACGTCACATAAGCTGGATAAAGTGGAGTTTATTTTTGTTGAAATTATATCATGTGGGAATAAAATGCTTGTTGGTTGTGTTTACAGACCCAACAAGAGAATATCATTTGCTGACTTCATTTCAACATTGGAAACACTAACTGTTGCATATGACGATACTGTAATATACGGTGATTTTAATTCCAATATCCTAATAAAAAATACATGAAGTGACGACATATTTTCGCTTGGACTCACACCAGTTAATAAAACTACTCCAACGCATTATACAAATACGAATAATACATTACTGGATCTATTCTTTGTGGCCAACTTATCAAATGTAATATTGTATGATCAGGTTTCAGCTGGGTGTTTCTCTAAACATGATTTAATTTTCCTGACCTATAATTTTCGAATTCAGCACGAAGAGAAAATGTATCACTATCGAGATTTCAAGAACTTAAATTATAATATGTTGCTTGAGCACATTTTCCGAGTTGACTGGCATAGTATGTATTTCATGACATCTGTGGATGAACAATTATTATTTTTTGAGAGTAATGTTCAACGAATTTATGATATTGCTGTTCTAATGAAATCCAAGATTTTTTTGGCTAACACTAAACCATGGTTTTCTACTGCTATTAAAGTGTTAATTCAAGAGAGAGATATATCCTATTCGATGTGGAAACGATTTAAAACACCTGAATCAAAAGCTAAATATCGTGTGGCTAGACGTAATGTCAATAACAAAATTAGAATTGCCAAAACACAGTATTACTCAAACCGCTTTGGATCTGCTCTAGAGTCGAAGAAAACTTGGAAAACCATACGTGAAATAGGAATTGGTAAAGACGTTACAGCAATTGACTGTCAAGTTTATGTCAATGAACTAAATCGTGCCTTCACAAATTTACCAATGATATAACCTGACAAAAATTTTTATAATTTTTCAACTATAGGCAATATAAATAATGATGATTCCGATGCGTTCGAATTCTCTTGCATCTCTCAGTCTGAGGTTCTTTCAATTGTTACGAAAATTAAATCTAATGCAGTTGGATATGATAACATGCACCCGAAATTTATAAATATACTTTTGCCATTACTTTTTACCATATATTACTTATTTATTTAATAATATTATTACGTCAAGCATTTTCCCGTCAGTATGGAAGTATGCAAAAATTATACCAATTCCAAAATCTGATACAGAGTTTCGACCAATTGCCATTCTTTGCTTTCTTTCAAAAGTACTGGAAAGGATTCTATGTTCTCAAATGTGTAAATATATTAAGGACAAATGTTTAATGACTGAAAAACAATCAGGATTTCGGTCAAACCACAGCTGTGTTACTGCTTTGGTTGATGTTGCAGAAAATATTCGAAGTGAACTAGATGATGGAAAAAATAACTTTTTGGTTCTACTTGATCATTCTAAGGCATTTGACACTGTTGACCACTATACTCTGTGCATGAAACTTCAATATTTCTTTAAATTTTCATCAACTTCAACGCGGCTCTTGTTTTCATATCTAACGGAACGAACACAATCCGTATTTTCTAATAATACTTGGTCTAGTCCATTAACCCTTACTAGGGGAGTTCCACAAGGGTCGATTCTGGGACCATTACTTTTCTCACTATATGTGAATGATTTGCCAAACCAACTTTCTCATAGTGAAATGCATTTGTATGCGGATGATGTCCAATTATATCTGAGTAGCCCAATGCAATCAATTGATGCAAATTTGATTAAGCTAAACGATGATCTTAGAAAAATCTATATATGGGCAACTGCAAATGGACTTTGTTTGAACCCAAAAAAATCTAAATGTATGGTAATTCATAAGAAAAAAACTGTTCCTACTTTCAATGAATTTGTAAAAATTAATAACGAAAGAATAGAGATCGTGCAAGCAACGAAAAATCTCGGAATTATCTTCAACAATCATCTTACCTGGACAAGTCACATTAACTCGCTGGTTGGAAATACGTACATTAAACTTAGGTCCCTCTGGTCAATGCAGTATTTTACACCTTTAAGAGTTCGGATATTGTTGGCAAAAGCATACCTTATTCCTAGTCTAATGTATGGATCTGAGCTCTTTACAAATTGTGATGCCAGTAGCAAAGGTAAGATGAATGTGCTGCATAATAATATCATTAGATATGTCTTTGGTATCAGGAAGTTTGAACATATTTCATTTTTTACAAAAAGCCTTTACAGCGTATCTTTTGAAAACTTGCTTAAGATTCGAGTACTAATATTTTTTCACAAAATTATTTATACTCAAAATCCACCATATCTTTACGCATAAATTCGTTTCGCAAGATCACAAAGAGGTAGGAAGATCATTCTCCCTAGGCATAAATATCTTGTGTCAGAATGGCAGTTTTATACTAGTGCTATACGTCTTGGGAATATTATTCCACAAAACCAGCAACGCAAACACTTTTAAACTATTTTTATTTAAATTTTTTGCCTGATTTTAAAATAATATTATATTGTGATAAATTAAAAATAAATTAAATTAAAATATTATTATTAGTTTTAAGTATTCAAATTTTGTTAAACTTGCACATTTAACAATAATGCTTTCCTATACTGTAATTATAAGATTTAATCTTGTTGTACTGGAAATTATCAAATAAATAAATATAATTAATTAAAAAAAAAAATATATATATATATATATTTACAGTCGTATTCATAAAAATTAAAGTGTACTTCAATTAGACTTTATTGAAGGTTTTTCATACAAAATTTGTTGCTAAAGTGTACTTCAAGTACACTCTAATTTTTATGAATACGGCTATAACTGTATAAAATACATACAACATATTAAATAATGACGATTTAATTATTTAGATAAAGAATAATTTTACATTTCAAAGATTTTTTATTTTCGGACAAATCTATGATGTGGTAAATTCCATTAAATTTCTCACATAACTGGCGAAACGGATCATTATTAGCATAGTTAAATCGAAAATAATTAATATTTAAGAGCTTAAAGTTTCTTGTAGGTCTCGATGGTATATTAATTTGAATTCTACTTAACAAGTAATTGGAGTCAATGTCGCCATGGAATAAACTAAGTGGAAAGGAAATACTAAGCATTGTTCTACGACTTGTGTCGGTAACTTGATTAGAGCAAGTCTGGATTCAAAAGAGGGTAAGGCACGGGAGTTCCAACCAAGTCCACGCAGACAGAATAAAAGAAATTGTTTCTGGAGAGAATCGACGAAATTTATATGAATAATGTAACACGGATCCCATATTATAGAACCATATTCCCAAATGGGACGAACCAGGGATGTATATAGCTGTTTGGTTACATATGGGTCAGAAAATTCTTTACTCCATCGCTTCATAAATCCAGGAACGCCATAAGCCTTGTTTATTGCTGAAGATATATGCGGACGAAAGTTTAATCTTTGATCTAATAAAATGCCAAGATCTGAGAATGTATCAACGGATTCCAATTCACTTTCATTCACAAAATATTTAGTATGTAGATTATTACATCTGTAAAAGGACATATGCTTGCATTTTTTGATACTGAGCTCCGTAAGGTTTACATTGCATCATCCACAAAAATTATTTAAATCGGATTATAGCAATAAATGTTGAAAGTAATTTTGAAGAGAGGAAAATAGTTTGACATCATCAGCGTATAAGAGAATTTTAGAGTGTTGAATAACAGAAGGGAGATCATTGATAAATAAAGTAAAAAGTACTGGACCAAGATGACTTCCTTGTGGAACACCAAAAAACACTTCGATTTTTTTAGAGACTGCGTTTCTAAATTTGACCCGCTGAAATATGTTCATTAAATAACATTTTACCCAGAAAACTAAAGAATTACTGAAACCCATAGAATTCAGCGTGCATAATAATAAATCATGATTCACCTTATCAAAGGCTTTACTAAAGTCGGTGTAAATTACATTATTTCGCATACGATCTCGAAATCCGTGATTGTAGAACGAGATTTACGAAAGACGTGTTGATATGGAGAAAGTATGGATGAAACTTGATGAGATAACGAGTCTGTTATAATTTTTTCTAAAAGTTTGGGGATTGCACATGTCTTTCAAGAAAAAGTTAAGCTTTTGCTGAAAATGTACGTGCTTTGATTCGTTAGTTATTCGCAATCCATTTGCTACTGATGTCGATAGTGTTTTAGCTGGATATAATTGATTTACAATGTGATGCGTCTATGCAAGATTTATTTAATCATCAAACGGATAACTTATCAAATTTTTATCGTCTTCTAAATAAATGAACCAAAATAAAACAAGTAAGAAAATTATAGTTGGTCTAGACCGACTATACGATACCCTATACCATGCGATTAGATACCCTATCTCTTAGGCCCAACTAACTGGACATAGAAAATAAGCAAAAACCAAATTTGAGTGGGATTTTTATTAATTTTTTTGGCTGCAGATATGAAAAAGTTCATATCGGATGCTATATCTATATAGAGACTTGGTCCAAAAATGGACCGATCCTGATCATGTTTGGTAAAGTCTCTTGTATTTTGCAAAAATATATACAAACAAAATTTGAGAAGAATCAGTGCAATATTTTTGTTTTTTAATAGATATAAGTGAAGATCGGGAAGCAACTCTATATGGGGTCAAAGGCATCATTTTTGGACTACTCATTAATGGATGTAATGAATGCATACAAACCCAATTTGAGTAAGATCTATATGACAATTTGGATCTTATGGCAATTTATGTCGATTTCATATGGGTAATTTGTATGGGGGCTAGGTCTGAACATGGACCGATTCTCACCAATTTCAACAGCGTTCATCCCATGGCCGATAAAAGCTTATATACCAAATTTCATCAAAATATATTCATATTTGCGACCTGCAGTTTGATTACAAGGTTTACATGGACACACAGACGGACGGACGGACGGACATTATTAAATCAACTCAGAAAGTGATTCTGATTCGATCGGTATAATTAAAGATGGGTCTAGGTCAAATATTTTTGGTTGTTACAAACAGCAGCACAAAGTCATTATACCCAAACCACATAGTGGTATAGGGTATAAAAATTCCATCGCGATCTAGGACAAGTGATGAACATTTGTATGCAATACTAAGAATTTCAAAAAGTAATTTTGATCCAGATATTACAAAATTAAGCACAAATTGTAAACAACTACATTTATTGCATTAAATAAAGATTTTCTAATTAAATTTGACTATTTTATTGGTAAAAATTTAGATTAACTTTATTTCGGCTTTTCAGAAAAAATTTTTTTGGCCCGTCAGCCGAAAAGTTTGGCCATGGCTGGGTTAGCCTAGTGTACGGTTGTGACAATGAATAAATAAAATCTAAATTCCATAGTATCAACTAAATTAGATATTCACACAACCGAAGTTTGGAAAATTAATTCGGTTTTCCCAACAGAATAATGTGCGAGTACATAGGACTACCAAAATTCGGTTGGCAACAAAGTATAGCATTCCTAAAGTCTCTGTTTCACAGCTGATTTGCAAACAAACGAAACTAGCTCACAATTTAAATTAGCAATGCTTTTTTATAAACAAATAGTCATATGAACAAAAAAAACTGCTGGTGGACTGTCGGCTTTCAATGGAGGGAGAATTGTTCGCCAAGTGTAAAATCGCCAAGCAATTGGGGGCAGGTGCTCAAAAAAATGCGTGAAGTAGAACAAAGATGTGTTCCAAAACGTTAACTGAGTTGCTAAGTTTAAAATGACAATGCATTTGATTTGCAGTCTTATAAAGTATAATGACTTGATTTAAACACTGATTTTACGTTGCATACAGACGTTTAGGAAGTCAGCCAAAAATATTAGCAAATCTATTATTTTAATAATTTTTCTGATTTTATTATAACTCAGGGCACTGTGCTGATGTTGTTCACTAACCTTTTATCACACCCAACTACTCAGTATAACTGAGTCGATTTAGCTGTCTGTCCGTCTGTTGGTCCATATATCTAAACCTTTTAATCAAACTACAATTGGCCTGTGCATATATTTTAGATGCGATTTGTATATAAGCTTTTGTCGCTTTTGAAATTAGTGAAAAAAATTTCATATTCAGAACTAGTCTCCTTTCAGTACATCTAAAATTACCCTTATCATATACATATATCTTGGTTTAAAATTCTGCATCATTAAAGGGATTTTTATTTATATGTAGTCCCTATATACAACAGCCTTCCGATCTGCACTTAAATTAATTGAAAGATTTGTTTATTTATTTTCTTTATTATTGTACGAAACAAAAAAATTTAGTTTTTTAATTTTTTAAACACAAATTTAAATGATTTTTTTTGACATTTTTTATGTTTTTACCCAAAGTAAAACAAAATTATTTAATTTAATTTTTATTTTTTGTGCTTATTATGTTAATTAACATCCCCTTTTATTTATTTATTTATTTACAATTTTTACCCAAAGTACAAAAATATTAATGAAAGTTAATTTTTTTTGGAGTTTCCGTTAAGTAACCTGGCATTTTATATAAATTTAGCTGTGCCATCTATTTGTCAATACTGTCCGTACATGGTTCGTATCTGTGCTACAAAAAAACATTTTATTATTGTACTTTTTGAATTCCTAACATTTAATTTTAATACCAGGCAATTCCGCTTGGATATTTTCGAAATTTAAAAATTAAAATACAACTATAGAAAAATGTTTTTGTTTTACGAGCTGTATGCAGCTTGTTAAGGAATCTTAGCAGAAAATTTTCATATATTTCTTAAAGAAAAAAAGCACAAAAGTACCTTTCAGTGCAACAGTAGCAATCAGCTGTTTTCTGTCAATTATTAAGAATTGTGAAATTGAAATTGAAAACAACCATGTTTGCAACTGAAAAAGAACTTGTAATTTTTTAAGCTTATTACATTTTGTTTATGCTTACCTCTCCTGTTAAAATTCCGTTCAGAAAGAACGAAAAATTTGATATTCCTGCTCGAAGCCTGAGTTGCCTAACTTAATTTACATCAAAAAAAGTAGTAAAAACAATACTACTTTTTTAAAAAGCTGCAGACTAACAACAGAAATTTTTAGACAGAAAAATTCTTTAAGCATTTCTGAAGCGTTTTTTTATATGAAGTTTTTGATTCCTTAGCAAGCTGCATACAGCTCTTTAACCCAAATTTTTGAATGAGTTCTCGAGCATGGATAAGCAATATAAAAAAAATAAAACACTTAACTAAATGTTTAAAAATGTATCTGATCTTAGAGCTTAATCATATACATACATATACATAAATGAAATTTTACCTTTTCATCATCCTCACCTATTTGATCGAGAGGCTCCAAATTCATTACCCAACTGCTGCAGATTATGACGAACATTTTATAATATATATAAAAAATATTACAAATTCTCTATGAATTTATGTCGTAGCGGAAATTAAATACATACGAACTAAAGTCCTAATCTAAAAGTTCACAAATATAAACAAACATTTACCAACATACCAAAACTAGCTTTCGTAAATACAGATATAAATTATATTGTAATATTTAACAACTGTTGTCTCTGTAGTGAAAAGAATTAGCAACACAATGTTTTACAAAAATTAATTTCAAAAATCATGGAATGCAAAATACCAACACATGTTCTTTTGTGAAATTTGATAAGTGAATAAATAAATGAAATTTTCTACATTTAGTTATTTCGTATACACGAATGTGCTGTAGATAAAATTAATAAAGGGATTTCATTTACGAAATAAGCAAAAAAAAAAAATAAAAAACTCATATAAATGATTAGAAATGTATGAATGTTATGATTGATATCTGGCGCCAAATCACCGTATCGTTATCGAAATTTTTCGATCAAAATTATTTTTTATTTTCCAAAATAAAATGCTTAGAATAATTTTACTCTGTCGTAGTTAACGAATCATGGCCCCTAGTTAAAAGTAAAAGCGAAACGAGGGCTCATGTTTGTCCGTCTTCTTTAAATAAACCAAAATATGAAATTTCGATTGCTTTTACCCGATAACGAATGCGGTGATTTGGGCCCTGATTTCGCGGAGCTTAATCATAAACTGAAGAAAAAGAAACAATATCTAGAAGCGATAGTCGCCAGATTAGAATTTATGAAATAAAGAATGAAAATAAAATTTAAAAAAAAATAAATCCAGCCACAACTCCCTAACAAGAGGTAAGCTCCACTATTTTTAATTTTCGATTTTCGACATTTTTATGAAATTCGAAAATTCACGATCATTTCTCAAAATTTCACAACTGTAAGTAGTACTGTTAATAATCTAACCCATAAAAACAAAGTTTTTAATAAAACTCTTTCTTTCCTTATGCATACGAGTTTTGAATCTCTCCGCGACTGTGCGTGACTTTGCGTGACTATTTTAAAATTAAGATTTGGTGACCACAAGTCTGTGGACCAAGTTACAGATTGATTGGATGAGGGAAAATGGGGTTAAATCACTCCGTGACTGTGCGTGATAATGCGTGACTGTGTGTGACTATCTTAAATTTAATCTCTGGCCACAACAAGTCTATGGACAAAGTTAATCTTTTTTCACAGCAGGTCTATTGACTAAGTTTCAGATGGATCGGATGAGGGGAAACGGGGTTTAAATCACTCCGTGACTGTGCGTGACTATGCGTGACTTTGCGTGACTATGTCGAAGCTAATCTTTCTTGACAGTAAGTATATCGACCATGTTTCAGATTGATTGGATGAGGGGAAATCCGTTTTAAGCCTCTCCGTGACTGTGCGAGACCACGCGTGAGTGTGCTTGACTAAGTCGAAGTTAATCTTTTTTCACAGTAAGGGTATGGACCAAGTTTCAGATTGATCGGATGAGGGGAAATGACATTCAGATCACTCCGTGACTGTGCGTGACTATGCGTGACTGTGCGTGACTACTCCAAAATTAATCTGTAGTAACAACAAGACCACGGGCCAAGTTTCAGGTCAATCGGATAAGGGGGAATGGGGTTGATCCACGACAGATAGACAGACAGACAGACAGACAGACAGACAGACAGAGAGTATGAGTTAAAAGAAAGAGTTTAAGCGTGCCACCTCCCATACAAATTTGCATTTTTAACATCAAATTTTAACATATAATATCTGGAGTACTACGACAGCAAGAGTTCTGAAACTACGCACATATACATATTAAAACAATTCGAAGAGTTGCGGAAAAAATGGGCGGGATCGGGCCAATGGGCGTGTTACCCACCATAAAAAGTAAGTATTAAATGTCATATATCTGAAGTACTGTAATAATGAAAGCCTTGGAACTGTCTGATTTCATGAGTTATTAATGTGTGTAGTCCGATAAAAAATGGGCGGGATTGGACCAGTGGGCGTGGCACCCCCACACAAAGTAAGTGTTTAAAGTAATACAACTGGAGTAGTATAATAATGAAAGTCTTGCGACTTTGCTTGAGTTCATAAGTTATTAATGTGAATAATTGCCCAAAAATGGGCGTGGCACCTCCTATACAAAAAAAATGTTTTCTACACAACGTATTCCCTGCTTTTTATTTCGTTACGAGGTGTGTAGCGAAGCGCATCGGGTTACTGCTAGTTTTAAATAAAAATTAATTTCATTAATTTGAAAAAAACAGTTTTTTTTTAAAAATTTTAAACGAAGCGCCTTGTAAATAGCCTTTAGTGTTTCCGGAACCAATTTGCATATCGTCAAGGTCGACACTCGGAACCCATACGAAAGTCAGTATACGAGTTTCCCGTTGCTTAGAGTTATCAGCAGACTGAAATATAATAAGACAAATTAATTAAGTAAACTATCTCTATATTTTTTAGAACTCAATTACCGTGTAGTAGGTGAAATAGACTCCCTCATTACTTTGTTTTTTTCCTTACAACAGGGCCAAAAAAGTCTTAACAAATTTTCACAGTCTTCTTGAGATAGCCTACAAAAATTTATAAAACTCTTAGGGTCCTCCAATTGAAGCTCTTTTATAGCAACATGTGTTAAGTCCTTTCCTGAATATCTCTAGCAAAGCCATTCACGGCTCCATAACCGTTTGGAATTTTATCACACTTTCTTTTTTTAAACTTCGTGATGATGGCCATAGCCATAATAACTCCAACGGCTCTAAGTTTTTTCTAATTTTCCATTTTATACATTTGTTTATAGATTTTTTTCTAACAACACGCCTGAATTGAAAATATTTTTTTTGTTCTCTTTGTTTCTGTGGTCACAAGCGATAACCGCCTAAGTCGACTTAAGGAAGATTTGAGTTACGTATGCTAACATATTCTACTAAAAACGCTTTATAGTTACGTGAAATCCCCAATTCTCTAACACTGTTTATTAAAAAGTTATTAATGAAAATATTCTGACCTAAATCGTAATGAAGCCCCATTATATTTATATAAAAAGTGAAGTGTGATGATTTAAATGGTCTAAGTATGCAGGAATAATGTCGGTACGACTTTATGTTTATGACAGTCAGATGAATTTAATCGGATTTTTATGTCGAAAAATCATACGACTGAGTGGTATCGTTTAAATGGGCCTTTATAGATCAAAATTGTTGATATTGGCTACAATTTCCCTTATCAATTGGACGGAAAATTGTTTTAGGGTTGCAATCCCAAAAAACATATAACTTTGTAGGGGATGATAAAATCATATGCATTGGGCGGTAACTTTATTTAGGATTTTATGATAGAAAAACTTAAAATTTTTACAGGGAGCACAAAATGGCTTATATCTCGAAAACTAAGCATTGTAGAGAAAAATGGTTGACATTTTGCCCCCAAGTTACAATACCTTGGTGGTAACAAATTTCAGTGCTGCCAGATGAAAAAACGTAAAATATTGGCGGGGAATATAAAAACGCTTATATCTTGAAAACAAAGCTCTAAGATCAAAATAGCTTTAAGAAACAGCTTTTCTAAAAAATGTGTCTTTCTTAAAAAATGTTTTTACGGTTATGGCTCGCAATTTTTGTTAGAAAATAGTGTAAATTCGTTTCGTTTATTGAAAATTTGCATTAAAATAAAATAAATAAAAATGAGAAAATACAATTTCTCTATGAATTTATGTTGCAGCGGAAATGAAATACATACTAACTAAAGTCCTAATCTAAAAGTCCACAAATATAAACGAACATTTACCAACATACCAAAACTAGCTTTCGTAAATACAGATAAAGATTATATTGTAATATTTAACAACTGTTGTCCCTGTACTGAAAACAATTAGCAACACAATGTTTTACAAAAACTAATTTCAAAAATCTTGGAATGCAAAATACCAACACATGTTGTTTTGTGAAATGTTATAAGTGAATAAATAAATGAAATTTTCTACATTTAGCTATTTCGTACACACAAATGTATTTACATACACATGTGCTGTAGATAAAATTAATAAAGGGATTTCATTTACACAAGAGTAATTTAGTTTTTGGTGTTTTAACATTTGAAATAGTTTAACATGAAAAGGATATTGCATAAATTAACATAACTCAATAATCTTTTTCTGCAATTGAATTATTTAAGAAGTTTCTAAAATGTGAAAGAAGTATAATGGCAAGCGGCTCACTATATAATGTGAAGGGGCCAGGCCCTTAAACTGAACGCTTTTTAATATCACTCGGTATCAAAAAATTTTAAAAACATATCAGCACTGTAAGTGCGACTATAAATTCGAAAATCTTTATACAAAAATTCTTTATGATTGCGATTTTCGAGTATAGCCTGAATGCAGTGGGAACTAAATCTAAAAATAGTCTGAAACTGATTTCTGATCTGTTAAACTGATGACTTGTCTAATTAATAAACTATAATTCATACACAGTAAATGATAAAACTCTTAAATAAGAATTAAATTTGAGTATTATGAATGTCAAATATAGTCACATATTTTTTTGTCAGTAACACGAAGAAAGTTTTGCTATATGACCAATTATCGGCGCCATGTTTCTCCAAACATGATCTTATTTTTCTGTCTTATGACTTCCGGCTGCAGTATGTATCCGAAACAGTTACTTATTATGACTTTCATAAAATAAACGATAATGTTCTGACCTGTGAGTATTACAGTATTGATTGGGATTCAATCTATTATATGCCCTCGGTTTATGATCAGCTCAACTTTTTAGAACACAACATACTAAACGTTTTTAAAAGATCAGTTCCAGTTAAAACGTTTAAACAGGACTTTAAGAATAAACCCTATTTCAGAAGGGAAATTAAAACGGCAATTGCTCGAAGAGATTTTGCTTGTAAAAGGTGGAAAATTTTTAAATTTGACAATTTGCATATAGAATTTAAAAATGCACGAAGAGATGCTAATATGAAAATAAACAAGTAAGAAAATTATAGTCGGTCTAGACCGACTATACGATACCCTATACCATGCGCTTAGAGACCCTATCTCTCAGGCCCAACTAACTGGATATAGAAAATAAGCGTAACCAAATTTGAGTGGGATTTTTATTAATTTTTTCGGCTGCAGATATGAAAAAGTTCATATCGGATGCTATATCTATATGGGGACTAGGCCCAAAAATGGACCGATCTTGACCATGTTTGGTAAAGTCCCTTGTATTTTGCAAATATATAAACAAACAAAATTTGAGAAGAATCAGTGCAATATTTTTGTTTTTTTGTTAGATTTAGATGAAGATCGGGAAGCAGCTCTATATGGGGCTTATGACTAAGAGTTGTCCAATAGGGATCATTTTTGGACTACTGATTAATGGATGTAATATATACATACAAACCCAATTTGACTAAGATTTGTACGATAATTTGGATCTTATGGCAATATATGTTGATTTCATAGGGGTCATTTGTATGGGGGCTAGGTCTGAACATGGACCGATTCTCACCAATTTCAATAGCGTTCATCGCATGGCCGCTAAAAGATTAAATACCAAATTTCATCAAAATATATTCATATTTGCGACCTGCAGTTTGATTACAATCTTTACATGGACACACAGACGGACGGACGGATGGACATCGTTAAATCGAATCAGATAGTGATTCTGATTCGATTAGTATAATTAAAGATGGGTGTAGGTCAAATATTTTTGGTTGTTACAAACAGCAGCACAAAGTCATTATACCCAAACCACATAGTGGTATAGGTTATAAAAACGCAAAATCTGAGTTCTATTCGCAACGTTTTTCATCTGCAGTCGGATCTAAGAAAACGTAGAGAGACATACGTGAAATTGGTGTAGGTAAATCACCTTGTAGAGTGGAAATTGATGTCGACGTCAATGAGATAAATAAGGCTTTCACAAAACTTCCAAATGTTCCTCCTAATGCCGGTTACTATAATCAAAATCTACCCTCTAATATTAGCTGCAATCTTTGTAGCTTTGATTGTGTATGTGAAGCAGATGTATTGTCCACATGTCTTACTATGAAATCAAACGCAGTTGGGTTTGATGAACTTCATCCCAAATTTTTAAAAATAATTATCCATCAATTGTTACCATACATCACTTATATCTATATATAAAATTCATTTTCTGTTTGTTTGTTTGTTTGACCGCTATAAAAATTTGTATTTTTCAACGGATTTCTCTAAAATTTGGTGCGCACGATCTCTGTACCCCAAGAAAGATCACCATACGATTCTTACCAGCCATGCCTACTTTTACGCCCACTTTCTGTATACAATTCATTTTCTGTTCTTTGATATATTTGTTCGCTATACAAATTTTTATTTTTCAACGGATTTTTCCGAAATTTGGTACGCAAAACCTCTTTACTCTAAACAATGTCGCCACATGCGACACGCCTAATTTTGCGCCTACTTCTGTGTATATAATTTTTTTTCTTCTTTTTTTTATTTCTTTGTTTGATTGCTACAAAAACATTTATTTTTCAAGACTTTCTCTGAAATTTGGCACACGTGATCTCTGTACTCCAGCGAAGGTCGGATTATATCTTTCTGACCACGCCTACCTTTACGCCCACTTTTTCATAAAACTCATTTTCTGTTCCTTGGTACATTTGTTCGCTATACAAATTTGTATTTTTCAACGGATTTCTATGAATTTTGGTACACTCGGGAATAACTTCACGATGAACAAATTTCCCAAATTTAAAAAATGGTCTCCAAAAGAAATGGACAGATTCCCCATTTTTTTTTCTAAACGAAATAAAAAAAGAAATTACTCACCAAATTCGTTCTTAAATTTTTACTTATTTTTATTTAATGAATTTTGTTAAGTATTTATTTAGGTGACAATTTGCATACTGATTTCAATATCTGTCCTGCAATGTACGCATTTTTAAAATCTGTATTTTTTTCAATAGCATAATTTCGACGTGCTCGCGGAACACAGCTCAGCAAGCTTTGTTAAGAGAAGCGGAAATGCCTGAATCTATTCAAGTTCGTCTAGAAATCCAGTGGCTAAGACAAGCTGAATCCAGGGAAACTGAAACTCCTTAAACGACTGTTTCTCTCATAGACAATTTTATGTCGCCTGCTCAGAGTATAATATTTTCGTATATGCAACAGAAGGAAAAACCAGAAATGTTATATATCACAAAGCTCTAGAATAACTTAAATTCGTAACTTTTAGACATCATACACTCAATGGTTGTGATGATATGCAGGTGCCGAGTACATAGTCCCCAACGAATAAATTCTCAAAAAAATGAACTTATTCCCCAAAAAATTAAAGAATAATTTCACGATGAACAAATTCCCCAAATTAAAAAAAAAATGTTCCCGAAAGAAATAAACAAATTCCCCATACTGCTCTCAATATCTGTTCTAAAATAAAATAAGCATAGTGAACCATTTTTAAAGTCAAAGGCCTTTTGATCCCGGGCAAGACCGGGTAGAAACAGCTAAATAGTATTCAATAATAAAATTACAAAATGCATTTTCCCTACAAACTTGAAGTTTGTTAAAATAATACCAAAACCTAAATCTAGCAAAGAATATCGACCTATTGCCAATTTACTTTATTTATCAAAAGTATTTGAACGTTTACTCCATCAAAAATTAAATAAATTCATTAATGATAATAATTTATTAACGAACAGACAATCCGGATTTAGACCAAAGCACAGTTGCATAACGGCTTTAATTGATGTTTCTGAAGATATATGGCAACGTATCGATGCTGGTGACGTAGCACTATTTGTTCTTCTGGATCATTCCAAAGCTTTCGATATGGTAGATTTTGATGTTCTTTGCTTTAAGCTACATAAAATGTTTAATTTCTCTGCATTTTCTACTCGATTGTTATCATCGTATTTATCAGGTCACTCTCAGTCTGTCCTTGTAAATAATAAGACTTCTTAATCTTTGCCAGGTTTAAAGGGTGTGCTGCAGGTTTCTATACTTGGACCTCTGCTTTTTACGATATATTTTAATGATCTACCACGACAACAGCAATACTGTAATATACATATGTACGCTGACGATTTGCAACAGTCACATCGATAATATAAACAACTGCATTGAAAATATTAACACGGAGCTTGAGAGAGTCAACGGGTGGGCAAATGCGAACGGACTGTGTCTCAATCCTCTCCAAATGTTTAGTATTAGCCAAAAGAACATTGATCTTGCCCCAGGAGGCAATATTACTTCTGAATAATCAACGAATAAAAATAGAACAAACTGCGAAAAATCTTGGTGTTACTTTTAACGGCTCACTGACGTGATCTGACCACATAAATATTGCTTCAGGGAAAACTTTTTCAATGTTACGGACTTTATGGCATACCTAATACTTTACACCACAAAAAATTCCTATTTTAATTGGTAAAAAATATCTCATTCTCACATTGTTATATGGATGCGAAATTTATGCAAAAAGTGATTCCAGAAGTAGTAGAAAACTTCTATCAACGTATAACTCCATATTAAGATATGTTTTTAGCTTGGGAAAATATGACCACATTTCTCAGTACTCTCAAAAGCTTTATGGCGTAACCTTATCTAATCTGTTGAACATTAGAACATTGATAATTTTACATAAGGTTATATTCACTCGGCAACCAATGTATCTACGAAAACTCTCTTTCAAAATTTCAATTCTATGTGAATGCCATCCGTCTTTGGAACTCGCTACCATCAAATCTTAAATTTAAAAGCAACGCCCAACAGTTTAAGAAACAAATTTTTAAATTCGATGCATAATTTTATTTTTTTTTCTTCCTCTTTGCTTTGTTACTCAATTTTTTTAAGTTCGATGTTATGTATGATTTTAGTTATTTTCATATATTGAAATTTTTTTTTATTTTGAACTTAGTCATTATATTAAAGCAATTATAATAATCAACAATGTAAAAATCCTTAACTATAATTATAAGATTTTTAATCTTGTTGTTTTGGAGAACAAATTAATACAAATACAAATATATATCGTCATATGAAATCCAAAAAGCCCTAAGTTACAAAAAATCAAAATCGACTTTTTGATTGATTATGATGAACCATATCAAAATAAATGTTGCTGCAAAATTTTACACTCTTACGACTAAAATCGACGATTTTATTAATAAAATTCTAAAAGCCCGAAGTGCAAGCGCAAAAAAATCACAAACCAAAAACGTAACTTACGCCTTAAGAAGAAAAATAAATAACAAACACAAGAGAAGAAATGCATTTTTTTGTTTTTTTTATAAGCCGTTATTTTTCTTTTATTGTGTTTCTAATAATCTAATATGTGTGAGTGTCCAACAGTGAATATTATGCACTGTTGGATGATTTTATTTTATATCTTGGATGAATCGGAAGGGAATCTTGTCGCGTCTACTTTCACCACATGTATCATAAAACACTTAAAAAATTGTTTACTTCAGTCACCAGATATTCACAATATTATAATATATTCTGATGGCTGTTTTTTATCAAAATCGCAATGTCGTATTGTCAAACGTATTGATATCCTTATGTATTGAAAAATCCATAACAATAGAGCATAAATATTTAATAGTTGGACACACCCAAATGGAATGTGATTCAACACATTCACTTATCCAAAGAAAAATTAATAATAAAAAAATTAATCTTCCATCTGAATTCGTTAAATATGTTAAGGAATCTCGAAAGTCTCCATTTCCACTCAACAGCCATCACCTTACTCATACGTTTTTTCTGGATTATGATTCTCTTCCTAAGCTTTACTCTTCTATTCCTCCAGGTAAAATTTTTATAATAAATATTAATGACTTGCCAATACAATAAAAATATTCTACAGGAAAAAAAGCTGGAGATCCCACCGTCAACAGGAATCGAGCATTGGGATATGATTCATCTGGAACGATTTATTTTAAAACAAAGATTAAAGAGGAATATGCAATTCTTCCACAGCGAAGTGCAAAAAATAGTATTGACAGCGAACCTGCTCCATTACATACTTACAGATTAAATATTTCAAAAAACAGTGGGAACATCTTAAGGATCTTAAATCCTTTATACCAGAAGATTGCCATGCTAATACACCCTATGAAAATTAGCAAAAAAAAAAAACATTGTATTGTATAATATTAATTTTCTTCTATGAAAATTAGCAAAAAAAAAAAAAAAAACGTTGTATAATATTCTTTTTTTGGTGTGAATTTTCTTTTATTTAAAATTTAGTTTTTTTTTCAATTCCTTTTGTTTTTTATTTTTAAAAAAATAATATGACATTTTATATTTATTCCATTTAATTTAGGAAATAAGAAACCATTTGCTAAAAATTAACGAAACCATTTTTTTATTTGACTTACGCCCTTTTAGATTTCAGAAAAACTAATACTCAAAGCCCTAAGTTTCACAACTCTGTAAATAATAGAAAGATTTAATTTTTTTTTTTAAATACTAATTCGATAATACAAAATAAGTTTAGCCTGAAAAAATGTTGAACAAATTTTGTTTATTTTTCATTTAATAAAGTTTTTTGCTTCTCCTGTAAAATTTTGTGAATGTAACTTAGGGCTTTTTGGATTTCATATGACGATATGTGTGTGTTCATGTTTTGAAACGGAAATGAAATTTAGTTTCCCAAACATTTTATGATAGTTTACTTTTAAATTTAAACCATGATACTCGTAAATAATTATATAGACATTATGTGTTGACTTCCAGGTAATGATAATTAATGAAACAAGAGGATGTGTACGAGGGCTAAAATAGTGTCAATGTTAAAATTAAATTTATTTTAAATTATTACTGAAAATCATCATGAAAAACATAATTCTGTGAAATAAAACATTTTTTAGGTTATTAAATTCTAGATCAAACAAATGCTAATAAATAAAATTTTGATTTATCTAAAAGTTTAACTTTGTGTCCTCAAAAATATTATTAATATATAAGTTAAAATAATTTTTGCATAATCAATTAATCAAAGAACACTCTCCAGAAGCCAACATCGAACATGATCAACAAATTTAGTATCAATTAAAAATATTTTATTTTATCAATTGAAAGGGACATTATACTATACCACAAAAGTCTACGCATGGTCACAAATTTCAACAATTTAAATTGTTGACTAATTTTGTTGAAATTTGACTTTTATATTTAATATGTAGTTAGAATCACAAAACAGAATTTTAAAATTGCAAACTAAATTTGTACATTTTTAATCTTCCTAAATATTTAACATTAGCTCATAGGTTTTGAGGAGCTAGTGTAGATATTGGTTTTCTCCATTCCATCACTTTCGGGAAAGTGAAAGATACTTTTTTTGTAAAAAGAAAATACTTTTTTCAGAAATATTTAATTTTTTTAAGAATAGCTAGTTTTTTTAGAAAAGGTACTTTTTAAAGAAAAGGTACTTTTTAAGAAAAATTTAAATTTAATTTTAAAAAAAGGTACGGTTTTAAGAAAATCCACTTTTTTAAGAAAAGTTTATTTTTGAGGAAAAGTCCTTTTTTAGAAAAGGTACTTTTTTAAGAAAGGGGTCGGTTTTTAAGAAAATCCAGCATTTTAAGGAAATGCACTTTTTAATATAAAGTACTTTTTTTTCAAAAAAATACTACTTTTATGAAAAGGTGTTTTTTTTAAAAAAAGGTATTTTTTTAGAAAAGGTACTTTTTAAGACAATATACTTATTTGAAGAAAACTGACTTCTTAGAAAAAGTTATTTTTTTAAGAAAAGATACCTTGTTATGAGAAGGTATCTTTTTAAAGAAAAAGTTCAGTTTTCTAAGGAAACCTTTTTTTTTAGGAAAAGAATCTTTTTTAAGAAAAAGTTACTTTTTAAAGACAAGGCACTCTTTTAAGAAAAATGTACGTTTTTAAGAGCAGTACCCGTGTTCTGTATTTTATGTGAAAAGTTCTCACATCGAAAAAGTATGAAACAAAAAATTCCACTGTTTCTCGATTTGTGAGTAAAAACTGTGTCTGTATCTTAATGTGAAAAGTTACAACACTGGTTACGTTGTTATTGGAATATTCCAAGTCAGCTATCAAAAAATAAAAACAAACAAAGTAAATAAAAGTAAACATAAAATTATGTGTATAAAAATTTAAGAACTTGAAATAATTTTAATTTAAATTTGTGAAAAATGTTCAATATATTTCTATTAACTGATACGATAATGATGATATGATAACTGAATGATAACACGCTGCCTTTTTTGTGCAAGAATATTTTTAATGAGGGGGCTAAAAGTTTACTATGGTTAAATTATGCTCGTTTGCAGTTTTTGAAAGCGTTTCGTAGTATTGCCTACTCATATATCGAAACGGTCTTATCAAAACCGTAAGTACTTTGCTAAAAGTTTCGAAAAACTTTTAAGAAACATGTTATCTTATAGAGAAATAAATTTTAATACCTTCCGAAGAATACATTGCCTTATTAACCGAATGTTTGTCGGAGCAAACTGTTGTGGTCGATTATGAACGTCATTATTCCGTGGGCTTAGATATAGAAATATTAAAGCAAGCTTGCAGTTATTTGTGAGTATGCATTATAAGTTTTAAAAAATCATATCTAAATATATTTGTTTTCTAGAGATTCTATTAAAGCCAACGTTATAGCACAAGGTTATAAAAATGCTACGATGGAAACCATAAATGATTTACAAAATCTAATAATACATCAAGTAATTATTGATACGAATGCTAAGACCATCAAAACGGATCCTAAAATTGAGCTGAAAGAAAAGGTTGCAAAAAAAAAAACACTACAAACCCTGCGAAGAGAGATGTTAAGTTAGAAATTGCTATGATATTGGATTGGGCACTGGTTTTATTAGATGGATTTCATCTCGGTGTGCTTCTAGTGAATAAGCTATAGCGGCGGTATTGGAACACAATTTGCCACCTGATTTAGATCAAATGTGGAAAATCCAGAAGACGCAAGAGCTCGTTATGAAGCTGTCTGAAACTTTAATAAAATTATTTAAACAGTGCATATAAGTACTTAAAAAGTACATATATAAGTGCCTAAAAAGTGCATATATAAGTACTTAAAAAGTGCATATGAAAGTACTTAAAAAGTGCCCATATAAGTGAATATTGTCTCAGAATGATTTTTCTTTATCCTTATCATCATAGTCCGATATTGTTACAGTTTCAGTATCATTCAAGTTTAAGGTGTGTGGTGGTATCAACGCTATGTTATTAAAGCTATTAATCGCTTCAAATAGTCAGTTGATTGATTAATAAAAACACCAATTAAATGTTAAATAATGCAATTGTTTAACTTAAAAAAATTGATTAGTTAAAAAAACATTTTATTAATTGATAAAACAATTAATTGGTTAATTAAAAAACCAAACAATTTATAATTAAAAAGCCATTAGAGTTAAATTATAATGATTGATTTGTTAAAAAATTAATTTATTCATTAAATATTTATTCGATTAATTAAAATACAAATAATTAAATAAGTTAATAAATTTATACTTTTAATTAAATAATAATAACTTAATTAAATGAATTTAATAAACAATTAATTTAAAATCAACCATTTTTAAGTCATTTGAGCCCAAAAGGCCCCCACTGAATTTTGGTTGATTTTTTTTTATTAATTAATCAACTGATTATCTGATTTATAAATTAATTTATTAATCAATCAACTGATTATCTGATTAATAAATTAATCTATTCCTTTATTATACTGTCGAACATGTTCGTGGGCATTGTAAAAGTACTAAGTCAGTATAGAAAATCCTCCAAAAAAGTTCTCCCCTCCCAGAATGGCTGTTATACTATTTGAAAAAATAACTTTATTGATTCAAATAATCATTTGATTGTTTAATTAAAAAAACAATTTAATTTAAAAATTGAGTTTTATTATAAACTTAATAATATAATTTAAATAATAATCTATTTATGAAATAAAGATTAATTAAAATCAATATATTTTCAAAAATTAAATTATATATCAAGAAAACATGTTAATTAATTTTACCCCGCGTAAAGAACCTGTGGATCACATAGAAATAATTTTTAACTTTATCAAAAAATGGATTTATGAAGTTATATTTTTGTAGTATAATATACTAATATAATATACTATATTATACAGTTTATACAGTTTTGTTTAAACTTTTACGTATACGTGAATTTACAAAATTAGCTTATTAATGAAATAAATAAATACATAAATTTATTAATAATATTAGATAATACTAAAATTAATCATTTATTTTAACAATTTATCATTTTATTAATAAATTTATTCATTAAATATTTTTTTTTTAACAGATTTTATTTATTTTTTCAGCTTTTTGTAGTAGAAATGTAGTAAAAGAGAAAAGGCTAACTTCTGCCTTAAAGTAATTACTACTTTTACGATTT
The DNA here is from genome assembly GCA_963682025.1 of Cordilura impudica. Classification (NCBI taxonomy): domain Eukaryota; kingdom Metazoa; phylum Arthropoda; class Insecta; order Diptera; family Scathophagidae; genus Cordilura; species Cordilura impudica. The sequence goes on along the minus strand of OY821518.1, from coordinate 283,298,547 downwards.
TTTTTAGTTCTTGAATTACTATTTTTTTTTGTTATTAAAATTATACAACATTTACTACAAAATCATTCGAACAACTAAAAAAATAAATACATATTTTCAAAATTGATACGATAAAATTTGTGACTGTAACAAAACTTTTACTACACATGCGCTTTATCTGTTTTGCTTTTATTATCTGTTAGGAAAATATCAAGAATCAGCCTTAAAAAGGATCAGTTTAAGTGTGATCCATTGAATCATACAAAATGTCCTCTGGCAAATTCCAAATTGGAAGACATGTAGTCCACAAATTTTTTTTTGAATTTGGGAAATTCGTTGCACTTTCTGAATAATTGCAAAAAAAAAAATTTAAATGTAAATACTTAAAGTAAAATATAAATAAAAAATTAACATATTTTTTACCTTTTCTCCAATATTCGATGTCATCTTATATATATATATATTTTTTTTTTAAAGCAACTGGATTTAAAAACTTATCTCGCATAGATTTCAGTTGTGAGTGAATTTGACAGTGCAATTTCAAATCTTTTCACATGCCTACTTTACAGAAACACTTTTTTTCTCATTTTTCCAATAAATGTGAGAAAAACGTTACGTGACAGATAGTTCCCACAAAATAAAGTTACAGAACCAGTCGAATGCGAGAAACAATATTTTGTGTCAGTTCGCAACGTTTTTGTTTCATTTTTATACGTTTCATGTGAAAACTTTCCGATGTGAGAGTTACAGAACATAGCTACAGGTCTTTGTTAGGAAAAGTTTTTTTTTAAGAAAAGATACCTTTTTAAGAAAAGCAAAATGTGTTTTTTAAGGAAAGAAACCTTTTTAAGAAAAGGTACTGTTTAAAGCAAATGTATTTTTTATTTAGAGTATTATGCCATCATTCGTCTGATTCCTTATCGATTATTCCATCCACGATATTTCCCTTTCATGACACACTTCTTGAGAGTATATCTGATCTAAATTGTATTTTAAACTCGAACAACAAAATGTTGGATATAGTTTTTGTGGATAATGTTGAAAGTTTTGTAGTGAATTGCATTGACCCAATATCCGTACCTGAAGAACGATATCACCCCACTATTGGTATAATTCTTGATGTTGGCCAAGAAGAGCATGTTTATTAACGTTATTTTACGTTAATAATAAAACAATATATTTTTTATTTTTAACTATTATAAATCAAATTTATTACATATCTATAATATTAATAGGCCAGGCGAATACTTGTGACCAATGTTTGATCTACCATTTTATCCCCATTTGGACCAAACGTATATTATTTGAAAGGTATTTCTTTTTAGCCGTTTTGCAGATTTACAGATTTTTAAATTTTTTTTCTTTATTTTGAGTAAATTGCATTTAAAGTTGCTACTAACACTTACATAAAATTATGCATATGCTATGTGTGTTTTATTAAATTTGTTAATGTGTTTGTTAATTAGTTTGTTATTTTCATTCACAATAATAATAAACCATAAAAGTGTTGGTTTGTGAATTGGCTAAGTCGAAAAATAAAGCTGCCTAAAAATTGCACTCGAATTTCGAGCGCTGGAATCTGCTAGTATTAATTTATTTATATATGTGGCTGCCTCCTGCTGACTTTAATACATGAACACTCAAGACGGCCCTCCGATCAGAATGCCCATCTCAATTATTTACCGCTTACCAATAGTAATTGCTATTCTAAATTGGTTACAGTTGTAAAATAGTAGTATTTGAAGTACAAGCTGTAAAATATTAGTATCTCTAATTTACATAAGTTGAGATCAAGCCTAAATATATCGCCGCCCTTGATGGATCCGGGGATACATCAAACCTCATTTGGTATAGGTGCCAACTAATGGATAGCTCTTTAAATCTGTCCATTCTTCGTTTTTACATCCGCTACACGTACATAACTTTTAGCGTCACGTATTACATTCGAAACTCTACCTAGTAGCCACTGCTTTGGAGGTAGGTTGTCTTCTGCTACCAAAACCATATCACCCTCATTTAAGTTTATCTGCTTATTTGTGCACTTGACCTTTTGCTGTAATTCATGAAGATACTCCGTCGGCAACCTCTTCCCGTAATGCTTTTGTATGGCAAAAATACGTAGCCATCTAGGTGTGACAATTCTTTATACTCAAAAGTAGGCTCAGTAATACCAACCAACGGACCACCAGTCAAAAAATGGGCTGGTGTAAAAACACTTTCATCATTCGGATCATTTGAAATCGCCGTCAATTTCACAATACAATCACAAAAACAGCTTAAGGGAAAATCGGTGTGTGGTATATGTAAGTGTATTGGTGTATTTAGTAAGCAGAACCGTCGAGTTCGCTGTCTGTTTAGCAAAATCACAAATCTTTTTGTTGATTTTAAATATTCAAGCTATTGGCCGCTAGGTGTGCTGCGAATTTAACATGTTCACAATCTTACAGAGTTTTTTTTTTTTTAATATTCATGTATATATTTGCTATTGACAGAACTTTTTAGTAAACACAACTGCCGAGTTCGTTTTCTATTTAGCGTAATCACAAATCTTTTTCGTTAATTTTAGATATTTAAGTGTATACTTGATATTGACAGAACTTTTTTCAGTAAGCAGAACCGCTAGGTGTGCTGTGAGTTTAAAAAGCTTAATACTAGGAAAACTTTGAAGAAGTCGAAAATAAACTTAGGTGTTTTTTTAATTACTCCACCGATTCCAATTGTATTTCAGAAAACATCAATTGAATTTCAGAAATGATCAATTGTGTTTCAGAAAAAATTAACTGATTTTCAGAAAATATCAATTGTATTGCAGAAAGTATCAATTGTATTTCAGAAAACATCAATTGATTTTTAGAATATATCAATTGTATTTCAGAAAGCATCAATTGATTTTCAGAAAGTATCGTTTGTATTTCAGAAAATATCAATTGAATTTCAGGATATATCAATTGAGTTTCAGAAATTATCAAATGTATTTCAGAAAATATAAAATGTATTTACGAAATTATCAAATGTATTTCAGCAATTATTAAATGTATTTCAGAAAATATCAACTGTATTTCAGAAAGCATCAAATAAATTTCAGAAATTACGAAATGTATTTCAGAAACCATCAAATGTATTTCAGAATATTTTAAATGTATTTCAGGAAACAGCAAATGTATTTCAGCAATTATCTAATGTATTTCAGAAAACATCAAATGTTTTTCAGAAAACATCAAATGTATTTCAGAAATTATTAAATTTACTTCAGAAAATATGAATTGAATTTCAGAAAATATCAATTGAATCTCAGAAAAATAGTCAGAACGCTATATAAAAATATATTTTTTAAGTATTACACTGGGTTTGTAATATTTCTTGAAAACTACATATCGTCACCTAAAATGCAAAAGGTCGTAACTAATATTTTTATTTTTTTACAGGAGAAACAAAAAACATCATAAAACAAAAACTGCTTTAAACTTAATACCCAAATTTTAGAATCAAGCTGAAAAATAAAGATGGATTTCTATTTATGAAAACAAATTTATAGTAAAATACTAGTTTTTCAGTAAAAGGCCCTAACTATAATACAAAAAGTCAATTTTGAACTTTTGGTTAGTTACGGCCTTTTGCATTTTAGGTGACAATATAAACGTGTTTTTTCAAAATGATGACTCCAAAATCAATCAAAATTCTATCCTGGTGTTTATATTATAGCTGATTAAAAGGCCGCCCTTAATGGTTTATTTTCCAATGTATAACAAATAAGTCCAAATACTGCTAAACATTTTCTGCGACTCCAAATCACTAATAGAAACAATAATAACTGTTCGGTATTTTAGGGTAAACTGCTTTTTAATTCTGAATTTCAATAGATATTTTCTGAAATTCAATTGATATTTTCTGAAATACATTTTATAATTTCTGAAATACATTTGATGTTTTCTGGAATACATTTGGTACTTTCTGAAATACAATTGGAAATGGTGTAGATGTTTACACATATCCCCTGTGATCGGATTCACATTGATTTTTTTTTTTGTTGCTTGGAAATACGAAAAAGTTCAAATCGGCTGAGAATTATTATATGGGAACTAGGTGCAAAAAGTTTTAAACATACAGGTTGTTTTAGGATATCATTTTTATACCCTATACCACTATGTGGTTTGGGTATAATGACTTTGTGCTGCTGTTTGTAACAACCAAAAATATTTGACCTAGACCCATCTTTAATTATACCGATCGACTCAGAATCACTTTCTGAGTTGATTTAACAATGTCCGTCCGTCCGTCCGTCCGTCCGTCTGTGTGTCCATGTAAAGCTTGTAATCAAACTGCAGGTCGCAAATATGAATATATTTTGATGAAATTTGGTATATAAGCTTTTATCGGCCATGGGATGAACGCTATTGAAATTGGTGAGAATCGGTCCATGTTCAGACCTAGCCCCCATACAAATTACCCATATGAAATCGACATAAATTGCCATAAGATCCAAATTGTCATATAGATCTTACTCAAATTGGGTTTGTATGCGTTCATTACATCCACTAATGAGTAGTCCAAAAATGATCCTTTTGACCCCATATAGAGCTGCTTCCCGATCTTCAGTTAAATCTATTAAACAACAAAAATATTGCACTGATTCTTCTCAAATTTTGTTTGTACATATTTTTGCAAAATACAAGAGACTTTACCAAACATGATCAGGATCGGTCCATTTTTGGACCTAGTCCCTTTATAGATATAGCATCCGATATGAACTTTTTCATATCTGCAGCCAAAAAAATTAATAAAAATCGCACTCAAATTTGGTTTATGCTTATTTTCTATATCGAAGTAGTTGGACCGAAAGATAGGGTCTCTAAACCATGGTATAGGGTATCATATAGTCGGTCTAGACCGACTATAATTTTCTTACTTGTTTATTTTAATACCTAAACACATTTTTAAAAACGAATTGAGAGTTAGCGGCTGGGTCCTATGGAAGAAGCAGAGAATAATAATTTCAAGTTTCAAATTCTTTCTGATGAATTTTGTAAAGTTCGTAAACCTAAAATTTGAAAACAAGGTTAAATTTTTGAATAAAATCAATATATCTATTGAATTAGTTCCTTAAATTTTTATTTATAATATAAGATTGTATGTTTGAAATATTTATCTCTACATGGATTTACATGGATTTAATCATAACAATGAACATACACACATTGTAGCAATTTTCCATTTATATATTCATTTACATAATATACATGTTTACCTAAATAAGCTCAGATGTGTTAAATGTAATTAACAGGAGCGTTTATAGAAAGGAAAGAAAAATAGTAAAACATAAGAAAACTGAACATCTTCTAAAAAGAAAGGAAAAGGTTTTGCTAGAATAATACTAAGAAAAGTGAAGAAGAAAATAAATAAAATGAGATTGGGATAAGAACAATTGATACTAAAATAGAAGGAACACTGATATTGAGTTAATAAAAGTTTCTATTGTGGAAAGAAATATATGTATTGGAACTTCTATAATCCACAAAAGAGTCACCCTCACTTCCTTAGAATTCCTTAGATGGTATAAAAATATGAAATCTAATGTATAACACAGGAGCCAATAAATACTCACTCATTAAATTTAGCGCAAGTGTAGAAAATGCAATCAGCATTACATATATATAATGTCCTCTGATCTTTAAAAAATAAAATTTTGTTACACGTCATTGTTAAGAGTGTTTCAATACCATTTAAATGAGACCTTGAGCAAAACAAGTTTTGAAGACCAACGCAATTATTTTAGCTCACTTTATTGAGGTTTCGATGAATTTTTCACTTTTCACGACGCCATTATATTGCAGAGATAAGAGCTAGAAGTCTAAAATAGATCATAGAATATTCATGCCAAATTTTTTCTTCGTTAGTCGATAAAAGAAATTACCATATTGAGAAAGAAACTTTAAGTCGAGGCATGTATTTTACAGAAAGTTGTGAAATAAAACCGCATATTTTTTTTATTATTAATTAAAAAATTATTTATTATTCTTATTAATTTCTTTAAAACGTAAAGTAAACGATTGAGAAATTAAATCAGGTTCAAGATCAATGTTTTTAGTTTAAGTAAAGCAAAATACATAGGCACATCTGTTCCAAAAATTGATCTATATTCTGCATGACAGATTATACAGCTGCTTCGGGTCGAGTCACCAACCTCAACCAGTAACCAAAACAATAGATAGTTTGTTTGGTAAAAAGTTTAATTCATATACATTTGTTGTGAAACCAATGCAATGAGAATCCAAGCAAAGAATTATACTACCAAAACTTCTCCAATATAACAAACTAAAATATAAAACAACTTTGAAACAAATGTGTTTGTATAAGTGTACACTTGACTGGTCCAGTTTGTTAACTTTCAATATAAAACTAATAAATGTGAAGTTTGGGGACGATCGGATAAAGAAAAGTCGCGCCGAAAATCGATTGAAAATTTCAAGTGTGTTTATATGGGGAAAATATGCCTTTTTTGGAGATTTTACGAAAATTTCATTCTATAGGTTAATTTCTTCGATAAGTTGTTATAAGAATCTGGATCAGAATTAAATTATCTATTCTATTAAAAATTCGCCACTAAATAGCAAATGCCACTTTTGTGACAAAAAAAAAATTAAGTCATTAAATTTGATAGCATTTTTGTCAACTTTGAGAAATTGATTAAAGCCATAATTTTTTTAGTCTCTATACTTATATGTAATCAGATATAAAGCATTGTTTTATTACTACTTTGTTAACCTATTGCGCATTGAGTCCGAAAATGGGAAATATTTTTGATAAAATTTTGAAAACTCCTTTTTCAAGTTTTAAAAAATTTTCTTAAACAAAATTTAAAAAAATGAATCTGGCACTTTAAGATTTTGTTAAATACGTATTACAGATTAACTGTGTGAATTTTTAAGTGAATCCCTATGCCAGAATTTTTTTGACAAGGATTTTATTTTTGCGGATTTCAAGAAAAACGGGATTCGAAATTTTTCAATCGAAATAATTTTTTTATTTTCTAAAATAAAATACTAACAGTAATTTTATTCTGTCGCAGCTAAGAGTTATGGTCCATAATTAATAGTAAAAGTGGAACGAGGTCTGACGATTGTCCGTCTTCATTAAATAATAAACTAAAATATTTAATTTCGATTGATTTTACTCGGTATCGAATGCGACGATTTGCCCCCCCCCCCCAGCAAGGTCATCTTTTTTGGGCGTCCAAGACGAGTCGTTAAATTTTTAATATTATATTTTTGCTTTATTCTTTGGACAGTCATATAGATTATTTGAAACTTTTTCGCTTTTTCTCGGATGTAGTAATTTTTTTTCCAGTAGATTTATTATTTCACGCAATTTCGTTGCCTCCATCCCTTTTAGATAAAAATGTGTTAAATAAAGTAATATTATAAAATAATTTATTATAAACCTGAGGACCCCTGCTGCTCCGCAGCATTATATTATATTATATTAATTTTTATAATATACTAAAATATGCCAAGAGAAGTTAACGTACAGTAAAAGTAAAGTTGATTGTCCACGCATAACTTTCCTCAAACCCAACGAATTTGCCAAGAGAAGTTAACGTACACTAATGCGAAAATATGCCAAGATAAGTTAACGTACAGTAAAAGTAAAGTTGATTCTTCACGCATAACTTTCCTCAAACCCAACGAATTTAAGCAGTTAATAGCTCGCTCAAAAGAAGGAGCGTACAGTAAAAGTAAAGTTGATTCTCCACGCATAACTTTCCTCAAACCCAACGAATTTAAGCAGTTAATAGCTCAAAAAAGAAGGAGCTTGATCCACTGATTGTTCTTAGACCTATGTCAACAGCCTACGTTAATTAGAACTCTAGTTATAGAGGTTTGAGAGAAGAAAAATATTGAAAAAAAATCTTGAATGCAAAGTTTATTCATAAATTCTGTTAATATATAAGATAACGGTAAATTGAAGTATAATTTGGAGTTTTGATTTGTTGCTTTGTGGTTTCAGAGAGTTAAGAAAGAGAATGTAAAAGTATAACAATCTCTTACTTTAAACAAGTAAGAAAATTATAGTTGGTCTAGACCGACTATGCAATACCCTATACCATGCGTTTAGAGAATTGGCCCAAGGTCTAACTAATTGGGTATAGAAAATAAGCATAAACCAAATTTGCCTTCGGATATGAAAAAGTTCTATATTTATATGGGGACTAGGTTGAAAAATGAACCGATCCTGACCATATTTGGTAAGGTCACTTATACTTTGCAAAACGACATACAAACCAAATTTAAGAAAAATCTGTGGAATAATTTTGTTTTGTGATAGATTTATGTGAAGATCGGAAATCAGCTTTATATGGGGGCTATGACAAAGAATTGTCCTATTGGATCTACTTTTGGATTACTGATTAATGGATGTAATAAGCATACAGCAACCCAATTTGACCGATATCTATATAATAACTTTGATCTTATGGCAATTTAAGTCGATCTCACAGGGGAAATTTGTATGGGGACTAGGTCTGAACATGAAACGATTTTCACCAATTTCAATAGCGTTCATGCTATGGTCGATAGAAGCTAATATACCAAATTTCATTAAAATATGTTCGTATTTGCGACTTGTAGTTTGATTACAAGGTTCACATGGACACACAGACAGACGGACATACGGACATCGCTATATCGACTCAGAAAGTGATTGCGAGTAGATCGGTATAATAAAAGATGGGTCTAAGTCAAATACAGTTGGTAGTTTAAAACATTAGCACAAACTCATACCCTGACCACATAGTGTTATAGGGTATAAAAATTAGCTGTATTTATACCCTATACCACTATGTGGTTTGGGTATAATGACTTTGTGCTGCTGTTTGTAACAACCAAAAATATTTGACCTAGACCCATCTTTAATTATACCGATCGAATCAGAATCACTTTTTGAGTTGATCTAACAATGTCCGTCCGTCCGTCCGTCCGTCCGTCTGTGTGTCCATGTAAACTTTGTAATCAAACTGCAGGTCGCAAATATTAATATATTTCAACGAAATTTGGCACACAAGCTTCCATCCGCCATGGGATGAACGCTGTTGAAATTGGAGAGAATCGGTCCATGTTCAGACCTAGCCCCCATACAAATTACCCCTATGAAATCGACATAAAATGCCATAAGATCCAAATTGTCATATAGATCTTACGCAAATTGGGTTTGTATGCGTTCATTACATCTATTAATGAGTAGTCCAAAAATGATCCCTTTGACCCCATATAGAGCTGCTTCCCGATCTTCACTTAAATCTATTAAAAAACAAAAATATTGCACTGATTCTTCTCAAATTTTGTTTGTATATATTTTTGCAAAATACAAGAGACTTTACCAAACATGAACAGGATCGGTCCATTTTTGGACCTAGTCCCCATATAGATATAGCATCCGATATGAACTTTTTCATATCTGAAGCCAAAAAAATTAATAAAAATCCCACTCAAATTTGGTTTTTGCTTATTTTCTATGCCCAGTTAGTTGAGCCTAAGAGATAGGGTTTCTAAACGGATGGTATAGGGTATCGTATAGTCGGTCTAGACCGACTATAATTTTCTTACTTGTTTTTTTTTTTTTTTTTGTTTATCCGAATAGAACTAATTTTTTTGACAAATGTCTAAAAAAATAGATAAAAAAAACTGTTTATATTTTTATATATTTATACGTGAAGGAAAATTTTTTGTGACAGTTTTTAAGCAAAATGTGCGAACGGAGGAGTGGGAAATTTGGCACTGTTGTAGGTCATATGGAGGAGTAGCGCAGAATGATAAAATTTATGTAGAATATGTGTTAAAAATATTTTAAATAAAATAAAATAAAATATTTATAATAAATAATTTCATAAGAGCCTAAATTAATTTCAGCCAATTCACAATTCATGGCCTGTGCATTTATTATTTAATCGAAATTCATTTTAATTGTATATTACACGCCCTGCGTTGAATTGAGTAGCATACCTTTAGGCTCTTATAAAACTATTATTTATTAACAAACCCATTTATATACTTTTAATGAAATTAAATGAATTTTATTTAAATATTCATATATAAATTAAAGAAATTGAAAAAAAAAATTTGAATGAAAAAATAAAATTTGCACTCGAATTTCAGTGTTGTGTTTCTATGCTAGTTTTCATTAAAAGTTAAAAGATCCTTGAAAGAAAAAATTTCTGGAAGTTTAAAATTTAAGACCCATTCTACAGAGTAAATTCACTATTTTAATGTCAGTACCATATTTGAACACATCTTATGTAACCCGCACCGAAAACCAGTAAATATGACTTATTGTTATATCAAAAGTTTTTCCATCCTTCGACTGTTACGATCCTGCCACCAACATAATTGTATTATCATGCATATCATACCATGTCTGATAATAGTTGCTTTAGTTTTGCATATAAATACGAAAACTGATTGCTGTTATGAATTTTAATCATAATTATTACCAAATTACTACGTGTAGAAGAAGAAAAGTAGAAGTGTGTAAATTTGCATATAATTTCAGGTATGTATGTTAATAATGTTAAAAGTTTATCTTAGATCTGGCATAAGTAATATGGTAATTTGTTAACAATTATGGGTATCTGCAAGATTGCGCAAAGTTAAAAAGGTAACCGACAACAAAAGTGTTGGGTCACGGACACGTACATATAATAAGTAGATAGACATCTTTCCTTTAACCATATTATGATTTACTGATTATAAAATCAATTTTCACAATGCCATAGCAAACCAAGAAAGAAAGGTCTAAAAGGTTATAACCTTTTAAACAAATATTTAGTTATTATGGACAGATTTTAAGGAATGTGATACGTTATTTTATATAAAGTGATAGATAGATTTAACCTTTAATGTTTTAAATAACAATTTTCAGTTATATTGAATTGAATTGCTAAACAGAGAAAACTGATTTTTTGTGGCACAAGCGAACTTTTATACTCACACTTAAAATTTTCTCACTTTTAAGGGAATATCTTTTGAAAAAATTGAATATTTGAGTTAATCGTTTAGTTTTAAATTCAATTGACTTTTAAGCAAAAATTCTTATACTTTTTATACCCTATACCACTATGTGGTCAGGATATAATGACTTTGTGCTGATGTTTGTAATTAGAAAATAATTTGATCTAGATTCATATTTTCTTAAACTGATCGACCGAGAATCACTTTCTGTTCGTCCGTACGTCTGTGAGTCCACGCAAACCTTGTAATCAAACTATAAATATGAACATATTTTGATGAAATTTAGTATGTAAGCTTCTATCGGCCATAGGATGAACGCTATTGACATTGGTGAATATCAGTTCATGTTCAGATATGATCCCTATGAGATCAACTTAAATTGCCATAATATCCAAATTATCATATAGACCTCGGTCAAATTGGGTTTGTGTATGCTTATTACATCCAATATTCAGTAGTCCAAAAATAAACCATATACCACAATTCTTGGACATAGCCCCCACATGCAGCTGATTCCCAATTTTCACTTAAATCTATGGAAAAACAAAAATATTGCACAGATTTTCTCAAATTTGGTTTGTATATGTTTTTGCAAAAAATAAGTTACCTTACCAAATATTGCATCCGATATTAACTTTTTCCTATCCGAAGGCAAAAAAATTAATAACAATGCGACTCAAATTTGGTTTACACATATTTGCAATAACTAGTTAGTTGGGATTATAATATGGGGTCTCTAAACGCATGGTATAGAATATCGGTCGATATAGTCGGTCTAGACAGACTACAATTTTCTTAACTGTTTCTTCCAAAATTTATTTATTTTCTTTTGAAACCCACCATCGACGTGTGAACGGTCCTAGTCCCTATAAAGTGTGGAAAAATTATGATATGATAAACAACTAAAAAACTAAACAAGTAAGAAAATTATAGTCGGTCTAGACCGACTATATGATACCCTATACCATGCGTTTAGAGACCGTATCTCTCAGACCCAACTAACTGGATATAGAAAATAAGCATAAACCAAATTTCGGTGGGATTTTTCTTAATTTTTTTGGCTGCAGGTATGAAAAATTTCATATCGGATGCTATATCTATATGGGGACTAGGCCCAAAAATGGACCGATCCTGACCATGTTTGGCAAGGTCCCTTGTATTTTGCAAAAATATACATATGCAAACAAAATTTGAGAAGAATCAGTGCAATATTTTTGTTTTTTTATAGATCGGGAAGCAGTTCTAAATGGGGCCTATGACTAAGAGTTGTCCCATATAGATCATTTTGGGACTACTGATTAATGGATGTAATAAACACATACAAACCCAATTTGAATAAGATTTATATGATAATTTGTATCTTATGGCAATTTAAGTCGATTTCATAGGGGCCATTTGTATGGGGGCTAGGTCTGAACATGGACCGATTCCCATCAATTTCAATAGCGTTCATTCCATGGCCGACAGAAGCTTATATACCAAACTTCGTCAAAACATATTCATATTTGCGACCTGCAGTTTGATTACAAGCTTTACATGGACACACAGACGGACGGACGGACGGACGGACGGACGGACACCGTAAAATCGAATCAGATAGTGATTCTGATTCGATCGGTATAATAAAAGATGGGTCTAGGTCAAATATTTTTGGTAGTTACAAACAGCAGCACAAAGTCTTTATACCAAAACCACATAGTGGTATAGGGTATAAAAAGAAGAAGCATATTCGATACATATTTTCTTATTTATAACATCCAAAAAAAAGGCAAAATGTAAAAACAACTTAACCCATATCAGATTGTTTTTCGGAGCCATGGACGTTTGAATTCCCTTTGCAGTTAACATTTTTTGCAAGGAAGCCGCGTTTCCCTATATCACTTTCTTTAAATTTGGCCAACAAGTTTCAGTTGTTCTTAGTTGGTGAAAATTTTGGGAAATATTTTTCGCCTATTGAAGTTTTAATTTCCAGCTTTAGCATATTGTGAAGACGACAAAGAACATAGGTCAGAAAATTATTTTGTTTCGTTAATGGTATTTTTCTGTGATTTTCCGTAGAGCTGGAATATATTTCTCATTATAAATTTACGCATTGACCGCTAATCGTCCTTTGAAAAATACTGGTTCATTAATTCCACATTAACTTATGGTCAATTACGATAAAACATTACCTGGAAACTTCGTATTGAAGAATGACTGGAAGAATGAAAATAATGTTTGATTGCCATTTTTTGTCTGCAATGAGTAAAGTTGAAGCAACCTGCTTTTTGGATTATTTTTTTTATAACTGTTGAGGTAGTTTTTTCTTCCCAATTCACGGTGAAATTTTCTACTGTGGCCCAGCAAAAACTTGAGTAACTGGTGCAATTCGGACCTGCCTCTTGGAAACTCTCAATGTCTTACTTCATATTACTCTTATTGACTTGTAAATATATAATGGCAACCTCTGCTAGTAGTGCAGTGCGATTGGCTGCAATAGGCTCATGTCAAGTAAGAACCTATGGACACACTAGGCTTCTAAGTCGATTATCGCATAATTTAAGGCTACAATTTGACTATTTCGAAAGATCGATTCAGGTCAATTTCCCTTCAAGAATAGGCTGGGATAGGGGTAATCCAACGGTATGATACGACACTCGCGTCTTCACTGATGGCTCAAAGATGAGTTTTGTTGTTTTGTTTTTAGTGTCTTTCAGGTGGAGATTCTGGCGATCAGGGATGCTTGTAGGATGCTTGTAAGGTTGAGCAAAATGTAGACATCTTTGTCGAAAGTCAATCGGCACTTCACTCCCTCAACTCTCACATTACATCTTTCGGCCATAAAGAGTTTTATGGTAATGAACGGACAGATGAACTAGCAAGAACAGTTTCTGTTCTTGATGCTTTTTTTGCGGTATCAGTCGCAATAGCACTGGGAACCATTAAGGTAGGAATCTGCATGCACTTTCTATGAGTAGCGGAAGAAATTTGTTACATGCAGGGCTCCAGACGTGGCCTGGCAGTAACTTTAGAAGGACTAAATCACTCCTCCGTATGTGTAGAAGGAACATATCACGGCTTACCGACGTGCTGACGGGCGATTGGCTAATCGGTAAACACGCAGGAAGACTCAGAATTCAGTCCAACGATCACTGCCGCAGATGCAGAACATCTACAGAAGAGGAGACGATATATTATCTATTCTGCGAATTTGAAGTTTTGGGTAATATTAGCTTCAGAACATTAGGTAAACACATACTGGATGAACTATCTGGGATATCGCACTTAAATCTGATCGATCTTATCAGAGTTTGGATCTACTACTTTTGGAATATTCCTTTCGAGTGGTGTGGTTTTACAAAACGGGTTCACTTGACACAGATAGTAACTACCACTTAAACCAACCAAACATGGTTCATGGTTTCAGTTTTAAGTTTATTCCAAACTTTCGAGTCTTGAAACCGTTATGTCCCCTCCGATATAGCTTATTCTCCACCAATTTAGCTGCCTTATTAATCCAACGTCCTCAAAATGGCGAACAATTAAAATACATTATTTGGATGGATTTTTTGCAAAAATTCGGTGAGAGACATTTACAATGGCAATTGATAAGAAAAACAATGTGGTTCTATATTGATATTTCATAAATTCGGTTCTATCGCTATGACCTATATGACTAAATCGCTACTTTTACAATATTAGTTTTATCAAACTAACTCACATTTCAAAAACTTGCTCTAAGAGATTAAGTTCACAAGATGTTTTACAATTGTATTTAATAAAATATATTTAAGTGAATATCGGGAGATATCTTCGTATGGGGAAAATGTCTGAAAACTCCTATTTATTCTGTGACTTTTATATTAACAGATATTTTTTTCGGCAAAAAAGCATTTAGTTTTTCAACACGCTTAGATTTTAGCTCCATACATTTAGTCCAGAGTTTTTCCCATTTTTTATTCCTTCCAAATAATAGGTTGTCATAAGAAATTTTAAATTGGCATTTGTTTAAGTAATGACCGCGGAATGTTTTCTCCAGGTTTAGAAACAGGTGAATATGCTAGATGGGTAGCAGTTCAAGACCTAATTAATGAATTTTTGCCATGATGACTACATACATATGCACCGGTGCATTGACATGGTGGAAGAGCACTTTAGTTTTTATCAAATGTCGTTGTTTTTAATTGAAATTAATGCCGTATATGTCCAACCCTTTTCAAGGTAAAAGATGTGAATGACAAAACATGCATCCCAAAAAACTTTTGCCATGACCATCTTGCCCGACAGACCTGGCTCAGCCTTTTTTGGTGCACGTTCACCCGGAGATATCCACTGCTTCGAATATTCCTTGGTATCTGCAGAATTGTAATGGATCCATATTTTGTCCAGGATTACCTAGTGGCGCAAAACCTCTTTTGGATTGCGGTAGAACAGCGCCAAATATCCCTTCGAACTGATCATATGGTTGCGTTTAAGATCAAGTGGGGGCAATCGCAGCACTTCTTGAGTGAATAACTTTTTCATGTCCAGATTTTCATGTAAGATGTGATGTAACCGCTAAACTGAGATGCCGACGGCCACAGCCCACTCAAGTACTTTCATTCTCCGATCGTCCAATATCATTTCAAGGTTTTTTAACCTCTTTTGGGCGACCTGATCGTTTGGCGCACTTGTGCTGCTATAAACACAACGGAATTCAGTAAACCACTTCCTAATTATGGAAATTGATGGTGTTGCGTTCCCGTAGTGTTTAATAAGCCTTTCCTTGGTTTCGATAGAGCCTTTTCCGTAAAATATAATGTTTCATGAGCACTCCAAACTCATTTTTAGAAAAATATTAAACAAACATAAGCTAAATCTAGCAGCTATCTGAATATTTTACAGATATAAAGGGTCCGCCAAATAACTTTTTATACCCTATACCACTATGTGGTTTGGGTATAATGACTTTGTGCTGCTGTTTGTAACAACCAAAAATATTTGACCTAGACCCATCTTTAATTATACCGATCGAATCAGAATCACTTTTTGAGTTGATTTAACAATGTCCGTCCGTCCGTCCGTCCGTCCGTCCGTCTGTGTGTCCATGTAAACCTTGTAATGAAACTGCAGGTCGCAAATATGAATATATTTTGATGAAATTTGGTACATAAGCTTTTATCGGCCATGGGATGAACGCTGTTGAAATTAGTGAGAATCGGTCCATGTTCAGACCTAGCCCCCATACAAATTACCCCTATGAAATCGACATAAATTGTCATAAGATCCAAATTGTCATATAGATCTTACTCAAATTGGGTTTATATGCGTTCATTACATCCATTAATGAGTAGTCCAAAAATTATCCCTGTGGCCCCATATAGAGCTGCTTCCCGATTTTCACTTAAATCTATTAAAAAACAAAAATATTGCACTGATTCTTCTCAAATTTTCTTTGTATATATTTTAGCAAAATACAAGAGACTTTACCAAACATGATCAGGATCGGTCCATTTTTGGACCTAGGCCCCATATAGATATAGCATCCGATATGAAGTTTTTCATATCTGCAGCCAAAAAAATTAATAAAAATCCCACTCAAATTTGGTTTTTGCTTATTTACTATGTCCAGTTAGTTGGGCCTAAGAGATAGGGTTTCTAAACGCATGGTATAGGGTATCGTATAGTCGGTCTAGACCGACTATAATTTTCTTACTTGTTTTTTTTTTTGAAAATGCTATAAAAAAAAACTACTGAATATTATCTCAAATTTCTTTTTTTATTTGAAAGTACAATCCTTCCGGTTAATAATGGAAAATAATTTCATTCAAATGGTTGCCTCGGCTGGCCATGCAGTAGCCTACACGATCGGTCCAATTTTTAAGCACATTATCGATTGTGTGCAGCTGTATTTCACCAATGGGTTCACGAATATTGTCCTTTAAAGCGTCAATTGTCTCTGGCTTGTTGGCGTAACACTTATCTTTGAGGGCACCCCACAAATAATAGTCCAACGATGTCAAATCGCAACTCCGAGGTGGCCAAACGACATCAGATCTGCGGTTGATAATGCGATCTTCAAAAACAGGGCGCAAAACATCGAGTGTAGCTTCGGCTGTGTGGCACGTAGCGCCATCCTGTTGAACCCAAATGTTGCCAATATCCTCCTCTTCAATTTTTGTGAACAAAAATTCGTTCAACATGGCCCGATAACGATCGCCATTGACTGTAACGGCCACTTCTTGCTCATTTTCGAAGAAAAATGGCCCAATTATGCCTCTGGACCAAAATCCTCATCAAACTAGTGACTAGTTTTGGGTGTATCGGTTTTTCAATGTATGCGTGCGGGTTTTCTGTGCCCGAAATGCGACAATTTTGCTTGTTTTGCTTCATCTGTAAAGATGATTTTTTTTTGGCAAAATCGGCATCTTCTGTAAGTCGATTGCAGGCCCACTTAGCGAAGCGAAAACGCATTGGATGGTCAGTTGGCTTTAACTCCTGAACCAATTGGACTTTGTATGGCGTCATACCAAGGTCTTTATGCAAAATTCGTCTCAATGATGCCTCCGAAATGTTCAATTCTTGAGAACGACGGTGAATTGATGTTGATGGCGCTTCACGCACACTTTCTGCCACAGCAGCAATATTCTGGGGTCTACGCACTGTTTTTGGCTTTTCACGCTTTGGTTTATCGATGAGGATGCCAGTTTCTTTCACTTTTTTCACAAGATAACGAACATACGGAGCTGACGGTGCTTCTCTTCTTCCAAAATCCGTACGCAATTTTCGCACACATTCTGCAACATTACCTTGATTTTCAAAGTAATGTCGCAATATTTCCCAGCATTGTTCAAGCGTATACACAACCATATTCGTTCAACGGAAGGATAAAGCTAATTATCTGTCAAATCAGACATGGGCTAAGTGTTACCATTTACGAAATAAGCACTAGTTGAAAAAAAAACGTTAGATGGCGGACCCTTTATAAACAGATGGTAGTGACAGATACAGCATTGATTTTTATTAAACTATGAGGGGATTGTCAAACTGCTCTCGCACCGCATCTATTGGCGGTGTACCGATAATTTCGGTACGAATGTTTGCCTTAAGCTCGTCAAGGCTCTTCTATGGTTGTTGGCACACACTTTGCTTTTCAACTATCACCACAAAAAGAAATACGCAGGGCTCCGGTCTGGACATACGCAGGAAATTTTCGTTTGCAGTGTGGCACGATGCACTATCTGGTTGAAAGCAGTAAATGTTTACTCATTTTTCATGCATTTTCGAACAGAAATAATGAGCCAACAACATCCACCGATACCGTTTCCTTTCGAAAGTTTAGTCTTCTCTGAAGAAATATCGCCCAATGATCATTTTGGCGCAAATTCCGGCCCAAGCAGTCATTTTTGGTCATACAATAGGATTTTCTGAATCTCGTGGAATTTTGGTTGTTAATGCCACCGTATTATAAGTGATGTGGCCGTGGACTTTATATGGAATCAAATGCGCATCACCCTTCAAATTGCACCGCAAAGTGGTTCAACTCACGCCAAATGAAGACAGGACTCACTTGAGTTCGCGGAACGTCTTCGGCGTTGATGAACAACAAAAAAATTCGTCAACAAAATTCAGATGGTGCTTCTAGACCAAGATATATTGTAAAACAAGTAAGAAAATTATAGTCGGTCTAGACCGACTATACGATACCCTATACCATGCGTTTAGAAACCCTATCTCTTAGGCCCAACTAACTGGACATAGAAAATAAGCAAAAACCAAATTTGAGTGGGATTTTTATTAATTTTTTTGGCTGCAGATATAAAAAACTTCATATCGGATGCTATATCTATAAAGGGGGTAGGTCCAAAAATGGACCGATCCTGATCATGTTTGGTAAAGTCTCTTGTATTTTGCAAAAATATGTACAAACAAAATTTGAGAAGAATCAGTGCAATATTTTTGTTTTGTAATAGATTTAACTGAATATCGGGAAGCAGCTCTATATGGGGTCAAAGGGATCATTTTTGGACTACTCATTAGTGGATGTAATGAACGCATACAAACCCAATTTGCGTAAGATCTATATGACAATTTGGATCTTATGGCAATTTATGTCGATTTCATATGGGTAATTTGTATGGGGGCTAGGTCTGAACATGGACCGATTCTCACCAATTTCAATAGCGTTCATCCCATGGCCGATTAAAGCTTATATACCAAATTTAATCAAAATATATTCATATTTGCGACCTGCAGTTTGATTACAAACTTTACATGGACACACAGACGGACGGACGGACGGACGGACGGACATTGTTAAATCAACTCAGAAAGTGATTCTGATTCGATCGGTATAATTAAAGATGGGTCTAGGTCAAATATTTTTGGGTGTTACAAACAGCAGCACAAAGTCATTATACCCAAACCACATAGTGGTATAGGGTATAATAAAAATTGTACTGTATTGACGTCTCAATTTTTTGGCAAACAAATTGCGACAGGTTTTATGGACACACAGACAGATAAAGGATGAATTTTGTTAAATAACAAATATAAAAGAAAAGATAAGAAAATCTAACTAACATTTAAGCTCACACATAATTTCTACAGCTACTAATGACCTTGCCAGTTATGGTTGTATTCATGGTCTGCGTTGGTAGACCGACCATAATTTTCTTACTTGTTTTAATTTCATTATATGTTTCATTTGTCATGTGTATAATTAAGTATATATGTGCTCAGGACATCATAGTTCCAAAATTATATACTCCCAAAATAAATCAAATACATGTTATAAACATAATGTTCTGTATATTGCGAACTAGTAAAATGCTCGTTTGCAGTTAAGAAAAATTGCGTTTTCCTCTCCTTTTCGTTAATGTTTAGCCACAACAACCAACGCATACGAGTAAACTCGTACATAATGTTTATTTTCTAAAAACGAAAAAAAAAACAACAACAAAAATAACGTTTGATATTTAGCTTAACATATTTTCCACTGAACTTATGTGGGGATATACTATTCCATTTGTATTGTGTGTGTAATAGAAAAATATATATGGGAACCTTTACCCTCATTTATTTTGTCAAGAGTAACAAACACATACAGTTACTACCACAATCAAAGATCTTGAAAATAAATGTATGTAAGGGAATTTTAAAATCTTTATTTATATCGAATAAAGTAACAATGGAAAAGAAATCAACTTGTCCTTGTTATGTATAAATTCGAGGGTTAATCACCTTTGACAAATCAGTTTTTTTTTTTCAGATTGTTAGAAATGTTTTTGATATTCGCATTAAAGAAAATTTTACCCTTCTTATTGGCCAAAATTCGAAATTAAAATTTTTGTAAAGTGTATACGTTTTTATACTCTTTCTTTTAACTCATACTCTCTGTCTGTCTGTCGTGGGGCAACCCCATTACCCCTTATCAAATTGATCTGAAACGTGGCTCGTAGTCTTGTTGAGAGTACAGATTAATTTTGGGGCAGTCACGAACAGTCACGCATACATTACGCAGTGATCATCTAAATGTCATTTCTCCTTATCCGATCGATCTAAAACTTGGTCCATACTGTTGCTGTGAAAAAAAGATTAACTTTGACTTAGTCACACACAGTCACGGAGAGATTTAAAACGGATTTCCCCTTATGCAATCAATCTGAAAGTTGGTCGATATACTTTCTGTAAAGAAAGATTAACTTCGACATAGTCAAGCACAGTCACGCATAGTCACGCACAGTCACGGAGAGATTAAAATCTCACTTCCCCTCATCCGATTGATCTGAAACTTTGTCCATAGATTTGTTGTGGCCAAAGATTAATTTTAAGATAGTCACACACAGTCACGCAAAGTCACGGAGACATTCAAAACTCATATGCATAAGGAAAGAATGAGTTTTAATAAAAACTTTGTTTTTATGGATTAGATTATTTATTTACTTTAATATAACATTACTTTTTAATTTTTTTTGTCGAAATTGATTTACTTTATATGTTGTTTTGTTTGCGATTTCTAAGTTATCAAATAACGATTGAGGGCATGCATTTTTTAACAGTTTCCAATAAAAGTTTTCATAATAAAATTTATAGTTTTTGAAAGTTAAAAAATGGCAAATAATGTCGAAGGCGAGTACTTCATTAATGTATAGTGAAATGTTAGTGAACTCGTCTATTGATTAAATTGAAAAAAAATTAAGGGACCTTAAGATGAACTAATGGTATTTATTTATTTATAATTCACTATAATACAAAAGTTAAATAAAGAACAAGAAATATGTGGTAGCAACAAAATGTTAGCCCAACCAGTGACAATAAAGTAACAAAGGATTATGGGACCCTGAAATAATCTAATACTTTTGACCGAAAGGCAATATTGGAATTAATAAAAATCCGTAATTCAAGTGGCAGATAATTCCAACATCGGGCTACTCTGATAACAAACAATCTCTTAAACACAGAATGTCCAATCTTCGGAACAACTAACTGAGTATTTATAATTGTCTTAATAAAAATAAAGATCTTGCGTAGAGGCAAAGAAAGAAAATCAAGTTAGGACATTTCGCAATTTTTTTAATCGAGCATCCTAGAAAACGTTTGACAAAACCCGAAATGTGATCTCTCTTATGGATGCCGAACACAAACCGAACAATAGTATTAACAGTATGCTTAAGTCTATCAAATATCATTCCAATAATACCAGATACAACTTGAAGTTCATATAACATTTGCGACATCAGAAGCACATGTGGTAACTTTCGTCTTATAAATCACGGTAGGAATATATTAGAAGAATAAATTCTAATGAAATTACAAACTTTACAACAAAATGTATCAATAGGCTTTTGAAAAGAAAGCTTTCTCTCAAGCACAATGCCTAAGTAAAGGGTCCGCCATCTAACGTTTTTTTTTTTCAACTAGTGCTTATTTCGTGAATGGTAACACTTAGCTCATGTCTGATTTGACAGACAATTAGTTTTATCCTTCCGTTGAACGAATATGGTTGCCTATACGCTTGAACAATGCTGGGAAATATTGCGACATTACTTTGAAAATCATGGTAATGTTGCAGAATGTGTGCGAAAATTGCGTACGGATTTTGGAAGAAGAGAAGCACCGTTAGCTCCGCATGTTCGTTATCTTGTGAAAAAAGTGAAGGAAACTGGCATCCTCATCGATAAACCAAAGCGTGAAAAGCCAAAAACAGTGCGTACACCCGAGAATATTGCTGCTGTGGCAGAAAGTGTGCGTGAAGCGCCATCAACATCAATTCACCGTCGTTCTCAAGAATTGAACATTTCGGAGGCATCATTGAGACGAATTTTGCATAAAGACCTTGGTATGACGCCATACAAAGTCCAATTGGTTCAGGAGTTGAAGCCAACTGACCATCCAATGTGTTTTCGCTTCGCTAAGTGGGCCTGCGATCGACTTACAGAAGATGCCGAATTTGCCAAAAAGAATCATCTTTTCCGATGAAGCTCATTTTGATCTTGGCGGGTATGTAAACAAGCGAAATTGTCGCATTTGGGGCACAGAAAACCCGCACGCATACATTGAAAAGCCGATACACCCAAAACGAGTCACTGTTTGGTGCGGATTTTGGTTCAGAGGCATAATTGGGCCATTTTTCTTCGAAAATGAGCAAGGAGTGGCCGTTACAGTCAATGGCGATCGTTATCGGGCCATGTTGAACGAATTTTTGTTCATAAAAATTGAAGAGGAGGATATTGGCAACATTTGGTTTCAACAGGATGGCGCTATGTGCCACACAGCCGAAGCTACACTCGATGTTTTGCGCCCTGTTTTTGAAGATCGCATTATCAGCCGCAGAGCTGATGTCGTTTGGCCACCTCGGAGTTGCGATTTGACACCGTTGAACTATTATTTGTGGGGTGCCCTCAAAGATAAGTTTTACGCCAACAAGCCAGAGACAATTGACGCTTTAAAGGACAATATTCGTTAAGCCATTGGTGAAATACAGCTGCACACAATCGATAATGTGCTTAAAAATTGGACCGATCGTGTAGGCTACTGCATGGCCAGCCGAGGCAGCCATTTGAATGAAATTATTTTCCATTATTAACCGGAAGGATTGTACTTTCAAATAGAAAAAGAAATTTGAGATAGTATTCAGTAGTTTTTTTTTTATAGCATTTTCAAAAAAAAAAGTTTTTTGGCGGACCCTTTATTTAAGCTGATTTATAATAACAATTTCGATCATCCAAAACAATATTAAAATCAAGGACATAACTATCCGTAGTCACAAATGTGATAACTTTAGATTTGGAGGAATTAATATTCAAAAAATTATCAGACGTCCATCGCAAAACTCATCCCAAAGTGTAGTAAATGTTACTTTGAAGTACATCAGAGAAGTCACAACTTCCACTAAAAAGCAGAAAGACATCATCAGCAAATAAAAAAGATTTACAAATCTGTGTATTAAGTAACTCAGGAATTGATTTAATATATTAAATGAACAAACGAGGTCTCTAAATAGAACACTGAGGGACTCCACAGTTGAGAGGAAGTAAACTAGACATAACATTGTTAAGAGCAACAAATAGCGAACTTCCACTAAAATAAGGGAATAGGAGCCTAAATTCATAATTAAGCTTAGCAATCATTCTGGTAATATTATTTCAATTAAAAGCTTTAAATAGATCAAGAACACTTAATTTATTGCTATTAACATTCTCCCTAATCGTGTCGGTAAGGTTGAGAAGCAATGACATCGTACTATATCCATGGCGAAAGACAAACTGCAACTCAGAAATATTCAAACGAAACTTAAGAATTTGATTTTTTTTAAATATGTTCTACAGCGATAGACAGAGCAGGAAATATTGAGATAGGCCTGAGACCATTAGGTCCGTTAATCACTCTAGTTTTCAGTATAGGTATAATACGTGCCGTCTGCCATGTCACAGGAAATGTAGAAGTTGTAAACATAGAATTGACAAAATAAAAAATGAAACTAGAAGCACAAGGGAGAACTTGTTGCACAAACATAATTGAAATATTATCAACAACAATCGATCGAGATTTAACATTATTCAAGGCTTGAAATAATTCCAGCTCGTTGACATATCGAAAGGACAGAGCATTCGCAGGATCATTCAAATTATTAAAACCAAAACTACCATAATCATCATCACAACTCCTATTTACAAAATATGCATTTAGTGTTTTAACTTTGTAACTTAAAGCCACACTATCCTCACCAACACAGCGAGAGCTTCTAAGTACTCTTCATAGCCCAGCTGTGTCCAATCCTCCAAACAACCTTGAAAATGCCGCCTCTTCTTCTTACGAATAACACTTTTAGCTTTTTTACGAAATTTACAATACTTTTTTCAACTCTGCGATGATCGGTTCAATTTAAAGACTTAAGACTTAAAAAAAAATTATAGCACATGATATACATAACACTATGACAGTTCCCTAGGACAATCAATTATCTTCCAAATTGAATATATTTCAGCTGCGGATGTTTGCAAACTTTTTTTTGGAAAAACTCATTTTTAAGCTGACTACTGCGTGCCACATTCAGAGTTATTCAATATATGACGAGAAAAACACGATGAATTAGAGAAAAGAGCCGCCAGTTGTGCACATTTCTTTACATACATTGCAGAGAGTGATTGCTCTGAAAACATTAAACAATATGCAGAGGAGCTGTCGCAAATATTTCAATCAAATATGAATAAGAAATGGCGTAAAAGTGCTAGGAGTTTTTGAAATACGGCATGCTGTTTTTGGTGAAACGCAGCCAGCCTCCTAAATCAAAATCTGGACTACCGCAATTAACTTTTAGCCAAAACTCTAAGAGAACCAAATGATGAGTTTCAGTGGAATTTTCTAAAGATCAAAATAATCAAGTTGAACATCTAGTTCTTGCTGCATCTGCAGCTGTTCGCAAATGTAACCAATCAGATTTAGCAGTGGTTTTAAAAGAGGCTGTCAGTGCTCCAACTAGAGCTGTCAGCGTACGAAAACTAATTTCAATAGCAACAAGAACCAAGCTGTCTTCTGATGAAGAACTAGCCTTTCCTTTAGAAAATAACTTTTCCAAAGAGCAATATTGATAATAAAAGAAGATATTGTGATATACATCCTCTATATAAAGAACTTACATTTAGTAAATATAAATGCAGGCCAAGCACCAGAAGATATTAAAGCTTTCACTAGAAGTGATCGAATTACTAAGATCAAAGAAGCAAAATTTTGTTGAAAATTTCCATGTAGACGAAGAAAATTCCGAGAGCGAAGATGAAGAAATGGAGGGCAGTGTTATTGTGAACCTGTGTTTTTTATATGTAGTTGACAATTTGGAACTCGAAAATCAAATTTTTGATAAAAATCTTGTTCAAAGCATAACTTCGTTGCTTACTTCCTTAAATTGTGGACACTCGAAAAAAAATGTATAGTAAAAAACAGTTTAGAGAACCTGATGGTCTATCAAAGTTCTAAAAAATCTGAGATCCAGGAACCCAGATTAGTTAACTTTATTAAAGTTTTTTTTTGAGTGTATCAAAA
Organism: Cordilura impudica; assembly: GCA_963682025.1. Taxonomy (NCBI): domain Eukaryota; kingdom Metazoa; phylum Arthropoda; class Insecta; order Diptera; family Scathophagidae; genus Cordilura; species Cordilura impudica. The sequence goes on along the minus strand of OY821518.1, from coordinate 283,273,066 downwards.
ATTTTGAGGGTCTTAATCTCCCTCTTAAGGGTCTTCCAAAAATCAAATTAAAAAAAATCTTTCAATCGGTCTAGCCATTTGGCTGTAATTAATTTTAGCCGAAAAAGGGGTAAAATTTGTTATAGTGATGTGATGTGTATTAAATTTCATGGCAATATTTTTATTGGTTCAATAGTGATACTCGCTTCTGTAAACAACTAAAAATGAATTTGGTGATTTTGGGAAGTTATATTTTATTTATTGATGCTTACAACCCAAAGCATAACTGCTGTAATTACACTATGGAATATATTCGGGATCATTGTCGGGGGGTGAGAAATTCCAAGTCAGGGTTTGCTTAGTTTCTCCGCTGTAAACTCACGAACCATTAGCTAAGGCTTAAATGAATAATTTTTATTAATATATCCATGTAAAAACAAGTAAGAAAATTATGGTTGGTCGAGACCGACTATAAGACTCCCCTTACCATGCGTTTGAGACCTTATCTCTTGATCCAACTAATTAGATATAGAAAATAAACATAAACCAAATTTGAGTGGCATTGTTATTTATTTTTTTGCTTTTCGATCATAAAAAGTTCATCGGTTGCTATATTTATATGGCGACTAGGTCCAAAAATGGACCGATCCTGACCATATTTAGGTTACTTATTTTTTTACAAACACATAAACAAACCAAATTTAAGAAAAATCTGTGCAATATTTTTGTTTTTTGATAGATTTAAGTGAAGTTCGGGAATCAGCTTCATATGGAGGTATGACGAAGAATTGTTTATTTTTGGACTACTGAAAAATGGATGTAAGAAACATACACAAACAGAATTTGACGGAGATCGATATGATAATTAGGATATTATGGCAATTTAAGTCGATCTCATAGTGGTCATTTGTATGGGGACTAGGTCTGAATATGAACCGATTTTCGCCAACTTCAGTAGCGCTCATCCTATGGTCGATGAAAGCTTATGTACCAAATTTAATCAAAATATATACATATTTGCGCCCTGTAGTTTGATTACAAGGTTTACATGGAAACAAGCGGACGGACGGACGGACATCGAAATCGACTCTGAAGTGATTCTGAGTCGATCGGTATAATAAATGATGTCATTAATACCCTGAACACATAGTGGTATTGGGTATAACTAGTATAAAAAGTACTAATGCATGCGTGATTTAATATTAATAACATTGCTCATACGCCTACATCTCATCGATTACTAATAAATAATAATAATACGCTCTGAATATATTATATTATTCAAAAATATTGAAAAAAAAAATAGGGAAAAATTAAAATTTTTCGAAGATTTCATGCAATAAAATTAGTCAAACTTGATTTGCTGAAGCATGAAATAAGAAATCATAAATGGTTCTTGAGTTATAGCTGAAATAGTAAGCAAACAACCATCAAGAAAAGGAAAAAATATAAAAGATTATAAAAAATAAGTTTGGCCTGAGAATACCGGACTCGCTGGAGGTTTTACTATACTGACCTAGTAGCTTCACCCTGACTTGGAATTTCTCATGCCCCAGAATGGTTGTCGCACATATAACTTCACTTTTAATTTAAAAAGATATAAAGCAAAAATATTTTAAATAAATTCACTTAATAAATTCACAATAATGCAAATATTGTACATATTGCACATTAGCGTGTCCCGGATTATTTTTTTAGCTTAAATGATGGGGATTAGGGATTTACGGGAAAAATAGCAAAAAAATTTTTGAACAAAAACCAGGTGGACCCCCGGATCCTAAAGATTGTAATCCTAGTGCATTTTGAAAAAAAAAATATTTTTGATTTAAAAAAAATTGACGCCAAAAGTAGCGTAATACAGAGTACATTCCGGGAAAAATATTAATAATTAGTCTCAAAAGTTACGAAAAACAGAGCGCTTTCGTTAAAACTATTTAAAAAAATGTTAAATGGCTTTCAATTGTTTTTTTTTTTATTAAAAATTGCGGCCTGCAAGTAAATTTTACAAAAAAGTTCATCTCGTTCCACTGTGCGCTGGACCAGAAAAGCTCTATCACAATTTTGAAATAGTTTTAACTAATATCCTCTAGTTTGCGCAGCTTTTGAGACTAATTTAGCTTGAAAGAAAGAAAGAAAAAAAACATATATAGTACTCACTTTCCATCTTTAAGATGCGACGCTGCACCAAAATTGCTCTACGGAAATTTTATTAATATTTTTTGCCGTTAATTTTTTGAAAATCAAAAATATTTTTTTTTCTGGTTTTGGTATGGGCGCAAGAAGGGCAATTTTCCAGTCAAGAGGGTATATACCATTCTACAGGGTGGCCCAAAATTAACGAAGGGGTTTGAATTGCTTGTAACTTTTTCATTATAATTTTTTTTTTCTTTTCTTTTCAGTATTTTGTAAAGAAGACATGGGGAATTTAAAATGGAACAGTACTCAATTATACAACGTGCCCAAATTGTTGGGCTTTATTTTTCAAATCAACGATCCATTCTTTTGACTCGGCGTGCATATCGTCGTTATTTTAATGTGCGGGTTGGACCCTCAGAGTCAAAAATAAACCGTCTGGTTGCAAATTTTCGACAACAAGGGGCAGTAAGGAACTAACCTGGTGCTGGCAGAGGACGAACGGTGTACACGGATGACAATATTGAACTGGTAAAGAGGAGTATTCGGGAAGATGGAGAAACATCAACCTTTCACGAGCATCGCTGAAGAGAATTTTGCACACAAAAGGAATGTTTCCATACAAGATTCAGCTTGTCCAACAATTGAAACCGACAGATTAGCAGCAACGACTTGATTATGCATTTTTTTTCCGGCAAAAAGCAGAAGAAAATCATAATTTTATTCATAATTTAATTATGAGCGACGAAGCCCATTTCCAATTAAGCGGGTTCGTTAATAAGCAAAACTGCAGGATATGGGCTACGGAAAATCTGAGAGCAGTTCAACAGCGAGAATTACAACCAACTTAGTGTACGGTTTGGTACGGTGTTTCATTGGAAAAGATTATTGGTCCTTATTTTTTTGAAAATGAACACGGGTCGCCGTTTCCGTCAATGGTATCAGATATCGGACAATGTTGGAAAATTTTTTAAGGCCAGCCGTGGAAAACCATCCGCAAGTATGGTTCCAACAAGATGGAGCCACAGCGCACCCTACAAGGGACACAATGGCTCTTTTATGGGACATTTTTGGTGAACGAATTATTTCGCGTACAAGTGATTTTAATTGGCCTTCGCGTTCACCGGATTTAACCGCTCCAGACTGTTTTCTTTGGGGTTATTAGAAAGGAAAAGTCTACATTAATAAGCCTAGAACCATCCAGCAATTAAAAAGCAATATACGCGACGAAATAAACAACATAGCGCCTGAATTTTTGCGAAAGGTTATGGAAAATGTGTTGGAAAGAGCACGAATTTGCGAAGCAGAAAATGGCCACCACTTGCGAGATATTATTTTTCATAACTATACTAAAAATATTCCCCATTTATATACTGTATTAAAAAACAAAATTAGTTATTTCTTAAATAAAAAGTTATAACGAATTCAACCCCCTTCGTTAATTTTGGGCCACCCTATATAAGATGCTGTTATTAAGTTGAAGTAGACGTTTCTAAAAATCCGTGGGAGAATGTCTGATCATGGAATAAGTTATACGATCGATTGAAGGTACAACTCCTAACCTTACTAAGTGCATATTCTACAATCTAAAGGACTCTTAATTTGCACTAATCTTTTAAGTGGTTTAGTTCAAATTAATTGAAATTAAATTGATGCCAATGCCAAAGATACTTTTTAAGCAATCGCGATTAATGGAATTTACGAATTAAATCTGAAACTATTTTTATGTTCTCTAGTTTTAATATGACACTGATGTCAGTGATAATGACACAACATTACCATAAAATAGATCAACGGAAATTAAGAAAATTTCCTTGAATTCGAGGAAAAATTATAATTTCTGTACTGACATTTTTGGGATTATATTTTTTTTGCATTAACATTATTTCAAACAATTGTAATGCTATATAATGAAACATTTCCATCAATAATGGTAATTATAAAACTTAAATATCAGAAATTATTACTATCAATTCCACCCCAATAGACCCACATACTTTATAAGCGTACATTTAAATTTTAGCCTAACTATATAGTAACGAATATTGTTGCTGTTGTTATTTTTGTAGACTGTCAAATTAAGCCAGAATGTAATCATGAAAATTTGTTGAGTTGCCAAAGTATTAGGAGGTAAATGATGGTATAATTGGATGTGGTTTTTAGAACAGCATTTGTGAAATGTTTAAATTGTTCAAATAAAAACAAGTACAAAATTAATTAAAAACTATTTCAACAAATCGTTCTAAGTGTTATTTATGTTCTAAAAGAATTTACGACTCTAAATCATTCTTTATGTGATGTGTTGAATATAGTCCTTACATTTTAGTCGACAATGGTTCATAAAAAGAGCAATTCACTTAAGGTAAAGTACTAACAATTCATGTTCTTATGTTTTTTTTTATGTTGAACTTCTCACAGAAGCTGTGTCAATAAGTGGGAACAAAAAATTTACAGCAGTCAAAGTGAAAATTTAGGAATGTATCGTATTTAGACTGTCGATAGTAAAACATCCATGGTAAGTCATTGCTAAACGTGTTTCAAAAATTGCTTTTCCAACAAATGTTCATAATTTGGTTCATAAATTTTGTTCTAGCTATTGCAAATGGAAGCCGCCGGCTATACTTATAATGATGTTTAGGATTTTAGAGAAAAATCTAATCTGTGTGAAAATATATTTCCTTTGGCATAAACAAAATTTAAAATGTAATGATAGCTAAAATAATCAAATGAACGCATGTAATTCTTAATATATAGTTAGGCTTATCACTAACTTGCTGACTGATTCGATGAATGTGCAATGCTCTTCATATAGTTTGAATTTAAGCATTAAAACAAAAGTTGTTTAAATGTATGAAAATTTGATTGCTTTTAATTTTAGCAAAGTCGCAAAAATTAAAAATGCAAAAATGCAAAATGGCAAGAACAGAAAAACGCAAAATCGAAAAAAATAAAATTGCAAAAAAAATTCTAAATTTTAAATTGCGTAAAATTCGAAACACGTATAATCGCAAAACCGGAAATTTGCACAAAGCCCAAAATCCCAAAAAACTTAAAATCGCAAAACCAATAAATGTACGAAAATTTTATGTTTTTAATTTTAGCAAAATGGCAAAATTGCAAAATAAGCAAAAATCCAAAAACACAAAAATGCAAAATCGTAAAACTGTTAAATAGCAAACATGTCAAATCCCAAAATCAAAAAAAGCGTAAAATCGTAAAAACGCAGAATCGAAAAAAGTAAAATAACAAAATCCTTAAAGCCCAAAAAAACAAAAACGCAAAATATTTTTTGAAATGTACGGCAATTTTATTGTATTTAATTTTAGCAAAATCGCAAAAACGTAAAAGTGCAAAAAAGAAGAAATGCAAGAGCATAAAAACACAAAATCTCATAAAAGTAAAATCGCAAAAATGTAAAATCGCAAAAACGCAAAATCACAAAAGCAGAAATTCAAAAACGTAAAATCGCAACAAAGAAAAAAGCGGAAAGTCGCAAAAACGTAGTATCTAAAATAAGTAAAATCGCAAACCGCAAACTCGTTAAAACTCAAAATAACCAAATGGCAAAATATTTTTTTTTAAATGTACGGATATATGATGTTATTTAACTTTAACAAAATTGCAAAAATTCAAAATGCAAAACTGTTTAAACATGTCAAATCCTAAAATCGCAAAAAGCGTAAAATCGTAAAAACGCAGAATCGAAAAAAGTAAAGTAACAAAATCCTTAAAGCCCAAGAAAGCAAAAACGCAAAATATTTTTTTAAATGTACGGCAATTCTATTGTATTTAATTTTAGCAAAATCGCACAAACGTAAAAGTGCAAAAAAGGAGAAATGCAATAAGTCAAAAATCAAAAAATACAAAAATGCAAGAACATAAAAACACAAAATCGCATAAAAGTAAATTCGCAAAAATGTGAAAGTAAAATTTGCAAAAACGCAAAATCACAAAAGCAGAAATCCAAAAACGTAAAATCGCAACAAAGCAAAAGCGGAAAGTCGCAAAAACATAGTATCTAAAATAAGTAAAATCGCAAACCGCAAACTCGATAAAACTCAAAATAACAAAATGTCAAAATATTTTTTTTTTAAATGTACGGATATATGATGTTATTTAACTTAAACAAAATTGCAAAAATTCAAAATTGCAAAATAAGAACGCCAAAAATGCAAATGCAAATGCTAAAATAAAAAATTGCAAAAATGTAATATCTCAAAAATGTTAAATTTCGAGAACACAAAATCGCAAAGACGCAAAAATCCTATTAATGCAAAATTTAAAAACGGAAAAAAGTAAAATCGCAAAACTGCAAAATCGCTAAAAACCCAAAAAAAAGCAAAAACTCAAATCAATATTTTAAAATGTACGGAAATAAGCGAAATTGCAAAAAAGCAAAACTGAGTTTGTGCTGGTGTTTGTAACTACCAAAAGTATTTCACCTAGACCCTCCTTTTATTATACCGATCATCCGTCTGTCTGTTCGTCCATTATTGTGTCCATGTTAACCTTGTAATCAAACTACAGTTTGCAAAAAAGAGTATGTTTTTACCAAATTTGGTATATTTAGTAGGTAGCGTGCTCGCCTATCATGCGAGGGGTCGTGGGTTCGATTCCCACCAGAGGCTTTGGTCTGTCGCTGCAAAAAAAAAAAAAAAAAAAAATTAACACACTACTCCCTCTTTCCTCCTTCCTATATCTATATCTTTCCTGAGATCAACATAATGCACAGCATCTGTAGGGGGCATCCCCTGAGTGTTGATTAATAAAAAAAAAAAAAAAAAAAAAATAAAAGCTTCTATCCTTCTTAGGACGAAACTTGTTGAAATTGGTAAAAATAGTGATTGATCAGACCTAGTCCCCATACAAATAATCCTTATCAGTTCGACTGAAATTATCGGAAGATCCAGATTATCATATATACACCGGCAAAATTTGGTTTATGATTTTGTCTTATACCCACTGATCAGTAGTACAAATATTAAATCGTGTAGGACCATCTTTAGTCATAGTCCACATATAAAGCTGATTCCCGATATTCACTTAAATCTAACAGAAAAACAAATATATTGCATATACCACTATATGGCCAAATGACTTTGTGCTGATGTTTGTAAAAACCAAAAATATTTGACCTAGACCCATCTCTTATTATACCGATCGACTCTGAATCATTTTCTGAGTCAATTTATAGATATGCGTTCGTCCGTCTGTCCGTCCGTCCGTCTGTGTATCCATATAAACCTTGTAATCAAACTACAGGTCAAAATTGGAATATATTTTAATGACATGTAGTATATGATCTTCTATCGGCTATAGGATGAACGCATTTGAATTGGTGTTCAGACCTAGTCCCCATACAAATGATCCTATGTGATCGACCGAAATTGCCATAAGATCCAAATTATTATATAGATCTCGGTCAAATTGGGTTTGTTTATGTTTATTACATCCATTTATCAGTAGTCCAAAATTAAATCCTATAGGACAATTCTTAGTCATAGCCCCCATATAAGCAGCTTCCCGATCTTCCCTTAAATTTTTCAAAAAAACAAAAATATTGCACAGGTTTTTCTCAAATTTGGTATTTATACATTTTTGCAAAAAATAAGTGGCCTTACCAAATATGGTCAGGATCGATCTGTTTTTCTACCTTCTCCCCATATAAATGTAACATCCGATATGAACTTTTTCATATCCGAAGGCAAAAAAATTAATAACACTGCCACTCAAATTTGGTCTGTGCTTATTTTCTATATCTAATTAGTTGGACCTAAGTGATAGGGTCTCTAAGCACATCGTATAGGGTATCGTAAAGTCGGCCTAGACTGAATATGATTTTCTTACTTGTTTTTTTAAAATTTGTTTTATAAATGTTTTTAAGAAAAGTAAGTTCTTTACTAAATATGTTCATTACAAATAGTTCCATTTTTTATCCATTTTTATAACATAATAAACTTTTTCATATGTGCACGCCACAAATCTATAATATTAATAGGCTAGGCGATTTCTTGTGACCGATGTTTTGTTCTACCATTTTATCCCGATTTTGACCAAACAGATATTATTTGAAAGGTTTTACTTTTTAGCCGTTTTGCAGATTTACAGATTTTTAAATTTTTTTCTTTATTTTGAGTAAATTGCATTTTAAGTTGCTACTAACGCATACATAAAATTATACATAAGCTATGTGTGTTTTTTTAAATTTGTGAATGTGTTTGTTAATGAGTTTATTATCTTCATTCACAATAATAATAAACCATAAATGTGTTGGTTTGTGAATTGGCGAAGTTGAAAAATAAAGCCGCCTAGAAAGTGTACTCGAATGTCGAGCGTTGAATCTGCTAGTTAATAATAGCTCCACTAAAATTTGGTGTATATTTATTTTCTCTATTCAGTTATTGCCTCAGCAAAGTTAGATCCAAGACCCTCTCTCGAAACGTATGATGTAGGGTATCGTATAATCGATCTAGAACGACTATAATTTTCTTACTTGCTATAATTCAACTTAACTATTTTACAGTCGAAAAATGTTTTGAATTTTTGAAAAAAAAAAATGTTTTTTAATTAGCTTGTCCTTCAATATAAAACAACTTTATTGGAAATTATAAAAAATCACTGGGACAAATATTCGTAATACTTAATAATTACAAAAATTAAAGCATCTGGGGAAGAAATAAAAAAATTCAAAAGAAAACAAGTAAGAAAATTATAGTCGGTCTAGACCGACTATACGATATCCTATACCATGCGTTTAGAGACCCTATCTCTTAGACCCAACTAATTGGATATAGAAAATAAGCATAAAACAAATTTGAGTGGCATATTTATTAATTTTTTTGGCTGCAGATATGAAAAAGTTCATATCGGATGCTATGTCTATATGGGGACTAGGTCCAAAAATGGACCGATCCTGACCATGGTTGGCAAATTCTCTTGTATTTTGTAAAAATAAATACAATCAATATTTGAGATGAATCATTGAAATGTTTGTGTTTTTTGATAGATTTAAGTGAAGATCGGGAAGCAGCTCTATATGGGGCCTATGACTAAGAGTTGTCCCATAGGGACCGTTTTTGGACTATTCATTAATGGATGTAATAAACACATACAAACCCAATTTGACTAGGATCTATACGACAATTTGGATCATATGGCAATATATATCGATTTCATAGGGGTCATTTGTATGGGGGCTAGGTCTGAACATGGACCGATTCTCACCAATTTCAATAGCTTTCATTCCACGGCCGATAGAAGCTTATGTACCAAAGTTCATCAAAATATATTCATATTTGCGACCTGTAGTTTGATTACAAGGTTTACATGGACACACAGACGGACGGATATTGCTAAATCGACTCAAAAAGTGAATCTGATTCGATCGGTATTATAAAAGATGGGTCATTATACTCAAACCACAGTGTTATAGGGTACAGAGAGAAAAATTGGAAATTTTTAAAAATCACTCGATCAAATATTCCTATTACTTTGAAAAGAGCTGAGTTTTAGCTCAAATTGAAGCACTGGTGAACAAAATGGTTGAAATTCTTCACCTTATTTTTTGAGTTGACAGATCGAAATATTGTGGGTACAATATTGCAAATATTGTGAATTCACAATATTAAATGAAACGAATTTTAATAAATACTAGCATAGCCCAGCACTCGAAATTCGAGTGTTAATTCTAGGAAATTTAATTATACCCTATACCACTATGTGGTTTGGGTATAATGACTTTGTGCTGCTGTTTGTAACAACCAAAAATATTTGACCTAGACCCATCTTTAATTATACCGATCGAATCAGAATCACTTTCTGAGTTGATTTAACAATGTCCGTCCGTCCGTCCGTCTGTGTGTCCATGTAAACCTTTTAATCAAACTGCAGGTCGCAAATATGAATACATTTTGATGAAATTTGGTATATAAGCTTTTGTCAGCTATGGGATGAACGCTATTCAAATTGGTGAGAATCGGTCCATGTTCAGACCTAGCCCCCATACAAATTACCCATATGAAATGGACATAAATTGCCATAAGATCCAAATTGTCATATAGATCTTACTCAAATTGGGTTTGTATGCGTTCATTACATCCATTAATGAGTAGTCCAAAAATGATCCCTTTGACCCCACATAGAGCTGCTTCCCGATCTTCACTTAAATCTATTAAAAAACAAAAATATTGCACTGATTCTTCTCAAATTTTGTTTATATATATTTTTCCAAAATACAAGAGACTTTACCAAACATGATCAGGATCGGTCCATTTTTGGACCTAGTCCCTATATAGATATAGCATCCGATATTAACTTTTTCATATCTGCAGCCAAAAAAATTAATAAAAATCCCACTCAAATTTGGTTTTTGCTTTTTTTCTATGTCCAGTTAGTTGGGCCTAAGAGATAGGGTTTCAAAACGCATGGTATAGGGTATCGTATAGTCGGTCTAGACCGACTATAATTTTCTTACTTGTTTTTTCTTTAAATTTTTTCTTCTAATGTTCTTTTTTTTTAAATCTATATATCGAGGGTTTATATTCAAAAGTGCTATCTGCAATTTACAATATAATTTATGCTTAGTTTCAACTTTTTTCTAAGATATCTATAATAATGATTGTAATTTTCAACATCAATAGTAATGAATAAATTGGTGGTCCTCGCTTTACTCAAAATTTTTTTTAAAGCAGATAACACATTTTGAATATAAAAAAAATTTTAATCTTCTATAAATATAAAATTCATTTTCTGTTTGTTTGTTTGACCGCTATACAAATTTTTATTTTTCAACGGATTTCTCTGAAATTTGGTAAACACTATCCTTGTACTCCAGGGAAAGTCACCATATGCTTCCTATCGGCCACGCCTATACAAACTTTTATTTTTCAACGGATTACTCTGAAATTTGGTGAGGTCACCGTATGCTTCTTACCGGCTACGCCCAATTTTACGCCCACTTCTTCTATATAATTCATCTTCTGTTTTTTGGTAGAAATTTTTATTTTTCAACGGCTTTCTCCGAAATTTAGTACATACTCCAGGGAGGGTCGCCATATGGTTCTTACTGGCCACGCCTACTTTTACACCTACCTTTTATAAAAAATTCATTTTCTGTTGTTTGGTATATATGTTCTACACATAAATTTTTAATATTTCAACGGATTTCTCGAAAATTTTTGTACACACGGAAAAAACTTCGCGATGAAAAAATTTCCCAAATTTAAAAAAAAGTCCCCAAAAGAAATGAACAAACTCCTCAATTTCTCTAAAAAATTAAATAAAAAAATTAACTTACTCCCCAAATTCATTCTTAAAGTTTTACATATTTTTATTTAATTAATTTTGTATGTATATGTTAAGAATTATTCGACCTTTGAAATTTATGTAATTTCCCAAAATAAATAAGCTCGAGGTCATGATTTTGATTTAATTTTGTAAAATATTTATTTAAGTGAAAATTTGCAAACTGCTCTCAATATCTGTCCTGCAATATACGCATTTAAAATCTGTATTCTTTGCACTAGCATCATTGCGGTGCGCGGAGGCGGCGCACGGATATTTTGGCGATTAAAACAAGTTAACAATAACTGCGCGGCAGCACGGGTATGGCTGCCAAATGCGCGGAAGCGGAGCGCGGACGCGGAACACAGCTCAGCTAAAATATCGCAATGATCTGAAAAATATATTTTGGCGATTAAATTAAGGTGACGATAACTGCGAGGCAGCATGGGTGTAGCTGCCAAACGCGCGGAAAACAGCTCAGCTTAAATATCACAATGATCTGAAAAATATATTTTGGTGATTCAAATAAATTGACGACAACTGCGCGGAAGCACGGGTGTAGCTGCTAAATACGCGGACCCGAGAGGCTAGCGGAACACAGCTCAGTGAAAAGACTTATGATAACTTTGACCTACGTATGTGCAATAATTACCTGTTGATCCAAATAGGCCACACATATACTATAAGCAGTTGCTTAAAGCAACTTTGCGGCACAATTTTAAACATCGCATCCATTTTCCGTTTTTGAAACTTCTATAAATTTTACGTCTCTGCTCAATGATGATCATTTATTGAATGAAGTAATTCAATTTTTAAAAGTTCTGATTTGCAAACGGTTCCCTTATATTTGATGTTAACAAAATAAATAAACTTAAAAAAAAAAAAACTTAAATCGGTTTCGCAACTTATTTTTGAAGCATTTTTGCTGTAGCGTCTTATAAAAAAACTTCTGATTTAAAAAAACCAAAAAAAATTTTTAAATTGAAATAAAAAATGAATTTACTCCCCAAAAAAACGTAAAAATTTTTGGGGAGGAAGTTAATTTTTTGGGGAATTTGTTCATTGGGGACTAAGTACTCATCACCTGGTAAGCACAGTGAAGCATTTTTCAAGTCAAAGGCCTTTGGATACCGGGCAAGACCAGTTAAAAACAGCTAGTAATTGTAATGATTATTAGATTGTTATTATGTTCTAATTGATCATTATTGTACATATTTTCTTAGAGTGTAAGACATAGATTAAGTTGACAACATTGTAAATTAGTTGTTAAGAATAAGATGTAAATTAGTTGTTAAGAATAAGATGGCAACATTTTAGATGACTTGTATAAAAAGTTATATAGAAAAAGAATTTCTTAACCACACAACCAGCGAGTGAAAATTCCATTATAGAAAGTTGTAAAAACAACATTATTAAATAAATCTTAAAAAACTAAAATAACTATAATTGTTACAGTAATAAATAATTTTATAAGAGCATAACTGCTGTATGCTAATAAATTTTAGGCAATTTTAGACAATTCAACACAGGGCCTGTGGTATACAATTCTAATGAAATTCGATTAATTCTGACTTGGCTAAAATTAATTAGCATATGTTTAGGGTCTTATAAAATATTTTTTTTATTAATATTTTGTTTTATTTAAATTATTATGTTTTTAACACATATTATACATAAATTTTACACTTCTGGACTTCTCCTCTATATGAGCTACAACTATGCGAATTTTCAGACTCCTCCGTGCCCGGATTATGGTTAAAAAGGGATGAGAAAATTTTACTTCACGTATCAATATATAGATTTCGCGTATATTAAATTAAGGTGTTTTCCATTTCTCAACGGGTGCCTGAGAAGAATTCCAACAAATTAATTAGAAATAGCATGCATTTAAGAATTCCTTTAATAAACGATAACTCAAATAAGCATTTATAAAAAAACTATTTTAATAGTATTATTCCTATTAAGCTCTCAAAAATTAAACCAATAATTGAGAATGGGCTTGCATATAAACCACAACATCAATCTCTAACACTTACATCACAAAATAAAACTTTTAAAACCACATTATTTACTTAAGGTTTACATAAAACTATCATCATACTTACAAATACATAAATTTTAACATCCTGTATAATTGTCACAATTATTTAAAGTCTTTATTTAAATAGAATTGATGATTTTGTTAACTTACCACAAGAGATGATGTTACTTTTTCTCTTCATCCAGCCACTTATATCAAATGACAAAGACATGAGGATGCAATCATGACAATTTTTCATCACCACAATGCTTGTGGAGGAGCAAAACGGTCTGCATGCTTAAAGAAAGAGAATGTACTGAAAGAAAACAAAAGCCAACTTAAGTGACTTTGAAAAATTGCAGCAAATCAAATTAAGGCCACAGAACATAAAAATAGTATTAGGACAAGAAGCAAAAAAACACAATAATTTGAGAAATGTTGGCAGTTTTTATTATTTCCATTATAAAAGAAAAGCTGAGAAACCCAGCAAAGTATTTTCCACTACAATAAACTTTGAAGCAACCTTTTCATATCTTCAAACAGTTTCTGATCCGATCTACACTCTGGATTCCAATTAATATCAGTCATGTAAGTATTTTGCATTTTTTAAAATTGTATTTTAGCTACAAAAAGTTAAGCTTATACTTTTAAAATTAATACTGTAAAGTTTTGCTGGGCAACAAACAGGCAAAGCCAACTCGGTAAGTATGAAACAAACAAACAACTATTGTTTTAAGTGTTTTTTTTTTACTTGAGCTCTTAAAAAACTGTTGTTTTTTAATAAATATTCGTAGTTAAATAAAGGACCCCACGAAAACTGAAAATAAAATAATAAGACAAAAAAAATCAAAACAGAACAGAACAGAAATAACTACAAAAAAAGTAATTGAATTTTTTACAAAATATTTCTCTCATTGTTAACAGCAACAACAGCAATGGTAAATGTAGAAAATTCTTATGATTCGTTTTTGTTTCTGGTTAAACAATAAGTGCTCGCTTATACAGAAGAAATATATTCTAAAACAAGTAAGAAATCTATAGTCGGTCTAGACCGATAGAAGCTTATGTACCAAATTTCATCAAAATATATTCATATTTGCGACCTGCAGTTTGATTAAAAGGTTTACATGGACACACAGACGGACGGACGGACGGACGGACGGACATTGTTAAATCAACTCAGAAAGTGATTCTGATTCGATCGGTATAATTAAAGATGGGTCTAGGTCAAATATTTTTGGTTGTTACAAACAGCAGCACAAAGTCATTATACCCAAACCACATAGTGGTGTAGGGTATATATACAATAATTTATCATTGACTAAAGCAACAGAAATTATGTCTTTGACATTTTGTTCTTAATACCCATTATTAAAGCAGTGGCGATGAATTATAAACACTAAAAACTGGCTAAATCGAAACCCTAAAAATTTGGAACCAACCATATTTTGAAACAAAAATCAAGTTTTTTTTTTATATAAAATTAATGGAAAACTTGACTTAATGGACTTTATTTTAAGATCCTAATGTTTCGAAAAATTATCTTTTGAAACTGCATGCAAAACTTAATGATGTTTTTATACCCTATACCACTATGTGGTTTGGGTAATTTGACTTTGTGTTGCTGTTTGTAACTACCAAAAATATTTAACCTAGACCCATCTTTTATTATACCGATCGAATCAGAATCACTATCTGATTCGATTTAACGATGTCCGTCCTTGTGTCCGTCCGTCCGTCCGTCTGTGCGTCCATGTAAAGCTTGTAATCACACTGCAGGTCGCAAATATATTTTGATGAAATTTGGTATATTAGCTTTTATCAGCCATGTGATGATTGAAATTGGTGAGAATCCGTCCATATTCAGACCTAGCCCCCATACAAATGACCCCTATGAATTCAACATAAATTGCCATAAGATCCAAATTATCACATAAATCTTAGTCAAACTGGGTTTGTATGTGTTTATTACATCCATTAATCAGTAGTCCAAAAATGATCCCTATGGGATAACTCTTAGTCATATGCCCCATATAGAGCTGCTTCCCGATCTTCACTTAAATCTATCAAAAAACAAAAATATTGCACGGATTCTTTTCGATTTTTTTTGTATATTTTTTGCAAAATACAAGAGACTTTACCAAACAGGGTCAGGATCGGTCCATTTTTGGGCCTAGTCCACCATATAGATATAGCATCCGATATGAACTTTTTCATATCTGCAGCCAAAAAAATTAATAAAAATCCCACCCAAATTTGGTTTATGCTTATTCTCTATATCCATTTAGTTGGGCCTGAGAGTTAGGGTCTCTAAACGTATAGGGTATCGTATAGTCGGTCTAGACTGACTTTAATTTTCTTACTTGTTTCTTAATTGGCAAGGCGATTTCTTGTGGCCGATATAAAGGGTTTTTTCAATAAGAGCGCTACAAAAGTTTTTTTAAATAAAACAAAAACGGTTTTGGATATCAATGAAATTCTTTATCCCTGTGAAAGTACGTTCGATGCCATTATATATGGAAATCGATCTCTTTTACTTGGCCACCACGGGCACGCTTGGAGAAGTCCAGACGCTGAACCCAATTTTCGATGGTTTTCAAGCATAAATCGGCCGATACTGCTGCGATTTCACGTTCGATATTCGTACGAAGTTCATCAATCGTCGCTGGCTTGTTGGCATAGACCATAGACTTGACGTAGCCCTACATGAAATAGTCCAACGGCGTCAAATCGCACGACCGAGGCGGCCAATCGACTGGACCATTTCGTGAGATAACACGTTCTCCAAACTTGGTTTCCAATAAATTGATTGTGACATTCGCTGTGTGGCTTGTGGCGCCGTCCTGTTGGAACCACATGTCCTCCAAATCCATATCATCCAATTGGGGCCAAAAATATTCGGTTATCATTGAACGGTAGCGATTCCCATTAACAGTAACGTGCCGGTCTTGATCATCACGGAAGAAGTACGGCCCAATGACGCCACCGGCCCATAAACCGCACCAAACCATAATTTTTTCGGAATGCTATGATGACTCATGGAGTAAGTGTGGATTGCTGTCTGACCAATAACGCATATTTTGTTTATTGACGAAGCCAATCAGCCAGAAATGAGCCTCATCGCTGAAGATGATTTTTCGATGAAAATCCGAATCATATTCAAGTTGTTGCTCAGCCCAATTCACGAACATACGACGCTTCTGGTGGTCAAGCTACTTCAGTTCTTGCGTCAATTTGATCTTGTAACGATGTAAGCCAAGATATTTTCGCAAAATTCGCAACAACGACGTCACAGAGATGCCCAACGCTTGAGAACGACGTGTGAAAGACACATTTGGGCTTTCTTCAACTGAAGCCTCAGCGGCAGCAATATTCTCGACACTACGGGCACTTCTTTGTCTCACTGGCACGGGAACATTTTGTACTGTGCCTGTGGATTCAAATTTTTCCACTATACGCTCAATTGTTGATCTGCTAGGATGATTATGACGACCATAAATTGGACGTAGCGCTCTTAACGTTGAGGCCACTGACTCCGAATTTCGGTAGTAAATTTTAATAATTTCGACTCGTTGTTGGCTCGTATATCTTCCCATCATGATATGGCAGGCCTTACTGAAAAGAAATGTCAAAAGAGCGGCAAGAAATATGGCGTCGTTTGCTGTCCCTGTCTTTCTACTTTTGTAGCGTCCCTGTTGAAAAACCCTTTACATATATATAGTTACCAACCGATTTTGACCAAAAATACCTCATTTGAAAGGTATTTTTTCTTTTTAGCGGTTTACAATATTTACAGATTTGCGACGTCTGGAACATTTTTTTTGAGTAAAACGCATTTAAGTTGCTACGAATACATACATAAAACATATATTTAAGCTTCAAATAAAAGATTACACAAATGCTGTGTGTGTGTTTAGTGAATTTGTGTTTAGAGCCTTTAGGCTCTTATAAAATTATTTATTAATAAACCCAGTTATATATCCTCTGTGTGTTAAACAAATATTTATAATTGTATGAAAAAATAAATTTTACTAGAATTTGTACTCGAATTTCGAGGACTGGGCTCTCCTAGTACGATTTAAAGGGCTTTAGTTTTACAAAAATTAAGTTTTTATGTAAGAAAAAATCATAAAAAACATATAGTCGGGCCAGACTAATTATACGATCCCTTTACCATGAGTTTCGGAACGAGTATTAGGACAAACCTTGCTGGGTGAGATCATTATGAACGCAGAATATTAGCAAACTAAGGTAAGATTTTCTGTAAACATATTTACGCTTACATGGCATGCGAATGTAGTGAGGGGAACTAGGTCCAAAATACTCCGATTGTGGTCGGCCATGTCATACACCAACGACATTTGAAAAAAAAACTGTGTTGTTAGAACGACTTTAGATGGATTTAGTTGAATGCCATGAGCATTTTATACGGAGACTAAGACTAGAATTGGTCGTACACAGCATATTTTGGACTGATGAATTTAGAGGTGTAATTATGGCCTATTATTAAGACGTTTAAGATATCTTAAGATCATCGTAACCAGTACATCAAGGTAAGCATATTGTAGGCCTTTCGTGGACAATCGAAGCACAAATAGGTTTACTGATGTGTCGGAAATGAATTTGGCAGATTCTATTATACTTTGTGATAGGATAAATTTTGGAGAAGTTTTCAAGGGCGTGCATATTTAAATTTTTTTTAGTGATCATGCAGTACGTCCTGCGCGTTCCTTACAAACATATATATCTTAACTTTCACTGTGTCCAAGAAGCAGAGTAACTCCATTCTGAATTTCTCAGGAATCTCTGCCTGCAGGGAAATGAGATCGCGAACGAAAAGTGGTATAGGGTTAAAAAATGCTTTCTTCACTTAAAATAAGAACGACCAAAAATCCATTTTAGAGAAAAAAGAAATTAACAAATACGACAAATACCTATACCATGAATTTCGAGAGAGGGTCTTGAATACAACTTTGCTGAGGCAATAACTGGATGTAGAAAATAAGCATAAACCAAATGTTAGTGCTACTGTTATCATTTTGTGGCGTTCAGATGTGCAAAATTTCATATCTGATATTAATTTTAAATGGAGATTGGGTCAAAATATTGGGTGATCATGACCATATTTAATAAAATCAGATAGTAAATTCAAATGAATATCGGTAATCAGCTTTAGCTAATTAGCGAAAGTATGTATGTTTGTTTGTAGCTTATAGGAGGCTAAACCATAGGGCAAATCTTCCTGAAATATTTAAAGAGTCTTACTGTGTATCTGGAAGGAACTATGAGCTATATATTTTTTGACAAAGCGAATTTTTAATATTATATATATTGAGTACTATGACAGCAAGTGCTTCGTAAATTTGTATGAGGTCAGCTATTATTAATGTTAGTAGCCATGCCGAAAATGGGAGGGATGGGATTAGTGGGCGTGGTACCTCCCATACAAAGTAATTGTTCAATATCATATATCTCGAGTACTACGACAGAGACAGCTTTGGCAATTTATCTGAGGTCATCTATTACTAATGTGAGTAGTCGGACAAAAAATGGGCGCGATCAAACTAATGGGCGTGCCACTCCCCATTCAAAGTAAATTATAAATATCAAATATCTGTAGTACTGTCATAGTGAGAGCCTTGGGCCTTGGCGTGAGCCCATAAGTATTGAGTAGTCGGACAAAAAAATATATGAAAATATATGAAGTACTATGAAAACGACAGTCCTGAAACTTTTTACAAATACACTAATTACCAATGTGAGTAGTCGTGGGAAATATGGGCGGAATATCCAATTCAAAAATCACCAAAATCAAAAATCACCAAAATCAAAAATCGTTAAAATCAAAAATCGGCAAAAAAAAAAAAATATAGAGAAAAATAAAAATCGCCAAAAACAAAAATCTTCAAAATCAAAAATCAAAAATTGCCAAATCAAAAATTGCCAAAATCAAAAATCTCTAAAATAAAAAATCATTAAGAGTTGCCGGATTTAATTTGGAAAAACCACGTTTTTGTCATGGACAGCTATATGTAGTTACTCCAGAGAAGGAACGCCGAAAATTTGATGATTTTAAAACCGAATGAAAAAACGAAAAATATGGTAAAAAAAAATATATAATAAAATATGTTTTAATTGTACAATACAAATTTCGTAGGAAAAATTGGTTATGAAAACATAAATGTCAGTAAGTCTCGGTAAGTTGTAGCGAAGCACGATAGGTCATACTAGTATATATCTATATGATAATTTGTATCCTACGATAATTTTAGTCGGTTTGACAGGGGTTATATGTATTGAGACTAGGTCTGAGCATTTACCGATTTTCACCAAGTTCATAGCTTTCGTCGTATGATCGATAAAAGCTTATATAGCAAATTTCACAAAAATATATTCATGTTTGCGACCTGTAGTTTCATTGCAAGGTTTACGTGGAAACATAGACGGACGGACGGACAGACAGACAAATCGACTAGGCAAGTGATTTTGATTCGATTGGTATAATCAGCACAAACTCATTGTAACATGACCGCATATTGTATAGTGTGTAAACATGAATTTTTCTCTTAATAAAATAGATCAAAAGACCTTTAATCTGGAAACAGTTGTTTTTTGTACGAAAAAACCATATATACAAAGAAATAAATAAATAATCTAACCCATAAAAACAAAGTTTTTATTAAAACTCTTTCTTTCCTTATGCATATGAGTTTTTAATCACTCCATGACTGTACTCGACTTTGCCTGACTATCTTAAAATTAATCTTTAGCCACAACAAGTCTATGGACAAAGTTTCAGATCGATCGGATGAGGGGAAATGGGGTTTATATCACTCCGTGACTATGCGTGACTATGTCAAAGTTAATCTTTGGCCACAACAAGTCTATGGACAAAGTTTCAGATCGATCGAATGAGGGGAAATGGGGTTTATATAACTTCGTGACTATGTGTGACTATGTCAAAGTTAATCTTTGGCCACAACTATGGACAAAGTTTCAGATCGATCGGATAAGGACAAATGGGTTTTAAATCACTCCGTGACTATGCGTGACTGTGCGTGACTATGTCAAAGTTAATCTTTTTTTTACAGCAAGTGTATGGACAAAGTTTCAGACCGATCGGATGAGGGGAAGTGAGGTTTCAATATATCCTTGACTGTGCGTGATTATATCAAAGTTAATTTTTTTTCACAGCAAGTGAAGTTTCAAATCGATCAGATGATAGGAAATGACATTTAGATCACTCAGTGACTGTGCGTGGCTATAATCACCGCAAGACTATGGGCCAAGTTTCAGATGAATTAGATAAGGGAGAATGGGGTTGAACCACGACAGACCGACAGACAGAGAATATGAGTTAAAATAAAGAGTTTAAAAAGGATCTTCTCGGAAACTAAAGCTGCGTTCACACTACGTGTTTTGCTTGTGTTTTGCTTGTGTTTTTCTTAGTTTTTAACACATGTAATTTGTACACATAGTGTGAACCCTTTCAAACATTGTTTATGTACAACACATTTTGCAAGACATATGTAAATTTTTCAATTAGAGCAGGTTCTATTTTGGCAAGACAAACATATGAAAATACAACACTGCTTGTGGCGAAAAAAAAACAGAGTAAATTATAAAGATTAATATTGAAAGAAAAATAAATTGTTTAATATTAATTAACAATTAAAAAATATATAACTTTATTTTTAACAATAAATTTTTGTAAATTCACAGATTAAATCAGCTGTCGTTTACATTTAGAGGTTATGTCATACGGAAATACATATATACGTTTGAGCACAAAAATTATGAGTCGTATGTAAAACGCCAATTTTGACACACACACGGAATTACGTATGGATCGTAAAACTGAATTTACATATGGAAAATACACATACACATAGTTTAAACACACCTTATATAAGAGAGGACAAAAAGTTCTTTAATATGGGATCGAAAATCCAGTTTTATACAAAAAAAAAAAAAAACTAAATCAGAGCAAAAATTGTTTTAATTTAGGATCAGCTATTTTTTCACCAAACATCTAATTTTAGATGAGAAATCAAAAAAAAAAAAAATTATATCCGGTTACAAATAAGTTTAAAAAAAATTTTTTTCCATTGTGTTCGGTAGACAGCCCTAGTAATGGTTTCATTCGGTTTAAGCAATTCCTAATACACAACAAGAATGACCAGGTGGTCTCCATTAATTCTTTTTTTTTGCATTATCAGTTTTGGTCACCAGTAATACACGGTACAGAAAACCTTTCGTTTATGCCTGGCATGCAGCACTTCATACGTTGAAAATCGCCGCTCAAAGTTTCACGGCATCAGTTCATATGGAAGCCAAATTCCTTGTTTCTGAATCATTACCAATGATTTTAAATGGTGTAAAACTGCTTGTTGAGTCGAGTTATTCACGAATCATAATTCAATAATGCTTTCAATTCTGCGCCTTCGTTCTTTGTAGTCTTCTTTGTAATATGCTATATTCGGACAATAAATCATTTTTTAAACTTAGTCCAATAGACTTATAAATTATTTAAAATTATATTGAATTTTCATTTTGAAATTAAATTAAAGTAAATAAATTTTGCAATGAAAACGCAAAATAATCTTTACCAAATCTGTTGGGATATTTGCATAAATTATAATCTAAAACAAAAGAAGATAAACAATGTCAATGCACGTACACAGCAATGTTCGCTTGTTAATATTATTACTTAAACTAAGCTTTCGAAAAACAATTTTCATAAGTGATAAAGCCTCACACAAAATAGAATAACTTCTTGTCGCTTTGTGTGACAAAGTGCCAAATTGCAAAATATCAACTTGAATACAGTTTATGAATACATAAACAGTATGACAAATATTTTCCAAAACACTAAGACAAAAATGTAACAGCTTGAAATATGAAACTTAAAAATTAATTTCATCTTATATAAGTATATGTTCAGTATATATATATATTTGCCAGCCTCTAAACTACGCTGACAATGCAAGCAAATGTTAGCAAATAAATTGCGTGTAAGTGTGAGTGTAAGTATAGCTAAGTGGTTTTATTGTGTATGTAATTATATATTACATACAAGTACAGAAATGTGTTTGCTCATGAATCTATCTGGTCATGTGATTGTACAATAATATTTTTTTTTGGCAAAATATCAAAAAAGTAACAGAAAAAATAACAAAAGAAAGTTTCATTTTATGAATAGATTTTTAAAGATACTCATAGAAAGTAACACGTAGTTAAACAAATGCCAAACATATTAGAGCCATAAAATAGAATTGCCAAAAAAAAAAAAGAAGAAGGCAAAACTTTGCCACCACAAGTCACAAATCACAAGTACATTTTATATACATTTCTGGCAATTATGTTTTTAGCAACAACATTTTTTGAGAAAAGTGTGACCAACTTCAAAAAGATTTTAGAATTTAAGTTTCAAAATTAAGACGAAAGAAAAAAACGACTGTATTGTAACAAGCATTATTATTTATTATTTATTTAATAGATACATTTACAAATATAACAAGTAAGAGTGTTAAATTCGGCTGTGCCGAATCTTTGATACCCTCCACCACGGTTTGAGTATTGATAATAAATGTAAACAAAATATTGGAAAAATATGCATGCGTTTCCGGTTATATGACATAACTTCTCGTTTAATTAAGTTTTTGCTAATTAAATACCTCGCCCTAACCTCCATTGCAAAGGTAATGGTTGCGTAGGGTGGCCATATGTATTAAATCGTGGTAATTGGAGATGGCTGTATAGTTTCTTTTAACTGGCGAAATATTTTTTCAAAATAATAACCAAAAAAAAAGCTCTCTCAAAACATAGAGCATAAATTTATAATAATAAATAATCAAATTAGGGATGCCAAACGCAAAAAAACCAAATGTCCCAAACATTTTAATTTGTTATCTTTATTTTCTGAAAAACTTCAAATATTCATCCAAAAAAATTGTGAAAATTTATATATAAAAAATAACATTCTCAACAAATTGCGTTTATTTATGTAACAATTTTTATGTTCGCAATTCTTAAGTATCTTTTGAGGTTTTCTAAACTTCATTGAATTTAAATTAATGTTTTCTGTAGTCCAATTCTGTAAATTTCAACGATCCGACAATCGCAAAATTTATCGACAGCTATTGTTGTTTTTATTTATTTAAATTGTAAACGGGTGGCATCTCTGTCAAAATAAGCGAGAAACACAAAAAAGAATAGAAAAAAAACAAATTACTTCGTGTTTGACAGGATGATTTTATCTTTATGTTTAATATCTTTATTTTTTTTTACTAATATTTCTGTTTATTTATTTGAAAATGAAATAATGAATTTAATATGCTATTTAATTTTTTTATTTATATAAAAAAGTTTTTTAATAGAAGCAAAATATTTTCACTATTTTATGATTTTTATTTATGTATGACGACATTTCATCCAAAAAATTTAAGTTTTTATCGATTGAATAAACAACACAAAAATGGTTGTCGTTTAGCTGATTTTAACAATAGCGAATATCGTTTAAAAATTTTACTGATAATTTTGCTTTTCTTTTTTTTAACGATTCGACCATCGTTAAAGAAATTACTGAAAAGCAATTAATTTCTCCTGAATGCCAATATTTTTTTTATATGTAAACATTTTTTAATTGTAAACATATTTGGTGTTTTTTTTGAAATTTGATGTAATTGATGTCTTCTAAATTTAAAATTATTATTTCCGACGTTTTGATATGATTTTCTGAAATTCAGTTAATATTTTCTAATTTATAATTGGAAATTTTAATTCCAGTTTTAAGAATTGATATTTTCTTAAATTTGAATGGAAAATTTAAAAAGTGCAATTTTGTATTTATGTGAATAATAATGCTTTAGTAATTATAAACAATTTTTAAAAATTAGATGTAATCGCAATCAGATATTTTGTAGGTAAAGCAGAATAATAATTCTATATAACTATGTAGAACTGTTTTGAAAGCAAAAAACTCATTGATGAACTCGGTAACTCTATTTTGTAAAGAGAACAAAAAGTTAATATGTCAAACTTATGTTCATATTTTTAAAAGAATAATGAAAAAACGTATGAAATAAAAGACCAGCCCGAGAATACTTTTAACATTGTTCTGTATGATATCTAGTTGAAAATATTGACATTCATGTTAAAATAGAAATAACTACTGCAAAGCTAATTAGAACAAAAATTGTGGCGCCATCTACTGTGGCATAGTCACGCTGAGCAAAATGAAGTGACACTCTGTTAATGCAAAAGAAATGCATTTTCCCCCCAACAAAATATTGCAGAATTTTATGTAAATAAAATAATATACCGATTTAATTCTAACATGCAGTTGTTATGGATATACATATATATAATATATGTATATTATTTGTATTATTTAATATGTTCATGTATGTATATGTAGATATTATTTGCTAAATTTACATTGTTTTTTTTTATTAACAACTAGGTATTTTAGCATTATTTGCTTTAGATGTTGGTGAATTTTTACTCCCTTCATATTAACTCGTAGTGTCTGCTTGTCGAAAAAATTTTGGATCGATTTTACCCCTTTCACCTGACCCAATCGATCTGAAACTTTGCAGGCAGGCTCGTTGCAATGACAGAAATTATCTAGTGTATTTTTTTTAGTGATGCCAAAACAATGGAAACTTTTAAAATTTTCTACCAGATTTGCTAAAAAAATGTACAAAGGGTTAGTTTTTATTATATTATTACCACAAAGACCACAATAAAAATAAGTCCAGCTATGACAACAATACAACATTTAGAATAACAACAAGAACAATATAGAAACATCATATTTTTAAATTTTTTTTACTTTTTCAGAGATTTCCCTGGACCTGTTCCTCCAATTTTAATGATTTTTGAAACAGAAATCTTCCCATGAATTTGGTAAATCATTCTTACTAAAAGTGATCTCCTTAGCTATCTTATTGAGGACCTGATCGTGACAAGAACAACATAGAAAATTATATTTTTTCAAGACTTTTTTTAGTTCTTCTCGGGCCCTAATCAACCGATTTGGACGATTTTAAATAGCAAACTTTTCAGGATGTTACTGAATTATTTTTTATATCAACGAGCATCCTATCTGCCCGATTGATGCCGTCATCGTGATTTCCACAGACGGACAGACGGACATTGCTATATCAACTCCGGTTGTTATAAGGATCACAAATATATGTATTTTATGGGGTCCAAATTTTTTTTTCTAATTATTACAAACGGAACGACAAACTTATATATACCCTCTGCACACTGGAGTGGAGGGTATAAAAACAAAATTTGTTTAAATGTAAATAATGATCTACAAATGGCATAAAATATAATCGTGAGCCAGATTGGCAGAATTATAGCTGTTAAAAAGAAATTCATAAACTAAAGTTGTTTACATAAGTTATTTAACAAAAGTATTAGGTATAATAAATATTTATTATTTATTTATCTATAAAATTCATATTTTAAAAAGGATTTCAGAAAATTCATTTAATATCAATTTTCTACAGTTTAATCAGGATTCCAAATAATTGACAAGAGAACCAAGATTAAAGCCGTCTCCGTTTATTTAGAACATCGAGAAGGTTTAGTTGATGTTTGTTGAAAAATACAGTTCTAAATCCATTATACTGTACAACAAAATCAACTTATTTCCAAAATTACAAGATCCGGCCTATAAATTTTGATGGAAGAGAGAAAAAAATAGACACGTGTATCGGCGTTTAGAAAGTATGATCAAAATTTCATTTGAGGGGGGGCGTTAAAATTTCCCAGCTCTGGAAAGAGCAGAAACACCATTAAAACAGGGATTTAGGGGGTTAAAAAGTTCCGCAAAAATATTCGCCGTGAAATTTTCCTATAAGTCCCTCAATACAGCAAAACGTAAAATTAACCAGAAAGTCAGAAATAAGACACAACAAGATAGAGCTTAGGGTTAATTTCGCATTTATTAAGAATTTTATTTTAAAGTATCCCAATATATGCGAAATTAACGCTAAGCTCTCTTTTGTTGTGTCTTATTTCGGACAACCAGACATATGGAATGCCTATGGGAAATCCACTGTCCCCAACTATAGCTAACATTGTCCTGGATACTTTACTGGAAGAAACCGCAGGAGAATTGCGAAGAAACAATGTACAAATTAAACTCTTATCGAAATATATAGACGATTTATTTGCTATAGTAAAACAAAAGGACGAAGATATAATTTTGAAAATATTAAACAGTTATCACACGAAATTAAAATTCACAATGGAAAAAGAGGAAAATAATGCCATTCCATATCTAGATATGAAAATTTATACGGAAAACAATAGCATTATAACAGATTGGTATACAAAATCAATTGCTTCTGGACGACTAATAAACTACAATTCAACACATCCGATGGGACAAAAGATAAACACGCCAAGAAACTTAATTACAAAAGCTATGCAACTAAGTGTTGATGTAATGGTGCGGCGTTGATGGAAGATCCGCTTCCGTTTCCCTGAGCCTTTGCTGGTCGCACGTGCTGGCGTAGGGGCCTAGCTCGCCGGATGGGTGGGGTCTTGCTCAGGCCCAGGGAAACCGCACTACAGTATTTCACGTGCGATTTAAAAAAACACTGTCAATTTCAACGGATGCTAAAGGATGGATGTTCATACTTACTTGGGGATTGGGGACGAGGTGTTCTGCCCCTTTTGCCCTCCCTACCATGTTACCTCGACTCCATCTCAATTGGAGGTAACCCACTGCAATGAAAAGATCTGGTTTGGTTTGGTTTTCTACATTGGGTTTATACTAAAATTTTTATTTACCCTTCATTTAAAGGGTTTTAATTTTAAATTAAGTTAAGCAAAACTTATTTAATTGTTTTTTTTTTTTATATTTTAGCCAAATTTTATTTTTTAGAAAAATTTTAAGTTTAGCAAAATTTTATTTCTTAGCAAAATTTTAATTTTTGGGAAATTTTAATTTTAGGAAAATTTTTAAATATAGCTCAATTTTAATTTTAGAAGAATTTTTAAATTTTAGCAAAATTCTGTTTTAGGAAAATTTTAAATTTAGGGAAATTTTAAATTTAGGAAAATTTTTAATTTTAGCTTAATTTTATTTTTATTTAGGAAAATTTTTAGATTAATTTTATATTTAGCAAAGTTCTTAATTTAGAAAATTTTTAGTTAAATTTTAGTTTAAATTTATATTTAGAAAAAAATTTTTATATTTAGAAAATTTTTATATTTCGAATATTTTATATTTTGCGAATTTTGACATTTCGAAAATTATATATTTATTTAAATTTTATAATTAGAAAACTTTTTTATGTAATTTTAGAAAAATTTTGTATTTAGGTAAATTTGGATTTAGCACTATTTTAGTGCAATTTATATTTGCCATAACTTTATTTTGCGCCCAATTCATTTTATGTAAAATTTTAATTTTAACAATATATAATTAATGGAAAAGCTTTTTCACTGTTAGAAAATGTTACATCAAAAAATTTTTAATTTATAATTAGAAAACTATTTAGAATATAATTTAATAGCTTACAAAAATTTTAATACAAAGGTAAGAAAAACTTTTAGTAAAACCTTTTTTTTTTTTTTTTTTTTTTTTTTTTAAGGTAAGACAAATTTTAACTTTAGGAAAAATTTAATTTTGATCACATTTAAAAATTGCATATACAGCCTAAAATATTTACCGCCCCATTGCTGGTGTTGAAGAGGTACCGATGAAGCTGCTGCCGCCGGACGCCGTGTTTGTGTGTAGTTGTATAAGCTTGATTGGTTTATGATGTAAACTTTAATTTAATTCCTTAATTTTGTTTTATCAACTTGTGTTGTCTTATATGTTTATTGTATTTTTCAATTAGTTATTTTTAAACATTATTTTCTTTCTTAACATTAGTCTCTTTTTTTTTTTTAATTTATTAAACTTAACTTATTTTCTTTGCTTTTCTTATTTCCAAGGTCTTTAATTTAAAATTTTTTTATATAATGCTTCACCAAAATAGTTTCTTAGTTTAGTTTCTTTCTGTCAACAAGTTCTTAATATTACATATTTTAATGTTCTTACATCATTTAAGTTCTTAAATATAATTTAATTTTTAGTTTCTTTAAAAATTTTCTTCTACAATTTCTTTAGTTCTGAAACATTAATAATTTTTTTTGTTTAACTTTATTTCACTCCAACTCTTAAAATAAATTTTAACTTTCTTAAATTTTAATTTTTTTTTTTTTAAACTTAAATTTTTTTTAACTTAATTTTTTTTTAGAGGTTTTTCCTCAACCTTTATCTTTCACGACTACATTTCAACTCCCCGTTTAATTTTAAAATGACTTTTTATTTAAGCTAATCTTTTTCCTTCATTCATTATCTCTACAGATAAAAACCTGTTTATTAAACAAACAAAATCACCACCAATTCAATGAGAACATTCATATGCATTCATAATATTCTCTAGTATTTATAACACTCACACTCATATATGACTATGAGAGCAAGTGAGATCAATACAAGAAAATACGTGGTTTGACCAGCATTATTCCATATGAATGTGTTCATGATTTCATACAACCAATGAAGAGAAAAAAACACATAAATCAGTTTGCCAAAAAAAAAAACCATATAAGGTGTTGTTTATAGGTACATACTTGAACTTGAAAATAATTCCAAGATCAAGGTTATTATTTTTTTTTCTTTCTTATTCTGCTTGTAACAGAAATTCTTTTGTTACAGTGCAGAGCAAAAAAAGATCACCATCACAAAACAGATGGTTTTGATTTCCATGAAAGGAAAAATCAACTGAAACGGTTCGATGGGTTTTAAGGTTTGCCATTTTTAAAACTTTGCCTTGAGTTTAGGTCTTCTGCATATAAAAAAGAAATCAAAACAGCAGTTTACGCTGTTGGGGTTTTTCAAAACATGGTTCGATATCCATCGTTCAACGGAAAAGATTCCAACACAGAGATTTTTGGTTATTTTTAAAAATTCAGTGTATTGGATTCTTCTATCTAACAGAGACCTTAAACCAGCGATTTTAGTTCCTTTCAAAATTCGGTGATTTAAGTTCTCTCATTAAACAATGGACATGGACGCAGAGGTTTTGGGGGGACCTTACTAAATTAAAACCGGTGCCTTGAATTCTCTCATCATAAACAAAAAGGCTTTAAACAGAGGTGTCGTTGGCAAAGGGCGTGATACATGACTACCTCTAAAATGGTGTTAGGCTATGTTATGAGATAATGAATTAGTGAAGATTAGCTTAATGTCAAACAAATGTCATAATTAAATTCAAGTCAAGATCTAGAAAAGAACTTTAGAAAATTAAACAGGGTTCTAAAATTAAATTAGGCTCAACAAAAAAAATTCAATTTGGTTTTAAAATTATATTAGGTTCAAATCGAACCCACGCAAAAGTTTTAAATATTTTACATTTTGTTTTTCAATAAATGTATCCCCAATGTAGTAATCGAAACCAAACCAATTACTACAAAAAAAATCCGTAAGTAAGTATGATCATCCATCAAAATTAAAAAATTTTAAAATTTTATACTTGTGATTCTAAGGTTCTTTTCGATTGTTTGCAGCTATTTCGGTACTATAAAAATCATTTTGGACAAGTAACCGGTTCGTCTAGAACGAAGTTCTTGTATTCCAAAAACGACCTTTAATGACCAAAGCAAACGGATACCACAAAAATCAAATTAAAAAAAATGTTGAAATGTGAACTCAAATGTCAAACAAGTTTCCATTTCGGTTAATGTAAATAGGGATGTACCCATATTTAATTAAAATTCCAGAAATATCAGCAAGTATGACTTCAAGAACACGGATACAAAAAAGATTAGGATTAAGGAACAATGTGCTTTCCCGGTGCACAGATGTTAAAAATTGAAATAAATTATTAAGTTCCTTTTTAGAAAAATTATGAATTAAAAAGAAAAAAAAATCCGGTCTATTGTTTCGATCGGGCCCCACGTTGGGCGCCATTTCTGTAATGGTGCCGTGTTGATGGAAGATCCGCTTCCGTTTCCCTTAGCCTTTGCTGGTCGCACGTGCTGGCGTAGGGGCCTAGCTCGCCGGATGGGTGGGGTCTTGCTCAGGCCCAGGGAAACCGCACTACAGTATTTCACGTGCGATTTAAAAAAACACTGTCAATTTCAACGGATGCTAAAGGATGGATGTTCATACTTACTTGGGGATTGGGGACGAGGTGTTCTGCCCCTTTTGCCCTCCCTACCATGTTACCTCGACTCCATCTCAATTGGAGGTAACCCACTGCAATGAAAAGATCTGGTTTGGTTTGGTTTTCTACATTGGGTTTATACTAAAATTTTTATTTACCCTTCATTTAAAGGGTTTTAATTTTAAATTAAGTTTAGCAAAACTTATTTAATTGTTTTTTTTTTTTATATTTTAGCAAAATTTTATTTTTTAGAAAAATTTTAAGTTTAGCAAAATTTTATTTCTTAGCAAAATTTTAATTTTTGGGAAATTTTAATTTTAGGAAAATTTTTAAATATAGCTCAATTTTAATTTTAGAAGAATTTTTAAATTTTAGCAAAATTCTGTTTTAGGAAAATTTTAAATTTAGGGAAATTTTAAATTTAGGAAAATTTTTAATTTTAGCTTAATTTTATTTTTATTTAGGAAAATTTTTAGATTAATTTTATATTTAGCAAAGTTCTTAATTTAGAAAATTTTTAGTTAAATTTTAGTTTAAATTTATATTTAGAAAAAAATTTTTATATATAGAAAATTTTTATATTTCGAATATTTTATATTTTGCGAATTTTGACATTTCGAAAATTATATATTTATTTAAATTTTATAATTAGAAAACTTTTTTATGTAATTTTAGAAAAATTTTGTATTTAGGTAAATTTGGATTTAGCACTATTTTAGTGCAATTTATATTTGCCATAACTTTATTTTGCGCCCAATTCATTTTATGTAAAATTTTAATTTTAACAATATATAATTAATGGAAAAGCTTTTTCACTGTTAGAAAATGTTACATCAAAAAATTTTTAATTTATAATTAGAAAACTATTTAGAATATAATTTAATAGCTTACAAAAATTTTAATACAAAGGTAAGAAAAACTTTTAGTAAAACCTTTTTTTTTTTTTTTTTTTTTTTTAAGGTAAGACAAATTTTAACTTTAGGAAAAATTTAATTTTGATCACATTTAAAAATTGCATATACAGCCTAAAATATTTACCGCCCCATTGCTGGTGTTGAAGAGGTACCGATGAAGCTGCTGCCGCCGGACGCCGTGTTTGTGTGTAGTTGTATAAGCTTGATTGGTTTATGATGTAAACTTTAATTTAATTCCTTAATTTTGTTTTATCAACTTGTGTTGTCTTATATGTTTATTGTATTTTTCAATTAGTTATTTTTAAACATTATTTTCTTTCTTAACATTAGTCTCTTTTTTTTTTTTAATTTATTAAACTTAACTTATTTTCTTTGCTTTTCTTATTTCCAAGGTCTTTAATTTAAAATTTTTTTATATAATGCTTCACCAAAATAGTTTCTTAGTTTAGTTTCTTTCTGTCAACAAGTTCTTAATATTACATATTTTAATGTTCTTACATCATTTAAGTTCTTAAATATAATTTAATTTTTAGTTTCTTTAAAAATTTTCTTCTACAATTTCTTTAGTTCTTAAACATTAATAATTTTTTTTGTTTAACTTTATTTCACTCCAACTCTTAAAATAAATTTTAACTTTCTTAAATTTTAATTTTTTTTTTTTTTTAAACTTAAATTTTTTTTAACTTAATTTTTTTTTTTAGAGGTTTTTCCTCAACCTTTATCTTTCACGACTACATTTCAACTCCCCGTTTAATTTTAAAATGACTTTTTATTTAAGCTAATCTTTTTCCTTCATTCATTATCTCTACAGATAAAAACCTGTTTATTAAACAAACAAAATCACCACCAATTCAATGAGAACATTCATATGCATTCATAATATTCTCTAGTATTTATAACACTCACACTCATATATGACTATGAGAGCAAGTGAGATCAATACAAGAAAATACGTGGTTTGACCAGCATGATTGCATATGAATGTGTTCATGATTTCATACAACCAATGAAGAGAAAAAAACACATAAATCAGTTTGCCAAAAAAAAAAACCATATAAGGTGTTGTTTATAGGTACATACTTGAACTTGAAAATAATTCCAAGATCAAGGTTATTATTTTTTTTTTCTTTCTTATTCTGCTTGTAACAGAAATTCTTTTGTTACAGTGCAGAGCAAAAAAAGATCACCGTCACATTGATAGATTTAAATCGAAAAACATTATAAAAACTACAGATATCTTAACAAAAAACAACTATCCAATACACATTACAAGATATTTAATTCATAATATATCAAACAACAAACGTTCAAGGGGTAACACTACCAACAATATATCTGGCAACGCCAAATTCTACAGCCTGCCCTATGTACCTAAACTTACAGAAAGTAAACAACTCAGGGATATAATAAAAGACAACGAAATAATACTAGCATATAGACCAAGTAAAACAGTAAATTCGCTGTTTACAAAATCAAAAACAAAGCTCGAAAAGAGAGAACAAAGTAATATTGTCTATCAGATCAAATGCATAGACAAAGCAGAGAAAACGTGTGGTAACACGAATAGAAGATCATAATGCCGACATAAGTAAAAGCAGACAAAGTACTATGGCAATACATTGTTTTGAAGAGGGACACACAGCCGATTAAAATAATGTTAAGATTTTAGAGAAAGAAAGAAAGGAGAAAAAACGCTACACGTTAGAAAGTCTTAGAATACAACAACGTAACACGAGTGCAATAAATAGGAGGGAAGATATAGATAACATCAACTCTACACTGTGGCAAAAATTTAGTTTTAACTCAACTGTGATTTTAGCATTGTTAAGAACTATGTATTTACTGTGATATTTTTATTTTGTATTTTTATGATTATTTTTATTAAATTAACATATAAGCAGAGTTCAGAAAAAAACACACACTGAATAAAACACTCGTACATATATGTAAACAAACATAACTTAGACCAACACACACATATTTTTATTTTCATACCAATTATGTTTGTTTTTAAATTTTCTACGGTGCCCAACACAACCATGACTGTGTTCGTTTTAATATTTCGTTATTTACACGAACATTTTTGTATCACATACTTTTTGTTTCAATCACACATAAAGCACACATTTTTGAGTGTTGCTTTATTTGAAGTTCATGTTCTGGTACGTGTAGTGAAAAAAAACTCAGAACATGTACAATAAACAGGTTCGAGTTCAGTTATATTTTAAGTCGTGTTGTGGCTCGTGTAGTAAGAAAAAACACAACATGTACAATAAACAGGTTCGAGTTCAGTTATATTTTAAACACGACTTAAACACGACTTAAAATATAACTGAACTCGAACCTGTTTATTGTACATGTTGTGTTTTTTCTTACTACACGAGCCACAACACGACTTAAAATATAACTGAACTCGAACCTGTTTATTCTATATGTTCACTTTAAGTGCTTTAGGTATTTTAGTGCCACTACGAAAAACTAATACTTTGGATTTAATCAAAGTTTGAAGACCACAGCGTGGATCAGGAAGTATGACAATGTCGTCTGCATAAAGAAGAACTTTTACTGTTATATTTTCAACAGTTACTCCGCCAGTAAGGGCG
This sequence comes from Cordilura impudica, assembly GCA_963682025.1. Taxonomy (NCBI): domain Eukaryota; kingdom Metazoa; phylum Arthropoda; class Insecta; order Diptera; family Scathophagidae; genus Cordilura; species Cordilura impudica. The sequence goes on along the minus strand of OY821518.1, from coordinate 283,238,949 downwards.
TCGGCTAAGTCGTTCAAGTATAATGCACTGTTTGACACCAAGACTCACCTTAAAGGAATTGGAGAGTGACTTTCCGAAAAGTATTTGACTGGTGTTGTTATCATACGATTGTTGCAGTAATCGTATTATTTTTGATGACAATCCCATAATTGCCAATTTACAAAACAATGAATTCCTGGGAATCGAATCAAATGCGGAAGTAAAATCAACAAAGAAAGCATAACATTGGTCTATAAATTAAAAAAAAAAAATTTACTGCAGAAACGAAGCATGTTTTTAACTAATCTGGATGCGCTGAATTCGAATCTGGCATAAAAATTGGGCTATCGCATCTTGTTCATTTTTTATCGCATGCTGGCAATGCTGTAAAACAGTCGCACAATTCAAACAGAAAATCGAGAAATACATTTACGAAACGTACTTATGGGATTTTAAGTTTCTAAAGTACTGCTTAAGTGTTGAAGATAATCATTAGCACTTAAATCGTAGTGATTTAAGTATGGCATATGAGCGAGATTTCAAATCATTAGACAATTTCCACCACTCTTTGCTGCACCGTATGCTATTCAATTTATTTAGGTTAGAATTATAATGCTGGAGTTTACTGTTATGACATACATTCAAGAATTTTATTTTTGATGACATAAACTTTAATTTATTGGCACATGCATGATTTTTTTCTATAATTCTCAAGATTCATAAGCATTTTTCTTCGAGAATGGGCACAGTTCCAATTGAACCACTTTTTCTTAAATTCAAAGCTAAATTTTGATTTAGTTTTTAAGTTAGCATAAATAATTTTGTTCTTTATTAGGAGAACCAAGGTATTAACTGAATTATTTTAATCATAAGAGGGAGTACATGATAGCTGATTGTGTTTCAGTATTATTTTTGTTCTAATGTATTTTTTGTGAGTATAAATCAGGCGTCAGGCAAAGTCAATTGGCATATGGTCAGTGCATGGCTTACAAACAATTTTAAAATCCACAATAAAAACATCAAGAAACTATGAGAGCAAACACAGTAATCAATTAAAGAATTACCTCTACATCCATAGAAGCTTAAACTACATTCCGCAACCATTTTGCCTTTCTATTAAGTCCATTAATTTTTGTCCTTGCATATCTGTTATTTTGTCTTTAGAGCATCTCATGTTGTGGTGTGCCAAGTGGTGGTTAAGTATAATATAATATGTAAAATCACATACTACATGGTACTTAATGTTTCGGGAATCATAGCTAAGTGCTATCAGACGCGTCCACGGGTTGCGGATAGTGGAAACCCCAACAGATATGCTGGGATGCTGCGAATGAAATAAGCAGTCGCGGAAAAATCAGCGGTTTCAAGGGGAGAGTCTCGGGGGTCTCGTTAGAGCTCCTGTAAATTCCCGAGTGGATAATGATCCTTGCGACGACGTGGCGAGTAATTGGCGCCACTCCATGGCCAATCTCAACAAATAGTTGAAAAAAAAAGCATTTCTGGGGGCTGCAATCGGCAAACCTGATACCAGAATCGGATGCGATCGGCTAATCATCGGTTCATCTTAAATTCTCCAGATTACAGAAACCGTAGCAAATGAAAACCAAAACGATACCCACCTGTTGACTACTTTTAGCTTTAAATCAAGGACACGATTCGCAACATGGAATATAAGATCGCTTCTGGAACCATCAAGATTGGTCCAAATATGCAAGGAGTTCAAGAACTACAACCTTCTCTTCCTCGGTTTATGTCAAACAAGATGGTCTGATAATGGCACAATAACAACCGACCTAATAAAGGCACAATAACAACCGACCTTTTTATAAGCTGGCAAGTCAAGCGGACTTCCTTGACCGAGCGGCGTAGCTTTTCTTCTTTCTAGAGAGGCCAAGAGCGTCCTAATGGCATGGAAGCCTCATTCTGATATAATAATATCCATCCGCCTTCAAACCCGGGCACGTAATATCGCGTGCATTTGATGCTACGCCCCCACTGAAGTCTCAGACCCCGACGACAAAGAAAATTTCTACAGCCTCCTGGAAAAGGTAATAAAAGACACTCCTAGTGGTGATATTTTACTTCTTACCGGTGATAGCAACGCATAGGTGGGCTCACTTAACACAAACATTGGGTCTGTTATGGGAACTCATGGAATGGGGCAAATGAACGTGAACGGCCAATAATTTACCGCGAGCAATGGTCTTACTCTTGGTGGCACTATTTTTCTTTACAGGGACATGCACAAAGTAACCTGGGTTTCTCCCGACCACAGAACAGAAACCCAAATTGATCACATTGCGATAAGCAAGAAATGGCGAGGTGCATTACTGGATGTGCGCAAAAGGCGTGGGAAGACGGAGCCTCAGACTACCATATATTACTAGTAGATGTGATACGACTGATGATATCCGCAATACGGCGACAAACAACAGCCTTTGTCAAGACGATACGACGTATCCAAATTGAAATCCCCAAATTGAATAACCCGCTACGAAGCTGTCCCGAACAGCAACAGAGGGCAATGGAATGTCGTGAAGAGCATTTTCGCAGATAGGGCTAAGCAAAATCTTGGGCATCCTCAACCCAAACGTAAAGTGTGGATCTCAGACGCTACTTGGCAACTTATTGAAGATAGAAGACAACTTAAAGGTAAAATTAACGCTACCCGAAAAAGAGCTTCTAAATCTATCCTACAGGCCCAGTATACCAGTATAGATCGCCTGGTGAAACGAAGTGCGCGGCGAGAAAACGGGTTTGGACGGAAGATATAGCCACAGAATCCCATGCAGCTGCCGATACACACCGAAGAAGGGATTTGTATAAAATTGCAAAGCAGATAACAGGGAACACCCGTTCAACCACATACCCTCTTAAAGACCCGATAGGAGGAACTACCACATCCGTGGAGCGGCAACTGGCAATATGTTCCGACTATTATGCCGGCATAATGTCAGTTCCGCAACCTACAACGGTCTGGCAATGTCACTGTACTTCACATCAAATCAGATCCAACATACATAAGTACAATTTGCCCAGATGGAACCTAGATCGCCAATGCTATACGCGCACTGAAGCATGGCAAGGCATCAGTCTTAGACAACATCAATCCTGAACTGCTTAAGGCTGATCTGATTCTTAGCGCTGAAATAATCAGACCTATTATCAACGACTTCTGGACATTCCACTCTCTTCCTGCTGAACTAAATGAAGGAGTGTTAATCAAACTACCCAAGGAAGGATCATATAAATAGTCTACGGATCACAGTTGAGTAGTCGGTGGAATGGTGATCTCCACTATATATATATATCGATATTTATCGACTTCGCCAAAGCATTCGATACTATCTACCATCGGGAAATTTGGCACGCACTTCGGAGCAAGGGAATTCCACCTGAGCTAGTTGACCTTATCAAAGCTTTGTATGGTAACTCAACAAACCGAGTACTGCGATGCATGCTAGGCAAAAAAACTAAGATTCTAAGTATTAATATAACTAATCTCTCCAAGTTCAGAGTCAACAACATAGAGCTCGAGGATGTGAAATCGGTTTGCTACTTAGGAAATATCTTATCCACTACAGGCGGCTCACGTGATTGTATTGCATATTATATAAGAAAGGCAAAACAGTCATTTGGTGCATTACAAAGATTAAGGAAGTCACCACAAGTACACACAAAAACTAAGGCTCCGCCTTTTCTCCTCAAATGTTCGCTCTACCCTGTTATATGGATGTGAGTGCTGGAACTCTACTGAAACTGACATACAATCCCTGGAAGTTTTTATTAACCGTTGTTTGCGGAAAATATTGCGAATATTCTGGCCGAACGTAGTTTGCAATTGAAAGCTCTGGCAATAACAGGCGAAAAACCAATTCTCGTGGAAATTGCAAAGAGGAAATGGAGCTGGGTTGGCCATGTTTTGAGAAGACCCCATGATGATATATCAAAGATGGCAATTGACTGTAATCTTCAAGGCAGCAGAAGAAGAGGTAGACCCGCTAACACCTGGAGAAGGCAAATAGAATCCGAAATTAACGAAACAGGAAAAACTTGGTCTGAGATAGGAATAATGGCACAGGACAGATCTCGATGGAAGAATTTTGTTACGGCCCTTTGTTCCAACTTGGAATTATAGGAATCAATATATATATATAATATATATCACATTTTCTTTTTTGTTACAACAATATTGAGTCTTAATTGTCCGTTTTTCTTTTCATCAAATAAACTATAGTTGGTCACATTATTAACAGATTCGATATTGTTATGAGTTTGTTACAAAATTTAGCAACACATGGAAGCTGGTTTTGAAATTATTCTATTTATGTTATTTATAATATTCATTATGTCTATATGTGTGTGTATATATGTGTGTGTGTAAATTTATACATGTTTTTGGAGTGCTGCTATTGTCGTTTGATATTCCTTGTTGATATTGTTATTCTATTCTTCTATGAGTTTCATAATATTTTATTACCTTTTAGGTAAATCAAATACAAGTCAATTACCAGTCAACTAAATAGGTGTGTAAAAGATACAACAATTGTTTCCAGAGATTCTGCGAATTGTTTATATTGATGTCATTTGTGTTGTGATTTAATTTTGTACAAAGTGAAAGCTTGTTGAATAAGTTGGAGGATTTTAAAATACTTTTAAAATTTGGTTTAAACTTGGTTCAAAAATAAAACTGAAAATTTTCAAATTTTCATAATATTTGTAATCTGCCAGTAGATGACTGCCATAAAAATTGCTTATACCCACTGACAAATTTGAAATTTAAATCTTATCGCCAACTAGCCGCCGGAGTTTACGAAAAGAGGGGCCTAATAAAGCCAATATTTTATTTAATTACAGCCAAGTTCGACTTTAACTTTCTTACTAAACTTTTTTTTATAAACAACTAGCTTCATGTACTCGGCACACAGTGGGGCCTTTTGACTTTTTTCGTTGCAAAAATCATAACTTTTAAACTATATTATATTATAAATGATTTTGAAAGATGAGTTCCTTACCTTTAAAATGAGTGCTGGCGGAGGATGGTAGGGGGCTTCAATATGTCCTATCAAAGTTCAATATTATTTTGGTGCAATTATTACATATTGCAAATATAAAGATAATGTGCTGAAATTTGGAACTTAAAGTGTTTTTGACTCAAAGACGAAACCTACTTAAATTTGTTGGAAATTTTCCTTCAAAATGGGTTTTAATGCCACTGAATGTTGCAAATGATATTCTATTGCGATGAAATTTGAATCATAAGGGTTTATTAGGTCAGTGATGAGATCTATAAAAAATCTTTGAAATCGGTCCACGTTTGGACTAAGTCACTGTACAAATTTTCTTCTAAATTTTGTTAAAATGCCACAAAAGATGCCAAATTTGGTAATTTCTGTATTATATTAAAAAAATTTACAAAAATAGTGCAAAACAAGTAAGAGTGTTAAATTCGGCTGGGCCGAATCTTTGATACCCTCCACCTTTTTCATTTTCAATTTTCATTTTTTTTATCATTTTCCATTTTTCACTTTTCAATTTTCATCTTTCGTTTTACAGTTTTAGTTTTCCATTTTCAATTTTTCGTTTTCCCTTTTCCGTCTTCCATTTTTCATTTTTCATTTTTCCTTTTGCTTTATCATTTTTCATTTTTCATTTTTCATTTTTAATTTTTCATTTTTCATTTTTCATTTTTCATTTTTCATTTTTCATTTTTCATTTTTCATTTTTCATTTTTCATTTTTCATTTTTCATTTTTAATTTTTCATTTTTCATTTTCCATTTTTAATTTTTCGTTTTCCAATTTTCATTTTTAATTTTCCATTTTCTATTTTTAATTTTTCGATTTCCGTTTTCCATTTTTCATTTCTCATTTTTCATTTTCCATTTTTCAATTTTAATTTTCCATTTTTTTTTAATTTTAATTTTTTATTTTCCATATTCCATTTTTTCATTTTCCATTTGTCATTTTTCATTTTTAATGTTCCATTTTCCATTCATCATTTTCCATTTTTCATTTTCTATTTTCCATTTTTAATTTTTCATTTTCCACTTTTCATTTTCCATTTTTCATTTTCATTTTTCATTTTTAATTTTTCATTTTGCATTTCTCATTTTCCATTTTCCCTTTTCCATTTTCGATTTTCAATTTTTCATTTTCCATTTTTCATTTTTCATTTTCCATATTTCATTTTTAATTTTTCGATTTCCATTTTTCATTTTTCAATTTTTAATTTTGATTTTCATTTTTCATTTTTCATTTTCCATTTTTAATTTTTCGTTTTCCGTTTTCCATTTTTCATTTTCATTTCCCATTTTGCAATTTTCAATTTTTATTTTTAATTTTCCATTTTTTATTTTTCATTTTCCATATTCCATTTTCCATTTTTTAATTTTTCATTTTCCATTTGTCATTTTTCATTTTCCATTTTGCATTTTTCATTTTCCATTTTCCATTTTTCATTTTTCATTTTTCATTTTTCATTTCTCATTTTTCATTTTTCATTTTTCATTTTTCATTTTTCATTTTTCATTTTTCATTTTTCATTTTTCATTTTTCATTTTTCATTTTTCATTTTTAATTTTTAATGTTCCAATTTCCATTTCTCATTTTCCACTTTTAATTTTTCATTTTCCATTTTCCATTTTTAATTTTCCTTTTCCATTTTCCATTTTCCACTTTTCATTTTCCATTTTTCATTTTCATTTTTAATTTTTCATTTTTCATTTTTCATTTTCCATTTCTCATATCGCATTTTCCATTTTCAATTTTCAATTTTTAATTTTTCATTTTACATTTTTCATTTTTAATTTTTCATTTTACATTTTCCATTTTTATTTTCCATTTTTCATTTTTCAATTTTCAATTTTCATTTTTCATTTTTCATTTTTCATTTTTCATTTTTCATTTTTCATTTTTCATTTTTCATTTTTCAAATTTTAATTTTCATTTTCATTTTCCATTTTCCATTTTTCATTATTCATTATTCAATTTTCATTTTTCATTTTTCATTTTCCATTTTTCATTTTCCACTTTCCATTTTTCATTTTCCATTTTTTATTTTTTATTTTTATTAATTCTTAATTTTTAATATTTGATTTTAATGACAAAAAATATGTGGTAAAACTTGCTTAGGCCAATGCGACACGTGCATTATTAATATACACACAACTGTAATGACTTCAACAATACGAAGAATTACAACATATACAACGTATCTTAAGAAAAACAACAAACACGCTGAAAAATTTTATTTTTTCAATAGTTTTTCAAAGTTTCTTTCATAGCTCGTGAACCCCTTTGACCGATTTTGACGATTTTAAATAGCAACTCCTTTGGAATGTTAGTAAACGATTTTATACAAAACGAGCGGTCTAGCTTAGATATTGACGGCGTGATCGTGATTTCTACAGACAGACGGACAGACGGTCATCGGTAAATCAACTTCCCTTGTTATAAGGATCAAGAAAATGTATATTTTTGGGGTCTCAGGAATTTATTTCGTTGCGTTACATACGGAATGACAAACCTATATCTACCCTCTGCCACTGAGGTGTGGAGGGTATACAAATTTTAACGAAATCGGACCACTTTTGGACATATTTTCCCAATTTTTTTTTTGTAAAGAAAAACACACAAAGTTCACAAAAATCCTAATTTTACATTGAAATTTTGTTAATTAACCACTCAAAGGACTGTAGAAAAAAATACCACTCTAATATAACATGTTAAACTAATATTAAATTTTTTATTAATATTACAGATACACATCTTTGAAATATTTTTAATATAAATAACGGGTGATTTTTTTGAGGTTAGGATTTTCATGCATTAGTATTTGACAGATCACGTGGGATTTCAGACATGGTGTCAAAGAGAAAGATGCTCAGTATGCTTTGACATTTCATCATGAATAGACTTACTAACGAGCAACGCTTGCAAATCATTGAATTTTATTACCAAAATCAGTGTTCGGTTCGAAATGTGTTTCGCGCTTTACGTCCGATTTATGGTCTACATAATCGACCAAGTGAGCAAACAATTAATGCGATTGTGACCAAGTTTCGCACTCAGTTTACTTTATTGGACATTAAACCAACCACACGAATGCGTACAGTGCGTACAGAAGAGAATATTGCGTCTGTTTCTGAGAGTGTTACTGAAGACCGTGAAATGTCGATTCGTCGCCGTTCGCAGCAATTGGGTTTGTGTTATTCGACCACATGGAAGATTTTACGCAAAGATCTTGGTGTAAAACCGTATAAAATACAGCTCGTGCAAGAACTGAAGCCGAACGATCTGCCACAACGTCTAATTTTCAGTGAATGGGCCCTAGAAAAGTTGGCAGAAAATCCGCTTTTTTATCGACAAATTTTGTTCAGCGATGAGGCTCATTTCTGGTTGAATGGCTTCGTAAATAAGCAAAATTGCCGTATTTGGAGTGAAGAGCAACCAGAAGCCGTTCAAGAACTGCCCATGCATCCCGAAAAATGCACTGTTTGGTGTGGTTTGTACGCTGGTGGAATCATTGGACCGTATTTTTTCAAAGATGCTGTTGGACGCAACGTTACGGTGAATGGCGATCGCTATCGTTCGATGCTAACAAACTTGTTGTTGCCAAAAATGGAAGAACTGAACTTGGTTGACATGTGGTTTCAACAAGATGGCGCTACATGCCACACAGCTCGCGATTCTATGGCCATTTTGAGGGAAAACTTCGGAGAACAATTCATCTCAAGAAATGGACCGGTAAGTTGGCCACCAAGATCATGCGATTTGACGCCTTTAGACTATTTTTTGTGGGGCTACGTCAAGTCTAAAGTCTACAGAAATAAGCCAGCAACTATTCCAGCTTTGGAAGACAACATTTCCGAAGAAATTCGGGCTATTCCGGCCGAAATGCTCGAAAAAGTTGCCCAAAATTGGACTTTCCGAATGGACCACCTAAGACGCAGCCGCGGTCAACATTTAAATGAAATTATCTTCAAAAAGTAAATGTCATGGACCAATCTAACGTTTCAAATAAAGAACCGATGAGATTTTGCAAATTTTATGCGTTTTTTTTTTAAAAAAAGTTATCAAGCTCTTAAAAAATCACCCGTTATATTAATGATGTAGATATTAAGTTATTTTGTATATTTTTTTTAACCTAGTATAATTTTTTTTTATTAGTTAGTTCTCTTTAAAATAGTCATTAACATTGGGAGCGTTATCTAATAGACTTAACATATCGGAGCTATAATTATGTTCTTCCAAATCCTATCGAGATCTTACATGTCTTCGTGATGAAATTAGTGGGTCTGAAAAGGCCGCCAACATATTGAAAAGGTCCTCATTGTTCGTTGTTTTAAATTTTTAAGTGCAATTTTTTTTATTATGTTATTTTCATTTTTTGAGCTGGCATCAGGTCAAAAGTTTGTAATTGTTGCAAAATACATACATTGTAAATTTTCGATATTTAAAAAATAATATAGGTAGCGCAAGCAAATTTTGTTGTATTTTTTTCTTGGGTGTAAATTTCTTATTATATTGATTTTTTTTTTTAATTATTTATTTCATAACAGCAATATAATGTACATTGTGATTAGAGCCTCAGTACCAATATTGGTATAAAAGAGGCTATTTCAGCACTAAATTACATTCCTATATAACACATATTCATAATGATTAGGTCTACGAAAGAAGTGTTTCTGGGTTGTTTAGTAAAAGGTTTTTAAGTTCTCTTTTAAATGTGGAGAAAAACAAAATATTTTTGAGACTAACTGGTAAATTATTATATTCATTAGGACCAGCAAAACAGACACATTGTTTCGATAATTCAAGACGACATCTTGTAAACGATAAATTTTGACCTTGTCTTGTAACTCGATGAGTAATTTGCATACTTTGTTGAAGTTGAATTGATGAATAGCTTATACCTCAAATACATTTCAAAACAAACTTCAATAGCTGCATCTTATATAATCCCCTCACAGGAAGGATATTTCTAGCAAATCCCCTAAAAAGGTCCAAAGTGTGATGCCGAATTGGCAAATTAGATACCAGTTTTAATGCTTTGTTTTATACATCCATCGAAAGATCTCAAAGTGTTGTGTTCATAAAATGCAAAAAATTTTGATTATTATCCTCTTTGGAGTCATGTGGTAAAAATATTCAAAAAAGGGGAACAATGTTGAAATATATTCTCACCCTATAACTTGAAATAAGTCAATGGCTACAATTTTTTGCGATATACGAGCGCTCGACTTTGAGACCTTTCGATTGATGTATAAAATAAGGTTGCTCTTAATTTAAAATATATTATAAATACACTTTTCGAAAAAAGTGCAAATAAAATGCGACATTTTTTGTCAGAAAAGAAGACGGCATAAGTAAACATATTTAAACATTTTTAGATCTATTCTATCAAAATAGGAAATACTATCAAAATATAGTATATTTGAAAAACTGAGACTGTAGAAAAAGTGAACAACCAAATAACGTCATTTTTATTTTGTTTTTATAGTCGGTTTATCAGTTTGTCTACAATCTGATTTGAAAGAGAATATTGTTCAAAAAATTTTGCGCCTTTTTCTAAAAGCTAAAAAATTCCAACTTTGCGGAGCTCTATCATCCATAATTTTTATCTGATTTTAAAACCGTTTATTGATTATTAATCTCTGAGAAATCCTCTATCCAATACATTCATTAATTTTGCTGAATGCTTTTTCAAATTTTTGATTTTTGCCATGCTATTTGGGGAAAAGCGCCACTGTGCGGGGCACAGTGGACCATTTGACGAGAAGGCGGTCAAAAATCTATAACTTTTGATTGGATTGGAATTTTGATATGGTAGGTGAGACTTTAGCCTTTAAGTTTTGCTATAAAACGTAATTCTCGACCGAAAAGAAAAAAAAGTTACGGAGGGTTTAAAATACATTTTCATTTGTAGTTGAATTTTAGTACAAAAGTGAAGTGTTAAAAGGTAAAAAAAGGTTTTTTTTAATATAATGTCTTATTTTTTCAGTTAATTTTAGAACTAATACTTTTTAACAATTTTTTAAGTTAATTTTTTCAGAAAATGCCAACTTTGGCCCCCGTAAACTTTTTAGTCCTAATGTGCACAAGGGCCAAAGGTTGTTTTTTTTTTGAAAGATCCCGAGTTAAAATATAATTTATTAAGCAGCGAACGTAAAAGTTACCTTATATTGGTTCAAGATAGAGAAGTTTCAATAATAACTCGTATGTTTTTGCTTTAGTTAAATTTTTTTTATTGTCTTTTTAAATATTTCTATATCAATTTTTATGGTAAATTTATGACATATAACAATTTTTATTGTAAATTTACAAAATATATAAATTTTTAAATCAAGAAAATTTTTTAACTATATAAAAAAAGTGTAACTTATTGTTAGTGTAATGAAAAAGTACTTTAAATCAACCAATTTTAGTAAAAATTTCTTCTAAATAGCCTTGATTTTCATTTTCTAGAAGTTGTTTAGCTTCTTCGTCTAATTCAATAGAGGTAGTTTTCCATTTTTGACGAATGTTGGACATATATGGATCTGAAGTGCACAACAAAATAGTGATAAGGTCTTCATTAGTACAACATCTGGACATTTTCCTTGTGTTGTGCTCGCGAAAGAATCTGTAGTCTTTGTTCCTTTTTTCTTGCGCTTCTTCAGATAGATCTCCTATTGGTAGCATATTGTTTTAAATTATTTGTTCCCCATGGTACAAAATTTTATAAACTGTGGATGGCATATATCTCCAAGAGTATTTTTCATTATAAAGTATAGCTGTTGGCTTAATTGACTTGGCTTAATTGACTTGATGTCTTTTGGTATATAATGCAGCTTGACGTTGACTTTGTTCCAGTTAAAGCTTGTGCAACTTTTCCATCAATCATTGTGAGACACATTTTAAAATGTACTTCAATGTCTTGGTCATCAAATTTAAATATTACTGGTTGAAGTTCCTTAATTTGATCTTTTATTTTTTGAACTTCTTCAGTTATGAATGCAAATTTTATTGGTCTGCAATACTTTGTTGAAGAAGGAATTTAATTTTTCCACGTATCAATTTCTGTTGCTCTACTAGTTGACGGCTCTAAGACGCTATACCTTTTTGTTAAGCGCAATGGAACGAAAGATACCATAAATAAATTAGCATCTGATGAATTTTCGGCATTAAATTGCTTGTATTGTTTCTGACCAGAGGATCCATCACATCCCCATTTAGAAATTAAAGTAATGCTGCCATTACCAATTTTTTTTTAAATGATCAGTATCAAGCGTATTTAGCAATCGTTCTGCAGTATGCTCAAGGAGATCTTGCAATTTTATTTCTGCTGATGTTGAAGTGACACTAATAGCAGATTGTGAAGGTAAGCATTCTTTTTTGGCAGAAACTAAATCTCGATACTCTGGAAAAATCCCACAATTCTTTTCATTGGTTCGCTTCCGCAATTCCTTATATTGATTTTTGGTCAATTTCAAATCCAAAAATAGGGCGAACGCTTCTTCCGGCGTAAATTTCTTCTCTTCAATTGGTGTAGGAATGCTTTACAAAATCCTCTTTGTGCGCCTTGGGCTCGCTTCTACTATTTTTTCAATTATTTTAATTTTATTTTTTATACCCTATACCACTATGTGGTTTGGGTATAATGACTTTGTGATGCTGTGTGTAACAACCAAAAATATTTGACCTAGACCCATCTTTAATTATACCGATCGAATCAGAATCACTTTCTGAATTGATTTAACAATGTCCGTCCGTCCGTCCGTCCGTCCGTCTGTGTGTCCATGTAAAGCTTGTAATCAAACTGCAGGTCGCAAATATGAATATATTTTGATGAAATTTGGAATATAAGCTTTTATCGGCCATGGAATGAACGCTGTTGAAACTGGTGAGAATCGGTCCATGTTCAGACCTAGCCCCCATACAAATTACCCATATGAAATCGACATAAATTGCCATAAGATCCAAATTGTCATATATATCTTACTCAAATTGGGTTTGTATGCGTTCATTACATCCACTAATGAGTAGTCCAAAAATGATCCCTTTGACCCCATATAGAGCTGCTTCCCGATCTTCACTTAAATCTATTAAAAAGCAAAAATATTGCACTGATTCTTCTCAAATTTTGTTTGTATATATTTTTGCAAAATACAAGAGACTTTACCAAACATGATCAGGATCGGTCCATTTTTGGACCTAGTCCCTTTATAGATATAGCATCCGATATGAACTTTTTCATATCTGCAGCCAAAAAAAATAATAAAAATCCCACTCAAATTTGGTTTTTTGCTTATTTTCAATGTCCAGTTAGTTGGGCCTAAGAGATAGGGTTTCTAAACGCATGGTATAGGGTATCGTATAGTCGGTCGAGACCGACTATAATTTTCTTACTTGTTTTATTTTGGGTTGGTTGAATTTGGTGCAAAAATGAATCCTTAATAATTCTTTGAGAAATTTCTTCATTGATATTCTCCAGCTTGCGCCTTCGAGATCTTTCACTACATCCGTCAATTGGTTTTGCTGGTCGACCTTTTCTTCCACTTTCGTTGGCAGTTGTAGATGCACTCTCAAAAATAAGTTCCTTTATTAACCAGTCTTGGTAACGTTCGTACATCTTTGCCTTGCTATGAGAGCATTCAATGTACCGTCTTTTCAAATTCGATGCAAAATTAGTTATTTTTCCTTTGTGCATTTCAATGTCTTCTAGGTTACAATTCTTAAAGAAGTCGTTGCTCACTATGTGCAAAATTACATCGTCTACATCATTTCGTTGAAAATAAATATCTGCCAGATCTCTATAACAGTACTTAGCCATTGCACAAATTGTAATGAATAATAATTGTGGAAACATTATTATAAATACTGTTTCTTGCAATTATGTAAAATAAAAACTTTTATCTATTATTACCATTTTTAGAAGCATAAAAAACCCACACCCTAACCCCTTTTAAAAGGTGAAGCATACCATTTACCATTTACCTGTTATTTAAATTGTTTCCCATTTTGTCAAGTATTTAAACTATATAACTCTAATTCAGACTATTAATGTTTTTGAAAGATACCTATGTAAATGTACCTGTAACAATTAAGCGCATTATATCTCAACCCTTTTTTATAAGTATATAACAACTCCTGATAACTCTGCCGACACGCAAAAAAATACACAGCGTTGCACCGGTACGACCAACTTTTGTATTCATAAAGTTCAGAAAGTGTTTTTGAGTCGATCCGTATAATAAAAGAACGATAAAGGTCCAATATTTTTGGCAGTTACAAACATCACCTCAAACTTAATATATCCTAACCACATAGTGGACAACTTTTGTATTCATAAATTTCGCAGAAAATATCTAACCTTGGGTCAGAAAAATTGTTCTGGTGCACACGGGCGGAAACTGGCGGGTATATAATGTGGTATAGCAGTATAGGAGAGGGTTCGTACTATAGAACAGTGCAAGATTTTTTCTGACTGCTTTTGACTGGCAGGAGTTATGCTCTATTAAGTAGGAGATTTTCGGAAAATTTTTACCTTTTTTAAACAATTTTTTTTTTTAAATTTCTGAATGACTCAGTGATTTTACATTTTTAACAATAATAGTATGGAAGCCACAAAATTATGCAAAATTTATTTAACTTCAAAGTCTTTTAAATCAAAAAAGTTACAGTCATTCAAAAATAAAAATTTACAAAGAAATTTTTAATTTTAGCAAAATACTGAGAAAGCCCATTTTCGAAGACCTTTTCGCTGTGATATAGTTGAGATAGAGTCGCAATTTTTTGGCAAAAATTTAAATGCAAAAATTGAATTAAATTTATTCAAGTTAATGAATGTGCGTGAGCTAGGTGAAATGTTTGGCGCTTCAAAAACTGCTATACATCGCATATTGACCGAAAATTTCAAGATGAGAAAGCTGTGTGTAAGATGGGTACAGCATTTGCTCACATTAAAACAAAAGAGCATCGTGCAGATGTTTCAATAGTGTTTGGCGATATTTCATTTCAATAAATCCCAATTATTATTTGAGACAAATAAATAGTCAAAACAGTGCAATGGAATGGGAGTATCTTGTCCAAAGAAGATGAAGACAGTTCCATCTCCAGGCAAAGGTATGGCGTCTGTTTTATGGGATGCGCGTAGGATAATTTTTTTTCTTGTTATCTTCAACGGCGAGGTTTAAGTGATGAAATTTAGGAAAAAAAAAAAGGCTAAGAACAAAGTGTTGTTTCAACAAGACAATGCACAAGTTCACATATCCACTATTACCCTCCATAGCTGTTTGGAGCTAAACTGGTAGTAGCTTTGCTACGAAGTCTGACCGGAGGCTATATATTTATATATATATCTGGTACCACGGGAAGTCAGATGCCCCTGGAATCCTTGATTCCAGCTGACTTGCGGGTACGGCCCCTTGGGGAGTATCGTGGTGGCTGTGGTTTATACCCAAATCGCGGGGAGAGCATAGCTCGATGTGGAGTTGCATTCAACCGGGTGCTGTGACCCTAGAGCAGCAGAGGTGTGTAAGGTAGGCCTCGACTCCCCACCAAGGAGTGGGATTTGTTGCCCAAATGCACAAATCTCGAAGTTGGTACCTGAGTGTAGTTTTTCTGCACAAGGGGGCGGTGGTCGGCGCATATTCCGATCCAGTGTTCAGAGCACCGTGAGGTTATGTCAACGAGACAGGTACTCACGTAAAACACAAGAGACTTCTTCCACTATTACCCTGGCCAAAATCAATGAATCAAAGTTTCAACTGCTTTATAACGCACCTTATTCACCAGATTTAGCTCCGTCGATGGTAAAAGATTTGCCAACAATGAGGGGGTGGAGGCTGCGGATGGCTAATTTAAGGAGCCAGATAGTTCTTACTTTAAGAAAAGTGGGAAAAGTGTATCGAACTAAAAAGGAGATTATGTTGAGATATAAAGAACATTTTTCGAAATTTGTTGTGTTTTTTTTATCAGGTCGGGTTATTCTGGTATCGCCAACATATAAAACTCCCAACAATTTTGAGGTTTTATTAAATAACACGAGCATTGAAGCATGATCGCGCATATATTTTACTGTATTGGATACCTTTCATATGACGTCCAATTAATATATGGTTTATTTGGATTAAATGTGAAATTTCTACACACAAAAAAAAAAAAGAAAACTGCTGTATTTTTGGACCTTTCGTTACCTCCAAAATGTGAAGTTAGGCAGTTAACAAAATTCGGGTTACTTATTTTATCGTGTTTTATAACATCGATGATCTGCAGCTGGCCCCCTGCAGATCTTCCTTCATATTGCTTAAACATGTTGCTGGAAAACGCCCTTGAAAATGTTTTTAAAATACGTTAAAAAGGGGTCAAGGTAAAGCACGTCATTTGTGATTGATGTTGTAAGTACTTAGCGAAATTCCTTCCCAATATATTTAATAGGGTCAATTGTAATCATGGTAAAATTTTTAGTTGTATGGAATTTGCCAAGTCCACTTATGCAATTCTACCCATGTTTGCTCTGGAGTTGCACAGACATAATTGCAACTGGGTTAAAGTTGGTTGAAATATCTTTGGACGGAGCCGCTTTAGTATTTTAGATATTTAAAAGCATTTTGTATTTTAAATTTATATGAAAGTTACTCTTCTGTTTTGTACAATGATAATCTAATATAGTATATAGTGTCTTCCTTCCTTATACGCTATTCACATAGCACGTTTCAAGAAAATTAATTCAATCGTTTAGGCTTGAAGCTTACATAAAAAAACAAACAATCAGACATACAAAACGCTTTATAACATTTATGGGGATTGTAAAATTTCCTATATAAAATCTTTATGACTGGATTCTCACATATACAAATTTATGGCATTCCCGTTTGCGTTACCTACGGTTAGTGTTACCTTAATGGAAAAATCCATTATAAACATTCAGAATGTCAACAATATGAACATTTTTAAGTGGCAAATGCTTGAAAATCACACATTTTTTTCTCTATAGGAAATGAAATAAAAGCGATCAGTTTGCGCTGCACGAAATCCCAATAGTAGGGTGGAGTGACATTCCACATTGGTTGACTTAACTCTCTGATTAGTGACTCTCCCGTTGGCCTTAAAATAGTGAAAAGATCCGCAGGGACAAATTGTATGGTATTTTGCTTGATGTGTGCTAAAGAACTGTTTCTTTGACAATTTTTGTTTTCGTGATGGTTCTTGCTGATTTTCCAGTGCGAGTGTACACTCAGCACAAACTGTTTTGTTGAAAGTTTTATGTTAGCGTCCGTGCTCCACACGACACAGATCGCATGACGGCCGATTTGATCGAGGCGCAAAAGAAGGTGCAGGTTCCGCTGTCGGTCTTCCACCACCTACAAGGACACAAAAAATATTTAGTTTTTCCGCTTTTGTGCGTTTAAAAATTATTTTATTTTACCTTTACATTGAATACTTCTATAGTGCTCGTTATAAGTCCATCGGAGGCTCGTTCTTCAACGTCGCACAGTGGCGCCCGTAGAGCAAACGAGGTTGCAAAAATCAAAATTTTCATGTGCGCCGACGAAGTTTTGAATAAACCCATGTTATAGGAAACTTTTCAACGATTTCAAATATGCTACTCTTAATAATATCACATTTTTAGTTTAGAAGATATAACCGTTCAAAGTTGACCGACTTTCGGTTTTCAAAAAAACACACAATTTTTAGTCAATTTGTTGCGATTTCAGGTGTAATATCACGAAAAATAGGTAACGAATCGCCTTATTTTTTGTTTGTATTGATTGATGTATTTATTAAATGTATAATGATAAAAAAAAAATTAACTGTTTGTTTTGTGTTTCTCCTGGTAAATCACTTTTTAAAAACTATCCGTTTTTTCACTATTTTTCAACTTTGACGGAAAATAAAAAAAATCCATATTTTTCTATATTTGCCATATTTGCAAAACATGTTCTTTGATTATTTCTTTACATAATTCAAAAGGTTTTATCTGTCCGTACGTGCCCGTTTGGCTTTTAGAGGTAAAAAAGTTTAAAAAGCGATGGTTTCAGAAATTGTATGGCGTGCATCCCTTACATGTTTTGACTGAGAGTAGTTTGATCTAATAGTTTAAAAATTGCATTTTAAGTCGGTTGTCTACCTGTGAGCCTCTGCCAAAGTCTACTCCCAATATTCTGTTACAGACACAGGATGCACAAAAAACTACTCATTGAAATTCGCAGGTACGCACCTTACTTAAAAATTACATTGGAGTACAAATGGTCAAGAACAATATTGACTTATGGTCCCTCCAGGTAGGCACAAATCTTATTTAGACACGAGCATAATATCAAAATTGCATAATTCAGCCTAAATCCATATGTATGCAGGGAACAGGTAAATTTTTAGGCATGGTAGCATAAGCCTATATATTGCAAAATAAGCATAATGCCTGGATTAGTCTACGACTGAAAGTTGGCGCAACAAGTACTGAAAATTATTTGAACTGTTTAGAAGGTCAACCCAACCACACCAAAGTTTTTCACGGAAGCTGCTTTAGAAGAACTTGATAGCTTATACGGAAATATTGACAGAAGCGAAATTATAAAAAATAATTTTTATCTGATATATGCAAATATTAAGGCAAAATGGGTGAAATCTAATCGAACCATTCAGAACTTCAACTCAAAATACGAGGACTGGCTTAATGAAGACACCATCCTGGATATATTGGCAGTAGATAAACCCACCACATCAACCAGAGGAACAAAAGGAAGGCCAAAAAAAGTATTGAGGAGTGTTCAATTTTCACAAGAAAGAGGAAACTTGCCGATGCCACCAATGACTTGACCACGAAGCATTTATCGGACGCGCTGTCTATTAAATATACAAAGGATAGTGAAAGAGTTAGGTCGCAGATTACAAAATCTGTTGCTGATGCAAGCCCACTGCGACTAAAAAGGATTAAGGAAAGCATCCCCACGCCCACAAACGCACACATTAAAAAGTATGGTTCCGAAGAAGCCTTGGCCTTGTTTATGGACTTACAACTTTCCAAAGAAAAATATGAGATACTACGGGCATCCTTGATGCGACACGGGGCTGACGTTTTACCAGGATACAAGCATATTACGCAAGCCAAAATAAATTCACGACCACTGCATACGGAGTTTACGGAAGTCTCTGTGAAAGCCAATCTGCAGGATCTCATGGGCCATACAGCAAAACGGTTGTTGGAGAGTCTTCCTGAAAATGAGGTGAAAATTCTTCCTGAGAAACTGACATTGATCAGCAAATGGGGTTGCGATGGATCATCCGGACAAAGCGTTTATAAGCAAAGGATATCTTCCGATGACGCTACAATATCGGATGGAAATATGTTTATGGCATCTGTTGTTCCTTTGCGGCTAAAATCTGATGTTTCCCTACACTGGAAAAATCCACGGCCGTCATCAGTGCATTATTGCCGACCAATAATGTTTCAGTTTGGAAGGGAATCGGCAGAACTCATAAGGACCACGGTGAAGGACATTGAAGAACAAATAAGCAAGATTAAGCCTATAAAGCTGCAAATTGGAGAAGGAAAATATATTGAATGCAATTACGAGTTCCACCTGACCATGGTTGACGGAAAAGTCGTAAACGAACTGACAGGAACAACCTCAACATTGTCACGCCCGATTTGCAAAAAGAGTCAGAAGAACTTTGGTAATTTAAACGATTCTACAAACGAGGAGAATTACGAATATGGAATGTCACCATTGCACGCAAGGATAAGGTGTATGGGGTTCTTGGTAAAACTGGCGTATACCCTACCACAAGAGGAGCAAAACTTCGATGAAAATACATCAATAAAGGATAAGGAAAAGATCAGAAAGAAGCAAACACAGGATGCTTTTTTTAAACAAGTTGGACTAAAAGTAGACTGTCCCAAGCACGGATACGGTAACTCAAACGATGGAAACACTTCTAGGAGATTTTTTGAAAATGATGAGGCAGTAACTAGAATCACTGGAATTGACAATCAAATCGTGAAAAGATTGGGAACGATCTTGAATGTTTTAAACTGCAAAGAAAATGTCAATTCTACAAAATATGGAGAATATGCATCGAAAAGTGCATCTCTTTTAGCAGAAATGTATCCACAGAAGAAGTTGACCCAGACCGTCCATAAAATATTGGCGCATGGCAAAGATATAACTGAGTACCAGTCTTTGCCAATTGGAGAGCTTTCTGAAGAAGCACAGGAGTCTCTTAACAAATTTTATAAAAAATATAGATTGCAGAACACATTCAAAGCATCAAGGGTAAGGCAAAATGAGGACCTCTTCAACATGTTGGCAGCATCTTCCGATCCACTTATTTCTTCCCTGCGGCATGTGAAGTCACGAATAGAATTAGAAAATTATAGTTTAGTAATGATTAGTCTTTTAGATATACCTTCTCTTACGAATTGTGATGAATATTTTACAGAAAATTGAAAAAATAAATTTAAAAAAGAAGTATTTTTCTTTAATTTGTTGGGTAATAATTTAAAACATAAAACCCTAAAGAAAAAAAAATAAAAACAATCTAAAAATGTAAAAATTATTTTTTTCAGTTACCATAAAATTGATATTTCTACAAATTTTAACTTTGATAACCCATAAGTAGGCCCCTACAAAGCGTAGCACCCTTTCCAAACGCTCATTTCATAGGCTGAACAGTTGTCTATCATATGCTGTTTAAACTGTTCAATTATGTTATTCGGTTCAAAAGATATGATTTTTGCAACGAAAAAACTCAAATGGCGCCACTGTGCGTCGGTTACCGGTTTGATTATATATGATAAATGCAGCTAATGCAACAATTTGTTGATTGTTTGTAAGAATATGTGCCAAGGATCTGATCCATTGTAGCCACGCTGGATTTATTAGCATTGTAAACCAGAATAATCATGGTCTTTTTTGTTCAGTTGTGTCTACATGCTCCTTTGGAACATATGAGCACAGCGATACATCGCCTTCGTAGAAGTCAAACAATGAGCTGCAAGCGCAGGACTTTTGTGAAATTCACGTGGTACAAATATTTTATTTGAGCGTACTGTTCCAACAAATGCAGTTTTCGGCCTGGTCAATTACGCGGCACATCCAATGTGGAGAAAAAATTGTCAGCATAAATTGTGCGGCCTGAATTCTCATATGGTTTCACTAATTAATACATAACATTCTGCAATTGATTTACCTCACGCTCTTGACCAGGCAACTTCGCAGAGTAAATTATTTCTTTGAGGCGAAAAAATGATTTCGAATCGATCAGCCACCATACATTTATTCCGTACTTGGCTGGCTTAGACAGAATAATTGTGTAAACCCTTTGCGGCCTCTATATGGGATTAATTGCTCTAAGCTCAGCGGATCGTGCTGGTTGTAAGCTGCCGTCAAAATTGGCGCTATCAAAGCGAATGTATTTTTGGTGAGCATAAATTGATCGCATGATAATGCTGCTTTGAATATTGGAGCATGGGTTCGGCCCCACAGTTCCTTAGCAGGCTGATTATTGGATTTAGACAGCCCAGCTCTTTTAGAGTGATTATTTTCCATTCCTTTTTCTTCGAATTCCATACAGTTGTTACTTCCCTGGCTTTTCGATTGATTTTTCCGTATGATAATATACGCCATATCTTCGGTGATGAGCATGCGGAATATGGTGTATGTATGTGTCTTTTACTAGCCTTGGTTTCCGTCCATTTCTTGCCATATTTAGATGTTAAATAACTGTCAGAAGGCAGGAGCACAGAATTCAACAAAACTCATTAGCGATTTCTTCTAATAATAGTACAAGATCCGTAGGGACATTTTCACTAATCCATGTACTAAACGTCATTAAATCTCAATAAAATGTAAAGCATTCCTCGTATCGCTTTAACACCAGCTTTAAGCGATTCAGCACACCTTTTTCTTGGAACACATGTACCATACCCATACAACATTAGGGAGTTGTAAGAGTTTGAAAATCGAAAAGTCCCCAGTGACCTTCTCACAAATAGAGGAGTTAAAAAAGTGTGTCCCAAAATCCACGCAAATTTTTCATGAAGTAATTGAATAGTTTCACGGGCGGTATGGCATTTGGTACCGTCTCGTTAGAGCCACATGTCGTCCACATCAATATTATCTAATTTAGGCAGAAAGGGCTCTGTTATAATATCGACTAATGATGCCTCCAGTCAAAAGTCCGAACCAAACAGTGATACGTTGTGGATGCATTTGTTTTTCGACAAACACATGTGGGTTCTCTAAACCACAAGTCAGGATTAAAGGAGCCATCAAGGTGAAAATACGCTTCACCGCTTAGGATGATTTTGTTTGTGGTTTGTATTAATGTCTTTTTACACCTTATAAGGGGGTTTTTCAACAGGGATGCTACAAAAGTAGAAAGACAGGGACAGCAAACGACGCCATATTTCTTGCCGCTCTTTTGATATTTCTCTTCAGTAAGGTTTGCCATTTCATGACGGAAAGATATACGAGTCAACAACGAGTAGAAATTATTAAAATTTACTACCGAAATTCGGAGTCAGGGGCCTCAACGTTAAGAGCGCTACCTCCAATTTATGGTCGTCATAATCGTCCTAGCAGATCAACAATTGAGCGTCTAGTGGAAAAATTTGAATCCACAGGCACAGTACAAAATGTTCCCGTGCCATTGAGACAAAGAAGTGTCCGTAGTGTCGAGAATATTGCTGCCGCTGAGGCTTCAGTTGAAGAAAGCCCAAATGTGTCTCTCACACGTCGTTCTCAAGCGTTGGGCATCTCTGTGACGTCGTTGTAGCGAATTTTGCGAAAAGATCTTGGCTTACATCCTTACAAGATCAAATTGACACAAGAACTGAAGCCGCTTGACCAACAGAAGCGTCGTATGTTCGTGAATTGGGCTGAGCAACAACTTGAAAATGATTCGGATTTTCATCGAAAAATCATCTTCAGCGATGAGGCTCATTTCTGGCTGAATGGCTTCGTCAATAAACAAAATATGCGTTATCGGTCAGATAGCAATCCACAAGTACTCCATAAGTTATCATTGCATCCCGAAAAAATTACGGTTTGGCGCGGTTTATGGGCCGGCGGCGTCATTGGCCCGTACTTTTTCCGTGATGATCAAGACCGGCACGTTACTGTGAATGGGAATCGCTACCGTTCAATGATAACCAAATATTTTTGGCCTCAATTGGATGATATGGACTTGGAGGACATGTGGTTCCAATAGGACGTCGCCACAAGCCACACAGCGAATGTCACAATAAATTTATTGGAAACCAAGTTTGGAGAACGTGTTATCTCACGAAATGGTCCAGTCGATTGGTTGTGCGATTTGACGCCGTTGGACTATTTCCTGTGGGGCTACGTCAAGTCTATGTGCCAACAAGCCAGCGGCGATTGATGAACTTCATACGAATATCGAACTGCAGCAGTATCGGCCGATTTACGCTTGAAAACCGTCGAAAATTGGGTTCAGCGTCTGGACTTCTGCAAGAGTGCCAGTGGTGGCCATGCAAAAGAGATCGATTGCCGTACATAATGGCATTGAACGTGCTTTCACAGGAATAAAGAATTTCATTGATATCCAAAACCGTTTTTGTTTTATTTAAAAAAACTTTTGTGGCGCTATTATTGAAAAACCCTTTACCACTTTGTGGTTTGGGTATAATGACTTTGTGCTGATGTTTGCAACTTCCAAAAATATTTGACCTAGACCCATCTTTTATTATACCTATCGACTCAGAATCACTTTCTGGGTCGACTTAGCAATGTCCGTCTGTCCGTCCGTCCGTCTCTGTGTCCATGTAAACCTTGTAATCAAACTGCAGATCGCAAATGTGAATATGTTTTGATTAAATTTAGTGTATATGCTTCTATCGGCCATATGATGTAAATCGGTTCATGTTCAGACCTAGTCACCCTAGAAATGATCC
Source organism: Cordilura impudica (assembly GCA_963682025.1). Classification (NCBI taxonomy): domain Eukaryota; kingdom Metazoa; phylum Arthropoda; class Insecta; order Diptera; family Scathophagidae; genus Cordilura; species Cordilura impudica. Next base: position 283,215,067 of record OY821518.1, on the reverse strand, counting down.
CTGTGAGATCGATTTAGATTGCCATAACATCCAAATTATCATATAGATCTCGGTCAATTGGCTTTGCGTATGCTTATTATATCCGTTTATCAGTAGCCCAAAAACGAACCCTATAGGGCAATTGTTAGTTATAGCCCCCATATGAAGCTGATTCCCGATCTTCACTTTAATCTATCGAAACCAAAAAAAAAAAAAAAAAAATTGCACAGCTTTTTCTCAAATTTGGTTTGTATATGTTTCTGTAAAAAATAAGTGACCTTACCAAATATGGTCGGGATCGGTCCATTTTTGGACCTAGTCCCCATATAAATATAACATCCAATATGAACTTTTTTTCATCCGAAGGTTTATTTGGCTTATGCTTATTTTCTATATCTAATTAGTTGGATCTAAGAGGTTTTCAAAACGCATGGCATAGGGTGCTTTCTTTTGGTTAGCAACAATTTACTGCATAAATTGCGGAAATTTCAAACCTGGGGTGAATTTTGGGAGACCATTTATAATTTTTTTGTGTATAACAAAAGGAAAATTACGAAAATGTTTATAAACATCTGTTGTAGCTACATGTTGTAGACTCATAATTCAAATTTATATACATAGTTGGTACTAAAAAAAGTGTATTTAAACAATCATTAAAAAAAAAAAAGAATAAAACAATAAAAAATAGTTTATTTTTTGATATTGAAAAAAGCAACTAAACGGAAAATATAGCAAAAAATTACACCGATAAAAGTACGTTAATTCTTTTTTGAAAAATTTTAAATAGATATTTCTTTGGAAAATAACAAAAGTTTCACTTGTACTGAAAACTATTTGCTGAGCAAGGAAACTGTTAACGTAAATATTGTATGATCTGAGTAAAGTTGAATCAAAAATCAACATTCGACGAATTATTGACGAAATGCGGTTGCACTTTCTGCGAACAGTGTGGAAAATTGGAGTTCCAGTTTACGCCATGTACACACCAGTCATGGCGGCCCCATGGCGAAAATAATATCTAGACATTAATGGCATAGGATTATCTATTCAATAAAGCTTGTTTAATTGATATTAAAAATATCTTTCTTTGCTTTATTTTAATTTAATGTTCTGTAACTCGAAAAAAATACCCGTTAGTTGCTGAAGAATGAAATGAGAAATCATCAATTGACCAAACGCTTTGGAGGTTTTACTATACTGACTTAGAATTTCTCACTCCCAGAATGGCTGTTGTACAGTATTATTATAAACAATTTTAATATTTTAAAATTTTCTTTGATAAAATTTTACATTTTTTCAAATCTAGTATTATATATAATATTAATGGTCACGGCGGTTTCTTGTGACATCTCCTAAACTCTCAGTTACCAGTCGATTTTGACAAAAAATATAGCATTTGAAAGGTATTTCTTTACAGATGTGCACCATGTTTACAGAGGCACACTATCTGGTATATTTTTTTTTTTGGAGTAATAGTCATTTAAAATTGCTACTTGCGCATACATAAAACACATATTTAAGCTTCAAATAAAAAACTATACAATGCTGTGTGTGTCTTTTTGAATTGGCTAAAATTGATTATCATACCTTTAGGCTCCATACTCTTATTTAGCAAACCCGTTTTTATATCTTTTTATTTAAAAATTCACAATTTAATGAATTCTATTTAAATATGCATAAATCTTTTATATATAGAAATTAAAAAAGCATTGAAAGAAAAATATTTAATGAAAAACTAATACATATTTCCTACAATTTGCACTCGAATTTCGAGTGATGGTGTCTGCTAGTATAAATAAGTAGATTCTTTTTGTCCTCTGATTTAGTGATGTTAGTCACATTTTCAATTTCACATTTCTCAAATATTTTGTTGCTGCGTGAACCTGGAAGCTGAACACCGACTCGCCTTACATTTCACATATAACATTTTTACATACATATGCATAGATTTCGCTTAGACTCAAAGTGAAATTCGGACAATGTCGCTCCACCCTATTGCAAGGATAAACATTTTATATTAAGAACCGAATTTTGATGGAAAAGCAATATCCTTTAAAGTATATTGCAAAACAAAAAAATTTTACTTAATAAAACATTTTTATTAAACTACCCTTCAAAATTCTCCTTCCGTAAAATTAAACTGGTTTATTTTAACATCATTTTTTATTTAAAATTTTTTACAATAAAACAAAGAAAAATTTTATAATTTTTCATTTAATGGAAATCTGTTCACAACTAAAAGTGTTGAATGTTGCATGAACAAGAAAACGTATATTTTACTTTATTTCCCCACAGACATAAATAATATTGACATGTAAGTGATTGATAGATTTAAAAGAGCTGTTGTTTGTATTATGTAGCAGAGTAAATAATACTAAATGGATTCTCCGAGTGACGATAATCATTGTTATCATGATGACGACAATGTTTATACGACACCTGCAACGACAATTGTAATGAAGTTTGAAAAACAAAAAATTAATGTTGATGGTTGGTTAAAGATTTTGTTTGAATGTAGTGTTAAAAGTAAACATGAAGGTAATGGTCAAGAAAATTTAAAAAAAAGAGGAAACAACCATCAAACGAAAATGTTTCAGTTTTCAGATGATGAAAATGAAAATTTTTTCTAACCTTAAGTACATGGAGAAAAAAAATGCGAAAGTAAAAGAAAGTGAGAGAATTAAAGAAAAACACCGCAGGAGATAAAATGTTATTGTTATTGCTCTGTTTTTTAACCCTGCTGTTAGATTGAGACCATTTTCTCCAATTATTGGCTCGTTTCCTTTGTAAGTTTTGAACGATGAGATATACCGACTTAATTTTTCAGCTCATGTGGTCTTTTTCTAAAAATAGGTTATGTACAAAAAATAAAATTTCTTACTTAAGCCAGGACCAAGAAAAATAAAAAAATCGAATCTTACGCTAAGGAACCATGTGGACCATAGTACATTTTCTTTGATTTTGTTTACATTTATTTTCAAAAAAATTTGTATTTATTAGTTTGTTCGATAATATTTGTCATTATGTGTGTGATGAACAAAATGATTTTCGATTAGTTTTGCAAATAAACTTGCTGAAAATTGGGCATTTTAAAGGGTGATTTTCTTTCAGTTGGGTCTTTAGTTTAACCATTAATCGACTTACAAACGAACAACGCTTGCAGATTTTTGAATTTTATTATCAAAATTCATGCTCGGTTCAGAAAGTTCATGGTGTACTTCCTCAATTTTATGGTCAGTTTAGGCGACCTTCTGAAGCGGCTATTCAGAGTCTTGTGTTTAAATTTCGCACCAAATTAATTTTATTGTATCCGCCAGTGTTGTTTGTGACCGTGAATTATCGATTCGGCGCCGTTCGCAGCAATTGGGCCTCTGTCACTCCGCTACATGGAAAATTTTGCGGAAGGATTTGGCTAACTTCTGGTGAATGGGCGCTGACAAAGTTGGATGAAGATCCACTTTTTTATCGGAAAATTGTGTTCAGCGGCGAATCTTATTTCTAGTTGAGTGGATTGGATTCGCAAACAATCAAAAATGCCGTATTTAGTGTGAAAGGCAGCCAGAAGCAATGTACACTGAGAATAAAACAATAGCAGAGTTATATAAAAACCTAGTTTACAATACACGAGGCTTCGGCTGTTTTCAGCCTGAAAAGTACTTGTATACAAGAACCAGGTTTATTTAATTGTTTTTACAAAGTTAAGTTAAATTAAATCAACTTAATTTTTTGTATAACATAAACTTTTTAATAATTTAATTCATCCAAGTGGCTTAGATAATTCATGCATGGCCATGCATGTTCTTTTAGTAAAGCAAACTGGTCAAATCAACAAAGTATTTTGTACAAAACATCGAACTATCTTAGATAATTCATACATGGCCTTGTATAATCTTATAGCAAAACTGGATGTACGAATTTACAAAGTATTTTATATAAAACATCGAAGTAACTTAGATAATTCATACATGGCCTTGTATAATATTTTAGCAAAGCGGACTATACAAATTAAGAAAGCATTTTGTATAAAATATCTAAGCAACTTAGATAATTTATACATATCCCTGTATTATCTTTTAGCAAAGCGGGGTATACAAATTAGCAAAGTATTTTGTACAAATCATCAAAGTTATATAATTTATACATAGGCCTGTATTACCTTTTAGCAAATCGGAATGTTCTATTATCTATTTAAAATAATAAACTCTTACAGAACCGATTTGACTGAACTGAATAACAAAATGCAACTACATAATAATCTGATAAGAAAAGCAACAACAAAAGAGCATAGAAAAAGATTGAATGTTCTGTTATAATTTAATATTAATATTCGTCATCCATAAAAACAAAACCATACAAGCAAATCCAAAAAAAATTTTAATTTTATTTTTATTATTTCATTCGTAATTAATAGGAGTAAAGCAACAATAATACATGAGATGAATTCAAAGAGTTTGAAAGAAAAAACGAAAATTAAACTTTATACATTTTTTTTATTAATTTATACAAGCATTTGGATAATTTGACAGTTGATCCACTTGTATAAATCAACTGATTTTTTTAGATGATGTGTCGAAGCTTTTAAAAGAACTTTATACATTGTTTTATTGGTTTATACAAGCATTTGGATAGTTTAACAGTTGATCCACTTGTATAAATCAACAATTTTATTTTTATGACTTGTCGAAACTTTTATTTTAAAACAATGTTTAATATTACCAATTACTTGTGTAAAAAATTTATCATTTTAGAATTCAGTACATCTTTCGTTAGCGAAGCCAACTTGTATAATATTACTATGGTTTTTATTCTCAGTGTAAGAACTGCCAATGCATCCCGAAAAATGCACTGTTTGGTGGCATCCTCAGACCGTACTTTTCCAAAGACGACGAAGGCAGTACGATACTGTGAATGGCGAGTGCTCTCATGCCCCAAATGGAACAGCTGGGATTGGCTGACATGTGGTTTAAACAAGACGGTACCACATGCCACACACGCGAAACAATGGTCCGATTAAGAGGCGAGTTCGGTGAATAGTTTATTTCACGTTTGTTGGCCGCCTAGATGGTGCGATTTAACGCCTTTAGAGTATTTTTTATGGGACTATGTTAAGGCTCATGTCAAAAGCGACAAGCACGCAATGCACGGTTGATGCACTGGAAGCCAATATTGAAGAATTTATTCGTGAGATACCGGCCGATATATTGGAGATAGTATGCCAAAATTGCAACCAGCGTATGAACCATTTGAGGCGCAGCCGCAGTCAACATTTACATGAAATCATCTTTAAACATTGAATTATTAGTAGCTCCTGAATTCGAAGTAGCATTATTTGAGGAAGCCACTGAAACTCTGCATGGTGTTCATATTTCTGTCAATAAGTGTGCTGAGAACTAATTCTGAGGTAATATTCCTAGTTGCCCCAAAAACTCTAGTATCTTGCGATTTCGATCAGCTAGAGCCCATGAAACATCTATTTCAGAAAACAGTATGTACATTCAAAGCGGATATATCAAGTATGTTTGCAAATGCAATGTTTGGCCATCGATTTGTTTTACGCTTTGTGGTGTAGGAGCTAAACATTTGACTAGCAGTATCTACGCCAACTTAGGTGAAGCATAAAAAGTTAGAGGCGAACAAAAAACTAGCTTCCCTTTGTTGAATTGTACATTGAAATAATCTCTGGGAATAATCTCTCATCAGGAGAATTACGTACTGCTTCTGGACACCACTTCCTCTACAGCGGTAACAATAACACCCATATCCACGGAGTGGGGATCTTGCTAACGCCAAGCAAGAAAAGAGCTTTGTTAGAACATAAACCCATCTCTGATAGAATAATTATGTCTCGTTTTAAAACAAAATACCGCAACATCGTAATTTTTCAATGTTATGCCCCAACCGAAATCGATGACGAAGAAACAAAAAACGAGTTCTATGAAGAACTAAACTAAAGTCGGCAGAAACAGTTCAACTTTAAGATTTATCATGGGTAACCAAGGACTCGGAACGTCGCGAAACAACAATGGTGAGTGCCTAATACATCTATGCACTACACACCAGTTGCTTATTGGAGGCACAAAATTCCCACGCTGCGACATCCACAAATACACGAGGCAATCCCCAGACAATGTAACGCGCAATCAAATAGATCACTTCGTAATTAATCGGAAGTTTATAGGTTGCCTTATGGACGTAAGGACGGCCAAAGGTGATGATATCTACAGTGATCATAAACTTCTGATAGGGTAGGTAAAATTTAGACCTAGAAGAAAATACAACTTAGACCGGCTGTAAGACCCCTCAACAGCTACAGCTTTATCAAATGACGTGTGTATCATATTGAACCAAAGTCTCACAAGTAACTGGGCAGATATCGTTACATCTTGCCGTGAAAGTGCAAAAAATGTTCTCGGATGTAGTAAATACCATATCAAACCATGGATTAGTAACACGATATGGAGCGCAATCGAGGAACGGTGTAGGCAATCGGCACAAAGTACTTTAGAGAGAGTCAATAGAACAAATTACGACAATGCTGGAAAAATGTGAAGAAACTAGTCCACAGAGACAAACGACAGTTTTATAACAACATTACTAGCGAGGCCCAAGATGCAGCACTAAGGGGGAACACTATAGCAGTATACAATGCAATTAGACAACTCAGTGGTGAAAATTTAAGATCAGTCCCCAATATCAAAGACTTTAATGGTAGAACGCTAACTACATCTGATGAACAACTTCGAAGGTGGAAGGAGTTCTTCGAATCATCGATATTATCAGACAACTACCATGAACCCGTAGAGACAATAATATGAAGAAACCCTAGGAAGGATATACAACCAACAGCCCGATCTCTGGCGGAGAACACTAACGCAACCACAAAATTGAAGAACCATTAAAGCACCCGCCCTATATAACATCCCATCGGAGCTCTTTAAGTACAACACTGCATTGAGTCATTACATATGGCCCCTAATATATGAAGCATGGTCTACGGACAACATCCCATCGAAGTGGAAGGAGGGTGTTATTGTGACGATTCCAAAGAAGGTAGACCTTAGATAATGTAGAAATTGGCGAGGCATAACGCTTCTAAACTCCATCCTAAAGATAGTAGCCTTTATTATCTTGGAACGTTATTTCCAAGCTGTTGAAAGCTGTCTATTCAAGATAAGATAAACAGGTTATATAAAAATGGCTTTAAAGTTGGGTCCAAATTAATTTCCGTAAAACTAAAATTATGAGAATATCAACCGACAACAACACGCCAGTAAATGTAAATGGGAATATCATTGAAGAAGTTACTGAGTTTAGTTACTTGGGCAGTATAATAAAATATTCCTTCAAGAAAAAATAACAAGAACATTTCGCAGCTCTATGCTGATCCCTCTTTTTAAGAAAGGCATCCCCTCTCTAGCTACAAATCACCGCGGCCTATCGCTTATTGATACGTTGTGTAAAATTTTTAATAGTATTCTTTTAAATAGAATAAATGAATTGATAGAAAAATATAAGATATAAAACGAATATCAAGCAGGCTTTCGGAAGAATTACTCATCAGTGGATAACATTTTCAACCTCTTTGACGTTGTAAATCTAAATAAATTAAACAGAAAAATACTTATGCCTTCTTTTGTTGACTTTTCATGTGCTTTTGACATGATTCCCAGAAATAGTCTTTTTATAAACTTTCACGTTAGGTCTTTCTTAAAAAATGGTCAGAAGAACACGAAACCGTATTTGGGATGGCAAATATTTATCCGAATCAGTTGATGTTAATCTAGGTGTAAAACAAGGCTGCATATAAAGTCCTGTATTATTTTCGCTATACTTAAATGACTTGTCTGATGAACTACCTGGTGGTGTTAATGTGGCGGGAATAAATATTAAAATTCTCCTTTATGCTGACGGCATCGTCATATTATCTGATACTCCTATGGAATTGCAAAGTATGATTGATGCATTAAACAACTTTTGTATTAATTGGGGCATAACTGTCAATTTGAATAAATTGAAAGTAGATGTATTTCGATCAGGTACAAGAATATCTAAACGATTAAAGTGGTACTTTGGAGAAGCAAACATTGAGATCGTCAATACTTACAAATACCTTGGAGTTGATATTACATATAATTTGTCCTTTAAGAAATACCTAAATAATAAACTAGTTGAAGCAAAATTGTCAATCCACACAACATGGGCGAAATATATTAATCACCCGAAAATATCAAACCAAAATAAACTAAAAATATTTCAAGCCGCCTCAGGGTCAGTCATGTTTTAAGCAGCACAAGTATGGGGTTTTGAAAAATATGACGAAGTAGAGAAACTGTTATGATTTTTTATCAAAAAAATACTGTATTTACCAACAACAACACCTAATTACATGATATATCTAGCAACCGGTCTCGAATTTGTATACTTTACCACACTTAAGATGCACTTTGATTACATAAACAAAATTTTAAACATGGATCACAACAGATTACGATACATTTTAGCAAATGAAATTATTTCACAAAACGGATACTGGGCAAAAGAGTGGAATAACATATGCCAAGCTCTACAGTTTACACCTGTCAATACAAATCAACCACTTAGCATTCACTGCAAACAAGTTTTAAACTAATTGAAATTGAAAGAACGCGAAAATAATGTAATAATTGCAACGAACTCTCAGCACCATGATATGTATCTACAACTCAATTTTAACGTGACTCCCCTACTTACCTCCAATTTCTCTTCGCGTATTACAAGTGTATTAATAAAAGCAAGAGGTGGTTTACTAAACTTAAATGCCAGCTCGTTTAGAAACAACACGAATGTAGTATGCACAATCTGCAACGGAGATAATACATTGCACTTTGTTCAAAATATCGAAAACTAATATTAAATGAATTTGAATAAATATATAATTAACTTTACATATTTTTTTAAAATTTTTTTTTTTAACAAAATTATATGAACTAGCAGATTCCGGCACTCGAAATTCGAGTGCAATTTCTAGGCAGCTTTATTTTCCAAATTAGCCAATTCACAAACCAACACTTTTATGGTTTATTATTATTGTGAGTGAAGATAACAAACTCATTAATAAACACATTAACAAATTTAATAAACACACACATTGCATATGTATAATTTTATGTATGTGTTAGTAGCAACTTTAAATGCAATTTAATCAAAATAAAGGAAAAAATTCAAAAAACTGTAAATCTGCAAAACGGCTAAAAAGAAATACCTTTCAAATAATATACGTTTGGTCAAAATTGGGATAAAACGGTAGAACAAAACATCGGTCACAAGAAATCGGTTAGCATATTAATATTATAGCTTATATAAAATCAAAAATACTAGTATAATGCCAATCGGGTTTACAACAAAAATGTTTTGCCTAATATAGATACAGATATAGAATTTGTAAATATATAATTATATACTTCCAATTTTTATATTTACTAATAAATAAACATAATAATAATAATATTATAATTATTATTATTATTTTTATTGAAACCTTATAAAATAGTTATTTACATGTTATGAGAATTTACTTAAAAGTATTACAACAATTAACATCTTATAAATTAAATAAAGAAACTATTAATCTCACAGTATTAAGGAAAAGTTGTTAAGAAAAAACCTTTTATCTACTTGGCGTTATATGAAATTTTAAAAACAAACACCAATTTATCCTCTTTAAGAACAAAAGAGTATATTAGTGATTATTAGCAAATTTCTTATTATGTCATAAGTGGACGTTCTGCATTTTTCTTTAAATGACAGAGTCAGTTTTCTAGCAAATGAATTAAACATTGTGTGGTTAAAGTTACTATGCAGTTCGTTAGTAGAATATCTGGGGTGTAGATTGTGAATTATTTTTAGATTTTTATTTGAATTATCTGTAATTTTCTTGTATGAGTTTTAGCAGCTTTGTAGAACCAGACTTGGCAACCATAGGTCATAATAGGCCGAATACACATTTTGTAAATAAGAACCTTGTTTTTTAGATTAAGTTTAGATCTTCTGTTAAGTAGGGGGTAAAGAGCACGACCGCAATTAATTGCCTTATTACAAATATATTCAATATGCTGTTTAAATGATAATTTTTTATCTAACATAATTCCCAGATATTTGATACTATCTTGCATAGGAATAACAATTCCCCTAGAATACAACTGTTTTGTGGCAGTGCGTTTCCGCGACCTATTATATGGGAATATAATAGCTTGGGTTTTATTAACATTAATTTTGATCTTCCATTTATCAAAATATTTTTGGGTAAATTCTAGACTATCTTCCATTTTCTTAATTATTGCGTTTGACACCTTACGATACAAATGAGAGCACTATCGTCTGCGTAAAAGGCTACTTCTTGATTTCTGCGAACGGATATATCAGAAGTGTATATCGAATATAGTGTAGGTGATAAAACAGACCCTTGTGGCAGTCCCGCGGGAATTTGTCTATCACTAGATACCATGTTATCTATAGATACAACATATGAGCGTTGATCTAAAAAACTCTTTATTATCTTTTGTAAGTACGTTGGATAATTAAAGGAATTTAGTTTAAATACCAGTCCAGCATGCCATATTGAATCAAAGGTTTTTTCTATATCAAGAAAAATAACCCCTGTACTCTTACTGTTTTTTATGTTCATTTCAAGAAAATTAACGACTCTTTTTATTTGATGCACAGTAGAGTGTTCCTTGCGGAATCCAAATTGTTGAGGGTTAATAATATTATTTTGGTTAGAGAAGTCTAAAATTCTCTTTTGTAGAATTTTCTCAAACACTTTATCTAATTGGCTTAGAATGCTAATCGGTCTATAGCTGGACGGTAATTTAGGATCTTTGCCCGGCTTAATAATTGGGATGACATTTGCTTTCTTAAAAATCTTTGGAAAGTATCCTTCAATTAAACAAGAATTAAAGAGTTTGCTTAGAGTTTCAAAAAAGTAGTCAGGCATTTTTTTTAAGTATAATACTATTTATGCCATCTAACCCAGGGGCTTTCTTATTTTTCAACAAAAGTACAATCGATTTAACTTCGGCTAAATTGGTAAGTTCGACATTCGAACTGTCAATAATTATATCATTAAGATTATGTATGAATCTTGAGACACATGCGTCCATAGGTGAAGGGTTATTTAGTGTAATAGTGTGTGAATTTTCAAAAACGTCTGCTATAGAATTAGCCTTTTCTACGCCTGTTTTTAAGACTTGACCGTTCACATGTAGATCCGTAGAAGACATTTTGTTGTTCTTAATGGCTTTTGTTACTTTTCAAAATTTATTTGAGCCCGGAGGTAAATTTGAAATGAATTTGGACCAGGATTCGTTCCGGTCTTTATTAAGGTGGAAGTCAATTAATTTATCTAATTGTTTCAAAATGCTTTTAATTTGATTTTTAGAGTAAAAATCCCTATTTCCTTGAAATTTCCGTTTATATTTATTTCTCTGACTAATTAACATTATACTAGTATCGGAAATTTCACGTTGCCATGATTTTTTACGACCTACAGGTATTTTTCCAAAAGCTTCCTTTACTATAGATATCAATTTATCAAAATAACCATCTAGATTACCTGAATAAGCAATCGCTTGGTCAAAGTTCTGATCCCTGATTTCACTCTCTACCCAATTTCCAATTGCTGACCAGTCTGCTCGATAATACAAAGGAACTGCATATGTCATATTTTGAACAAGTCCGGAAATAACACAAGATATTGGTACATGGTCCGACTTTAGAGTATTTGGGTGTGTCTTTAGGTCTGAGAATAGGAGACACGAGTTTGTCGGCTGGACATTGTTGATATTTTGACCAAAGCGAGTATACTCGTTTGGGTAATATATATAGTAGCTGGATTGTAATCAGTGGTTATAGAGTTCCGTACCTGCTGAATTATTTGACATACAATTCCATTGTGTATGTTGGGCATTCAGGTCACCGAAAATAAAATAATCGCTAGTATAAGATGTTAATTTGTCCAAACCAGCCTAGAAATTGGATGTGTGATCAGGATTATACGCTGAAGTAAATATTACTGGTCGTCTATTTATCATCACTTGTATTGAAATGTTTTCTGCAGTGTTCGTATATATTTTCGGTAGCAACATGTGCTTTATATTACCTTTAATTGCAATTAGAACTCCTCCGCCATGCGTAGAACGATCCTCTCTATATATTTTATAGCCACTAAGTTGAAATTTGTGATGCGATTTCAAAAAAGTCTCATTTAAAAGGAGAATATCAATTTTCCATTTCAGTAAGAAGTATTCCAGCTGCGCAGCTGATGATTCCGTTGTTATGCCTTGGGCATTCCAATGCATAACATGAACATTTGAATTATATGGCATGTTGAAGCATCATGCCTAAAACACGTAGCTTGTCGTACTTGTTTTGACATCTTTGTAAAGCATCGACTGCTTCAAAAAATATTTCCAAAAATCTTTCGTTGGATATGTCGTTCTCATTATTTTTTGCGTAGCTTTTGTCTTGGTAATTGAGGAAAATCCTGATTGTCCACGTTGAAATAAGAATCATTAGTTCTTCTGTTGATCGGCCTAGATTTAGATGCTACTCTATTCCGGATATCTAAATACTCTTGACGGCTTGGGCACTTTGGATCATCAGCTTTATGATTAACGTGCTTAAAATTCTTTTTTATGCAATTATAACACTTATATATTATGCTACCTTCATTATAACCTTTTTTGAGAGGGCATATAGTATAATCATGGTTTCCCGCGCAGGCTGAACACACTAAGGTACGATTACAGTTTTTAGCCCCGTGTCCATACATAGCAAAATTGGAGTATTGAGTGGGCCCTTTGTTACCCTTAAGAGGCTTTCTCCAATACACCGAAATATTACTAAAATATCTAATTATCATTATTTCTCCTTTGGTTACCTGCTGACGATCAAATTCAATTAGGTAAAGTGCATCATCTACATTAGATCTTTTTGTTTCCAATTCTTTTATGCTTATCGGCTTGATATTATGCGTGCTGACAAATTCTTCGCTGATGTTCTTTGTGTCTAGTTTTGGTAATCCAAATAAAACCAATTTAAAACTTTTAGTGTGCTTTATCTCGTGAGTATAAAACTGGAATTTTTTGTCCTTAAGAACCTTTAGAGCATGCTGGTACAGTGATAACGAGTTGGATAAAATTTTCGTTCCAATAGTCATTCTTTTATAAGTATACTTATCACCAATTATTCCGATAACATTAGTAAAACTGTGAGTAGAATCCACAATTATAGGTGGAATTTTTTCTTTAACAACAACAGGTTCTTCATCATCGTCGTCAGATAGAAGTTGAAATCTGTTGCCAGTAGTACTGAGACCGTCCGATGTTTTTGGCACCTTGAATTTGGGGTTATTGCCCCAATATTTTCTTCTTTTTTGATTAAACATTACCAAAAGAAGGAAAATTAACTCAATCAAGTAGTTTATTACTTATTATATTGAAAATAAAATTAACTTTTTCAAGCACAATTAATCACGATGTTTTTATCTTGAGGCAGAGATGCCAGATGTGTTTTCAAATATGCAAAAAGTATTAGACAAGGATATTTAACTTTTAAAGTAATTAACACAATCTCCAAAAAATTACAAGTATTCATAAACAAATCTTTAAGGCGGATACTTAAAATATTTTGGCTGTTGCGCATAAGCAACCAAAATTTGCTCCAAACATTCGACATGCATCCAATAGATCTTGAAATTCGATGAAGAAAATGGAAATGGCTTGGCCGCACGGATATCGCTTAGGCATGCTTGAAATGGAATCCACAGGGATCCAGAAATAAGGGACACCCAAGAATTATATGGCGAAGATCAATCGAGGACGAATTCAGAAGCAAAGGGCTTTCATGGCTACAACTTAGAAGCTTGGCACAAGATAGAAAAAGATTTAGAAGTTTCATTCAGACGTTAGTTAGATAGTTCTTAAATTCTGCTTAGAAAGAAAAAAAAAATAATAAAAATTCATTGCTTATTGTTGCTAGAAGCTCCAATAGGAGTGATGTAATTATATTAACTAGCAGAATTCAGCGCTAGAAATTCGAGTGCAATTTCTAGGCAGCTTTATTTTCCAAATTAGCCAATTCACAAACCAACACTTTTATGGTTTATTATTATTGTGAATGAAGATAACAAACTCATTAACAAACACATTAAAAAATTTAATAAAACACATATCTGTGGTTTTCTGGAATAACCGCGTATGTCGATTTTTGTCAGTTTTGAGTTAACGATGCCAAATATATAAATTTTTAACGATCTTTACATGTGTTCAATTTTTTTTTTAAATATTGACCATTTCTAAGTTTTTTCTTTAAATAAGAACGTAACTTAAATGTTTATTATATTAATTTGTAGCACTAACGACGTATGTTAAACTACGTTTGATCGCTGACAAATTATTTTCTCAGAAAACGACACGTAGTGACATACGTTGTTATTAATGAAAAAAATTAAAAATAATTTTGGATTAGTTTTCAGTTTATAACCACTTATAAAAACTTGATACGTTGTTATATTCTCATCCTAACTCCCCTTAACTTTTTGATGACGAACAAAAAAATCCATTTTTCAAGCAACAACAACTTATGTCTACATGGGTGGTTGCATTGGTAGTTTTCTTTTTCAAAGAAAACGACGTTTGTCGACATAAGTTGTTTTATCTGCACACACTTTAAGTGTAATTTACATATTGTTTTTTCATCCTTCTCTAGGATCTATTCCTCTGAAGATTTTTGACTCAAAATTTTATGTAAAATATTTATTGCCCATATCTACAGGACTGTTAAATAAAAAGCTCTAAAATCTTTATATCTAGCCCATAATTTCAAATATAACGTTTTTTGGCTCCCCTGAACATTTTGATTTTATGACATACGCGGTTATTATACAAAACCACAGATGTAGCATACGTATAATTTTATGGATGTGTTAGTAGCAACTTTAAATGCAATTTACCCAAAATAAAGGAAAAAATTTAAAAATCTGTAAATCTGCAAAACGGCTAAAAAGAAATACCTTTCAAATACTATACGTTTGGTCAAAATTGGGATAAGACAGTAGCTCAAACATCGGTCACAAGAAATTGCCTAGCCTATTAATATTATGGATTATAAGTACGATAACTTAAATAAAAAAATAAATAAAAAAAATCATGTATCCCGATTTTTTAAAATCAAACAGTAAGCGTCATCTATGTATCACTTATAGCGGGGACTCTGGCTATACCTGTGGGGTTGTTGAATTATGTATATGTTATACGTTTATATTGTGAAATTTTTGTCGTTTTACAGCAAAGGGTTGTTGAATTAGCTGAAACAATTTTATATCATAATTTTTTCAACAATACAATCAATTACGGCTCACAGCGTTACATGTGAACTCACATGTTACCTTGTTTTTGTGATTGTATTGTGAAATAGAAATTTACCCCCTGCACGTCTAGATGTTTTTTACACATCAAAAAAACTTTCATCAACTGCAACTGTCTTGTGCATTATAGTAATCAATACCGTTGATTTATTGTTGTGGCTGATGTATCATACCAATGTGGCAATGTCATTGAATGACTATCTTTTTGATAGTCAGCAATTTCGGAGGAATGAAAGTTTTAGTTTTGCATACTGTCATGAAGTTCTTTTTTACTAACTCAAAAAATTGTCGCCTATTATATTTTGCCCTTTCAAGCCTTTTGTCAAGTACAATACAACGCGTTCTCCTTGTTTCTTTTTAGGCTTTACGTTTCTAGATTTACCAAGGTTTAGTTGTATTTTTCTTACGTAGCCTGAATTTAAGTCCACCGATAACCAAAACTTCAAACCAAATTTTGCTGGTTTTGATCGCATAAACAGTCGAAAAAAACATCGCCAACATATGCAACAAGTTGCTCCATAATGGTGACAGTTATAAAATATTGGAAAAAGTTGTTGTCAATGGTGCCACAGTTCACGATGGGGAGCAAATTTATCGCTATCGAAGCGCAATAGTAATCATATGGAATGTTTCTTCAGACATAATTGATCGGAAAATGGGGCCACTAAATTTTTCATCACATAAACCATGAAGATCTTATTTTTTCCGCTGTCATTCACAAGTTTCATATTAGCCAACTTTTTTACTGAAATAAGAAAAAAAAGGGAATTTACATGCCTGCAAGAATGGACACAGAAATATACGCGCGGAATGGGCTTCATCAATATCGCTATCGCTTTGTCACCAAATTGACTCTGCCATGCTTATTAGTATAAGTATTTTCAATGACGATTATTTCTATTGGAGGCGGCACAAATAACAAAATAGCTGACAGCATGTCATTGCATCTGAACATTACAAATCGAGTTGGTCCTCATTGTATTGGAATAATATTATTAGTTCAAGCTGCAGCTAATACGGGTTCATCTTCATTATCTGTTTCAATAATATTTTGGAAGTATTAAACGAAAATAGCTACAAAGAATAAGATTATTTAATAATTTTGTATGAAAATTGTAGTATGGTTTTTCTAACCTAACAGCAGGGTAAAGTAAAAGAATGAGTACTTTTTTGAAAGTGTATTGTTATACCTTTTGTTCAAAATAACTATTAATAACAAACTATATTAAATTCTTTGTTTGCTACAGACGATAGTGTGTATAAAGTTTCAAGTAGAGCTGCATTCATTCAATCCTCATTCAAAAAAGAAAAACGTTATTCAATTAAATTTTGTTTGGCAACGGATACTGGCCAACATGACGGAGGGTGTGTAAATTAAATAATTGTTTTATTTTGATTTATGAGTATGTATTTGTAAAGGAATTTTGGCATGGAGGAATTGCAATGACGGGTTGCTTCAATTGGAAAAAAAATCATGTAGGTCCGATCACAGGGGAGATGTGTAAACATCTAGTAATTAAAGATTTTTTTATCTCACTTTTTTAAAATCAAACAGAAAGCGTCATCTATGTATCACTTATAGCAAACGACTGCAGTGTGAAATTTTTGTCGTTTTACAGCAAAGGGTTGTTGAATTAGCTGAAACAATTTTATATTATAATTTTTTCACCAATACAATCATAAGTCACACCGATTTGTCTTACCGCTCACAGCGTAACATGTGAGCTCATTGTGATTGTATTGGGAAATTGATATTTACCCCCCTGCGCGTCTAGATGTTTAAAAAACCTAAAGGCGCATGAAGAATAATAATTCAAAATTAATAATTGTCATATAACTGGTTTTATAAATTTTATAATTTGTTGTGATGTAAAATAAAAACCACCAGAAAAACCCGAACTGATGTATAGATGGCGGTAGTAGTTTAAAAAAATACTTTGGTAAAAAGTGGCAACCCTATAAACAAGGCAACACGTTATTTAGTATATTTTTTGGAGTCGTCAAAAGTAAACGATCTCAGTGAATTTGTAAACAAGGGAAAAATGGATTACCGTCACATAACCCCCGCACAGTGGCGCCCGTAGAGCAAACGAGGTTGCAAAAATCAAAATTTTCATGTGCGCGGACGAAGTTTTGAATAGGAAACTTTTCAACGATTTCAAATATGCTACTCTTAATAATATAACATTTTTAGTTTAGAAGATATAACCGTTCAAAGTTGACCGACTTTCGGTTTTCAAAAAAACACACAATTTTTAGTCAATTTGTTGCGATTTCACCTTATTTTTCGCCTTATTTTTTGTTTGTATTGATTGATGTATTTATTAAATGTATAATAATAAAAAAAAAAATTAACTGTTTGCTTTGTGTTTCTCCTGGTAAATCACTATTTAAAAACTATCCGTTTTTCACTATTTTTCAACTTTGACGGAAAATAACAAAAATATATATTTTTCTATATTTGCCATATTTGCAAAACATGTTCTTTGATTACACTGTCCAACAGCATTTTTGGAACAGAATAGCGACCCTATAATTCTGAAAGGGTATGTTGAGTAGATCATTTTTGTAGAACAAATAAACTAAACTAAACAAACTTATGGTCCGGCACGTCTGAGTATTTTTTTTTACAGTGGGTCAAAATTTTAATTTTTTGGTTGAAGGGAGCAATATACTTTATGAAAAAAATGCTGTAAGTTAATGTCTGAGAGAATTGTTATGGTCAGAGTTGTATTGTGGAATTGTATGAGGATTATTTTTGTGGAAGATCTTAACCCTATAACTGGTCTCTTTATGGGTCAATTTGACCCTTTTTTTTCGAGAAAATCCAAAAATATCCTTTAAAAAAGGACATCTAAGGATTAAAATATTCTACGAAAATGTTTGCCGAAAAATTTCAGTGGGGGTCACCAAAGACACCATTGTTGTAAATAAAGCTCTTTATGCATAATTAGTAAAATCATACACCAACATATACAAAACAGATAAAACGGCGTCAAGTTCGGCCGGGCCAAACACTGAGTTCTCGCGTATAGTCAGCTGTGACTTACAAATCGGGTGTGATATTTATTAAAATTAATAATAAAAAATAAAAGAAAAAATTCAAGCATAATTGAGCTACTAAGCAGTACATATCGGGTGTGATTTTTACTAAAATTAATAAAAAAAAAAAGAAAAATTAAAGCTTAAATAAGCATGGCGGATTCTGTTTGCAAATTAAGAGATTGGTTTTGTTTTATTTGTGGACATTTTACGCACCATCAAAGCAGAAGAAAGATATTGCCTACAATTGAAGAACCATATTTTCTTTTCTTTGGAATACGATTTTTAACTGAAGCTTGGATACCAAAAACCGTATGTACTACTTGCGAAGGTGGTCTTTTGACTTGGTACAAAGGCGGTACTAAGGCGCTGCCATTTTCTGCGCCTATTACATGGATTGAACCTGAAGATCACAAATCAGATACATGCTATTTCTGCGTAAATAATAAATTTGGTAGAAGCCAAAGGCACTACGCGACAATGACATACGAAGCAACAAATAATGTCATTTTACCAGAAGTGCGCTGTGAAGGTGTTCCGGTGCCTCAACCGCCTACACATACATTTTCGGCCAATATGACAGTCGCCATTATAGAAATAACAGCGGCGGTTGAAAACATATCAGATATAAGTTACTTGCCTCTTGGTTTAAACATATGTCGTAATTTGGTAGACCAAGCTTATTTTGAAGATCTTGTAAGAGATTTAGGACTAACAAAAGAGAAAGCTGAAATATTATGTTCCAGATTGAAAAACAGGAATTTGATAAAAGCCGATGTAAAAGTTACATTCCCAAGAAAGAGACACGCCGATCTGGAAAGTTATTTTAAAAAATCAGAAGAACTTGTATACTGTTGCAGTATTGAAGAGGTTCTAAAATATCTAAAGTTTCCACTGGACTCTTCCGCTTGGCGACTATTTATAGATAGTTCAAAACACAGCTTAAAAGCAGTTTTACTGCACAATGGAAATCAGCATCCATCAATACTGGTTGCGTATTCCACAAAAAAGGAGGAAACATTCGCAAATATTTCAAATCTCTTAAATAAAATTGAATACTATAAATATAAATGAGAAGTATGCGCAGACTTCAAAATGATTGCAATATTGACTGGAATGCAACCAGGATACACAAAATATATGTGCTTTCTTTGTAAATGGGATTCACGTGCTACCAGCAGCCATTATCATATTAAATATTTCGAAGAACGTAAAGAAAATATTATTGGTGACTTAAATGTAATCCATGAATCCCTTGTCCCAAAAGATAAGGTCATACTTCCACCTCTGCATATTAAGTTGGGCGTGGTGAAAAATTTAAGAAGGTAACATACGGTTTTAAGAAATAATTTATTTCATTCAATGTAAATTACCTTTTCTAGGAATGCTCGTTGGACCCGATATAAGAAAATTATTACAAGATGAAGAATTTTATGGTCATCTGTCGGATATGCAAAAGACAGCATTTGACTTTATGCAGCTGGTTATATCAGAATTCCTTGGAAACTCAAAAGCACAAAACTATGCAGAAAATATTGAAAGCATGCTAATCGGTTTTAACAATATTGGCGTTAAGATGTCACTAAAGCTGCATTTTCTGCACTCTCATCTCAATTTTTTTAAAGAAAACCTTGGAGCGGTTTCAGATGAATACGGTGAAAGGTTTCATCAGGATATAAAGGTATTGGAAGAAAGTTTCAAAGGGAAATCCCAAAGTGTAATGCTTGCTGAATACGTATGGGGCTTGTACAGAAACCTTGACCCATCGGAACAAGCTAAATGCAGGAAAGCGTATTAAGTTTAATCTTTAATCCATTGTCATACTACTGCTATTTCCCAATTCCCTTTTACTCGAAAATTTGAAGCAAAAAAATAAATATGTACATACTATAATAGAGCAGTATGAAAACAAAATTATAATTTTTTTATAGAAGTTGTCGTGTAATTTTGCCAATTAATCGTAAAGAGCTTTATTTACAACAATGGTGTCTTTGGTGACCCCCACTGAAATTTTTCGGCAAACATTTTCGTAGAATATTTTAATCCTTAAATGTCCTCTTTTAAAGGATATTTTTTGATTTTCTCGAAAAAAGGGTCAAATTGACCCATAAAGAGACCAGTTAGAGGGTTAAGATCTTCCACAAAAATAATCCTCATACAATTCCACAATACAACTCTGACCATAAGAATTCTCTCAGACATTAAGTTACAGCATTTTTTTCATAAAGTATAATGCTCCCTTCGACCAAAAAATGAAAACTTTGACCCACTGTAAAAAAATACTCAGACGTGCTGGACCATAAGTTTGTTCTACAAAAATGATCTACTCAACATATCCTTTCAGAATTATGGGGTCGCCATTCTGTTCCATTCAAAAAGTCTTAATTTGTTGGACAGTTTCTTTACATAATTCAAAAGGACTTATCTGCCCGTACGTGCCCGTTTGGCTTCTAGAGGTAAAAAAGGTTAAAAAGACATGGTTGCAGAAATTGTATGGCGTGCATCCCTTACCTGTTTTGACTGACAGTAGTTTGATCTAATAGTTTGAAAATTGCATTTTAAGTCGGTTGTCTACGTGTGAGCCTCTGCCAAAGTCTACTCCCAATATTCTGTTACAGACACAGGATGCACAAAAAACTACTCATTGAAATTCCAGGTACGCACCTCACTTAAAAATTACTTTGGAGTACAAATGGTCAAGAACAATATTGACTTATGGTCCCTCCAGGTAGGCACAAATCTTATTTAGACACGAGCATAATATCAAAATTGCATAATTCAGCCTAAATCCGTATGTATGCAGGGAACAGGTAAATTTTTAGGCATGGTAGAATAAGCCTATATATTGCAAAATAAGCATAATGCCTGGATTAGTCTACGACTGAAAGTTGGCGCAACGAGTACTGAAACCATGGCGTTAAACAATTTAAAATTATTTGAACTGTGTAGAAGGTCAACCACACCAAAGTTTTTCACCGAAGCTGCTTTAGAAGAACTTGATAGCTTATACGGAA
Source organism: Cordilura impudica (assembly GCA_963682025.1). Lineage (NCBI taxonomy): Eukaryota > Metazoa > Arthropoda > Insecta > Diptera > Scathophagidae > Cordilura > Cordilura impudica. Next base: position 283,193,629 of record OY821518.1, on the reverse strand, counting down.
ATATTGAGAGAAGCGAAATTATAAAAAATAATTTTTATCTGATATATGCAAATATTAAGGCAAAATGGGTGAAATCTAATCGAACCATTCAGAACTTCAACTCCAAATACGAGGACTGGCTTAAGGAAGACACCATCCTGGATATATTGGCAGTAGATAAACCCACCACATCAACCAGAGGAGCAAAAGGAAGGCAAAAAAAAAGTATTGAGGAGTGTTCAATTTTCACAAGAAAGAGGAAACTTGCCGATGCCATCAATGACTTGACCACGAAGCATTTATCGGACGCGCTGTCTATTAAATATACAAAGGATAGTGAAAGAGTTAGGTCACAGATTACAAAATCTGTTGCGGATGCAAGCCCACTGCGACTAAAAAGGATTAAGGAAAGCATTCCCACGCCCACAAACGCACACATTAAAAAGTATGGTTCCGAAGAAGCCTTGGCCTTGTTTATGGACTTACAACTTTCCAAAGAAAAATATGAGATACTACGGGCATCCTTGATGCGACACGGGGCTGACGTTTTACCAGGAAACAAGCATATTACGCAAGCCAAAATAAATTCACGACCACTGCATACGGAGTTTACGGAAGTCTCTGTGAAAGCCAATCTGCAGGATCTCATGGGCCATACAGCAAAACGGTTGTTGGAGAGTCTTCCTAAAAATGAGGTGAAAATTCTTCCTGAGAAACTGACATTGATCAGCAAATGGGGCTGCGATGGATCATCCGGACAAAGCGCTTATAAGCAAAGGATATCTTCCGATGACGCTACAATATCGGACGGAAATATGTTTATGGCATCTGTTGTTCCTTTGCGGCTAAAATCTGATGTTTTCCTACACTGGAAAAATCCACGTCCGTCATCAGTGCATTATTGCCGACCAATAATGTTTCAGTTTGCAAGGGAATCGGCAGAACTCATAAGGACCACGGTGAAGGACATTGAAGAACAAATAAGCAAGGTTAAGCCTACAAAGCTGCAAATTGGAGAAGGAAAATATATTGAATGCAATTACGAGTTCCACCTGACCATGGTTGACGGAAAAGTCATAAACGAACTGACAGGAACAACCTCAACATTGTCTTGCCCGATTTGCAAAAAGAGTCAGAAGAACTTTGGTAATTTAAACGATTCTACAAACGAGGAGAATTACGAATATGCAATGTCACCATTGCACGCAAGGATAAGGTGTATGGAGTTCTTGCTAAAACTGGCGTATACCCTACCACAAGAGGAGGAAAACTTCGATGAAAATACATCAATAAAGGATAAGGAAAAGATCAGAAAGAAGCAAATACAGGATGCTTTTTTTTAAACAAGTTGGACTAAAAGTAGACTGTCCCAAGCACGGATACGGTAACTCAAACGATGGAAACACTTCTAGGAGATTTTTTGAAAATGATGAGGCAGTAACTAGAATCACTGGAATTGACAATCAAATCGTGAAAAGATTGGGAACGATCTTGAATGTTTTAAACTGCAAAGAAAATGTCAATTCTACAAAATATGGAGAATATGCATCGAAAACTGCATCTCTTTTAGCAGAAATGTATCCACAGAAGACGTTGACCCTGACCGTCCATAAAATAGATATAATTGAGTACCAGTCTTTGCCAATTGGAGAGCTCTCTGAAGAAGCACAGGAGTCTCTTAACAAATTTTATAAAAAAATATAGCTTGCAGAACACATTCAAAGCATCAAGGGTAAGGCAAAATGAGGACCTCTTCAACATGTTGGCAGCATCTTCCGATCCACTTATTTCTTCCCTGCGGCATGTGAAGTCACGAATAGAGTTAGAAAATAATTATAGTTTAGAAATGATTAGTCTTTTAGATATACCTTCTCTTACGAATTGTGATGAATATTTTACAGAAAATTGAAAAAATAAATTTAAAAAAGAAGTAATTTTTTTTTTAATTTGTAGGGTAATAATTTAAAACATAAAACCCTAAAGAAAAAAAATAAAAACAATCTAAAAATGTAAAAATATTTTTTTTAGTTACCATAAAATTGATTTTTCTACAAATTTTAACTTTGATAACCCATAAGTAGGCCCCTACAAAGCGTAGCACCCTTTCCAAATGCTCATTTCATAGGCTGAACAGTTATCTATCATATGCTGTTTAAACTGTTCAATTATGTTATTCGGTTCAAAAGATATGATTTTTGCAACGAAAAAACTCAAATGGCGCCACTGTGCCCCGTTCACATAACCCGAATCGATTTTTTCGCTCCAAATTATTATTTCTTCATCGAAAGTCATGGAAAGTTTCATGGAAATCGGTCACGCCCATCGCCCATATACCCGAAAATGAATTTTTGGATATAAATTTTTTTTCTTCATTAAAGGTCTTGCAACTTCACTCAAGTTATCAGTATTACACAGTACAACATTTTTCGGCTCATTGATTTGGGAGTCAATTCTAAGAATTGCAACTGAAAGTAGCCCGAAAAATAAGAACTTCTGCATTATTAGTTTTGTCAAGTTGGCTGCCATTATAATTTAATGACCTTACGAATTTTTTTGCGCAAGGTGGATTTTTATCACTTTTTGTATATTTTAACACGGTTATAACTCGGTAACCGTACGCAACATCTGTTTTGTGTCTGAAAGTTGTAGATATTGAATATGAGAAAAAAAAGGAAACAAACCTACCCGAAAAAAATGCATCCAAAGCCTTAAAAATCGCAAAAATGCCCATTTCCCTCCCATTTTCACCTAAATAACTGGATTAGACAAAATTTTCGAAAAAAATATTTCGAACAGACTAAACGAATACACGGAAACAAATAATATTCTGAGCAAAGAACAATTCGTATTTAGAAAAGATCATTCTACAATACACCAAGTAAATATTATATTAAACCTGATAACAACGAACAAAAACCACCGCGAAAGTACTAGAGAGGTGTTTCTTGATATAGAGAAAGCCTTTTGACTCTATATGACACAACGGATTCAATTTTAAACTAGATAAATTTGGGCACCCAATTTTTTTATAAAAAACTATAAAAAGTTTCTTATCGGAAAGATACTTTGTGGTCAGTATAGAGGGGATACACCAACGCAAAGATATTAACTGCAGGTGTTCCCCAAGGAACAGCACTTTATGCAGATGACACCGCTATTATTTTGAGCGGTAAAATTTCAAATGCAATAGAAGCGAATATGACAAAAGCACTAATACATGCTGATAAAGATTTAAACGAATGGAAAATAAAAATAAATCAAGACAAAACACAGGCAACTTTTTTTCCATTTAACAAGTCGTCAAAAATAATACCGCAAACAACTCTCAATATTCAAGGATGTCAGATTCCAATACTGGATACCATCATATATTTGCGAGTAATTTTTGATAAGATTTTGACAATTTTGATAATTTGTGATACAGCTTTGAAATGCGGAAGAGCTATTTTCCCTCTACTCAACCGAAGGTCTAAGTTTAATATAAAAAACAAGCTTTTTTATGCAAAATATGCATGCGTCCAATAATGACGTACGGCTGTCAGGTGTGGTCGACGAGATGTGCAAAAACTTATCTTAGAAAGCTCCAGATTATTCAGAATAAAAACTTAAAAATCATTTTTAATCTTCCTAGGCGATATCCTATTGCTCAATTATAAACCAGAAATGTTAAAAACAGTTTTAGAAAAATTAACATCCAGATTTGAAGACAGAAACAGGTCTAAAATTTCGAAATAAGGAATTTGCAAATTTAATTAACTTGTTTCTTCAACTTCTGAAGAGAAGTTGAAAGAAAAGGTTAGTGACAAAATTTCTTAGACATCCAAAAGGGTTTTTACTATCTTTTTGATTCAAAGTGCAATCAACTCATTTCACGTGTAAATTAAAAAAAAAGACTATTTTCTGCAATACTTTAAGTAATATCTCAAAAATTTTAGACATGATATATTAGGGTGGCCCTTAATAAAAAAGTGTTCCAACTTTCGGTCTCAGCCCCTAAATTCAAAAATACATAGTTGTGAGCCAATGAAAAAAAGCATTTAGTCGTGCCTCACGCGATTGAAAATTTCAAGTTTATATGGGGAATATATGACTTTTTTTTTGTCAGATTTTACGAAAATTTCGTTCTGTATTTTAATTTTTCCGAAAAGTTGTTATATAATTCGAAATCAGTATTAAATTATCCTTTTACAAAGCAATAAAACTTCAAAATCGAATAAAACCTCGCCAAGAAATAGTAAATGCCCCAAACACTTTTGTGTCAAAAAAAAAAAAAAAAACTAGGTCATGAAATTTGTTGGCATTTTTTCCAACATTGAGAAATTGATTAAAGCCATAATTTTTTTATGATCTCCATACTTGTAAGGACTCAAATATGAAGTATTTTTTTTTATTACCGCGTTGTTAACCTATTGCTCATTTAGACCGAAAATAGGAAATTTTTTTCATAAAATTTTGAAAACTCCTTTTTCAAGTTTTAAAAATTTTTTTTAAACAAAATTTAAAACATGGATCTTCCACTTCAAGGTTTTGTTAAGTGCATGTTACAGATTAACTATGTGAATTTTTAAGAAATTCCCTATGCCAGAATTGTTTTGACAAGGAGTTTATTTTTGCGGATTTCGAGCAAAATGGGTTTTTTGTAAAATATTCTGTAAATGTACTCTTTCTAAATACTTTGTATCAAAAATTAATCACTTTTCTACTTTTAAATGTTATATTTTATCTTAATATTCTAGGGTTTCGGAAAAAAATAATATGACCCAATTAACCCCTTTGGAATTGGGGTCGCATGACCCCAAGCTAATAAAAGACAATTTATTCAAAAAAAACTCAAATATTTTCTAAGTGCTGTTGAATTTTTAGATGCGATGGTTAAAATATAATAAAGAAATGTGTAGAACTTTCGTTCCTAATATTTGGGATAAATCCGAGAAAGTTAACCCATTATTTGCCAAGGCCAGCATTGGATTTTAAGATAAAAACAAGTAAGACTGTTAAATTCGGCTGTGCCGAATCTTTGATACCCTCCACCTCGGTTTGAGTATTGATAATAAATGTAAACAAAATATTGGAAAAATATGCATGCGTTTCCTATATGCATGCGTTTTGGGTTATATGATATAACTTCTCGTTTAATTTAGTTTTTGATAATTAAATAGCTCGCCCTAACCTCCATTGTGTAGGTGTGCATTAAATCGTGCTAATTGGAGATGGCTGCATAGTTTATTTTAACTGGCGAAATATTTTTTCATTGCGGCCATATAGGTCGGATGGAGTAACAAAATAATAACCAAAAAAAAGCTCTCTCAATTTTTTTTATTAAAATATTGCCATATTTGGAAAACAAAGAGAATAAATTTATAATAATAAATAATTAAATTAGGGATGCCAAACGCAAAAAACCAAATGTCCCAAACATTTTAAACAAAATAATTTGTTATCTTTATTTTCTGAAAAACTCCAAATATTCATCCAAAAAAAATTGTGAAAAATAATATATGTATAAACAACATTCTCATCAAATTGCGTTTATTTATGTAACAATTTCTATGTTCGCAATTCTTAAATATCATTTGAGGTTTTCTAAAATTCATTGAATTAAAATTAATGTTTTCTGTAGTGCGAATTCAACGATCCGACAGAATTTCAACGATCCGACAATCGCAAAATATATGGACAGCTATTGTTGTTTGAACTGAGGATTAAGTGATTCACTAAGTACACACATCTTAACGAAAGTCGACAAATCTATTTTTCTATTTATTTAAATTGTAAACTAGTGGCATCTCTGTTAAAATAAGCGAAAAACACAAAGAAGAATAGAAAAAAATAAATTATTTCGTGTTTGACAGGATGATTTTATGTTTATGTTTAATATCTCTATTTTTTTTACTAATATTTCTGTTTATTTATTTGAAAATGAAATAATGAATTGAATATGCTATTTAATGTTTTTATTTATATAAAAAAGTTTTTTAATAGAAGCAAAATATTTTCACTATTTTATGATTTTTATTTATGTATGACGACAATTTAACCTAAAAATTTAAGTTTTTATCGATTGAATAAAAAACACAAAAATGGTTGTCGTTTAGATAACAACAACAGCTCACTTTAACAATAGCGAATATCGTTTAAAAATGTTACTGATAATTTTGCTTTTCTTTTTTAACGATTCGACAATCGTTAAAAGAAGTTACTGAATCGCGGTACTGAAAACCTATTAATTTCTCCTGAATGTCAATATTTTTTTTTAATGAAAAATTTTTTAAATGGTGTTTTTTTTTGGAATTTCAATTTGTGTTTAACGAAAAAAATTTATATTTTAAAGATGCAATTGATGTCTTCTAAATTTAAAATTATCATTTCCGACGGTTTGATATGATATGCTGAAATTCAGTTAATATTTTCTAATTTATAGTTGGAAATTTTAATTCCAGTTTTTAGAATTGCTATTTTCTTAAATTTGAATGGACAATTTAAAAAGTGCAATTTTGTATTTATGTGAATAATAATGCTGTAGTAATTATAAACAATTTTTAAAAATTAGATGTAATCGCAATCAGACATTTTATAGGTAAAGCAGAATAATAATTCTATATAACTATGTAGAACTTTTTTGAAAGCAAAAAACTCATTGATAACTCGGTAACTCTATTTAGTAAAGACGACAAAAAGTTAATATGCCAAACTTATGTTCATATTTGTAAAAGAATAATGAAAAAACGTATGAAATAAAAAACCAGCCCGTGTATATTCCTAACATTGTTCTGTATAATATCCAGTTGAAAATATTAACATTCATGTTAAAATAGAAATAACTATTGCAAAGCTAATTAGAACAAACAAAAATTATGGCGCCATCTACTGTGGCATAGTCACGCTGAGCAAAATGAAGTGACACTCTGTTAATGCAAAAGAAATGTATTTTCCCCACAACAAAATACTGCAGAAGTTTATGTAAATAAAATAACCGATTTATTTCTAACATGCAGTTACTATGAATATACATACATACATACATATATATAATATATGTATATTTTTTGTATTATTTAATATGTGTATGTATGTATATTTAAATATTACACACAAAAAATACAACATCAAACGTTATTTTTGTGTTTTTCTCTTTAAATAAATTAATACATACATTTTTTTTGCTAAATTTACATTGTTTTCCTTTTATTAACAACTAGGTATTTTAGCATTATTTGCTTTAGATACTGGTGAATTTTTACTCCCTTTATATTAACTCGTAGTGTCTGCTTGTCAAAAAAATTTTGGATCGATTTGAACCCCTTTCCCGTGACCCACTCGATCTGAAACTTTGCAGGCAGGCTCGTGGCAATGACAGAAATGATCTAGTACATTTTTTTAGTGATGCCAAAACAATGGAAACTTTTAAATTTTTCTACCAGAGTTGATAAAAAAATGTACAAAGGGTTAGTTTTTATTATATTATTACCACAACGACCACAAAAACAACAAGTCCAGCTATGACAACAATATAACATTAAGAATAACAACAAGAACACTATAGAAACATCATATTTTTCACTTTTTTTACTTTTTCAGAGATTTCCCTGGACCTGTTCCACCGGTTTTAATGATTTTTGAAATAGCAATCTTTCCATGAATTTGGAGAATCATTCTCACTGAAAATGATCACCTTAGCTATCCTATTGAGGGCGTGATCGTGACAAGAACAACATAGAAAATTATATTTTTTCAAGACTTTTTTTAGTTCTTCATTCAAATCTCCGGCCCTAATCGACCGATTTGGACGATTTTAAATAGAAAACTTTTCAGGATGTCAATGAATCATTTTTTATGTCAGCGAGCACCCTAGCTACCCGATTGATGCCGCCATCGTGATTTCCACGGACGGACAGACGGACATCGCTATATCAACTCCGTACTACACAAATGAAGATTATATAATTAATTCCTTACAAAAAGGGTACGTTTCATCTGAGGCTTTTTTATACCTCGATAAAATGAGGATGATCCAAAATGAAAATGGCACCCCAGTATTCTATCACATATATAGACGTGCCAATATCAAAGCAGTTAATTGCAATAATACAGCAAATATTGATTTCAGATACAGCACCAGTACATATAATAAAGATCTTTACATTTCGCAAAGATCAAAAACCAAAAAGTATTGGTGGCTATGTTAGTAACTTCTACATCTTTCTATTTTAACCCTTGACTTTTTATACCCTTTTGCTATCTATGTAATGTTTTTATCAAAATTTTTCATTACGAACAAAATATATAAAATAGTCTTCATTTGAAGTACGGAAAACATAAATTATTTTTTAAAAGAAAATATATTATTAATACTAATAATACTAGACAGCTCGGGTTAGGGACTATGTATATATCTAATTAATATTATTATTGTTCACTATTGTTTACTATAGTTAAGAATTAATAAAGAATTTGTGTAAATAAACGTTAAAAAAAAAAAAAAAAAAAAATGAATCATTTTTTATGTCAGCGAGCACCCTAGCTGCCCGATTGATGCCGCCATCGTGATTTCCACAGACGGACAGACGGACAGACGGACATCGCCATATCAACTCCGGTTGTTATAAGGATCACAAATATATATATTTTATGGGGTCCAACATTTTTTTTCTAATTATTACAAACGGAATGACAAACTTATATTTACCCTCTGCACACTGGAGTGGAGGGTATAATAACCGAAAAAGAGTTTTTCTATTAAACTCGATAAAACCACTACTTAGAATAGTGGGAACAAAATAATACATTGCGATATATCTGCGGTGAAATTATCTGCTTATTGCTCCCGAATATAAATTAAAACAACTTTAAACCAATTTTTGTTATAAAATTATTTTATGTATAAAAACTATCTGTCTATATAAAAAATTCGACAGCACTTACAAAATATTTGAATTTTCTGAATAAATTGTCTTTTATTATTTTATTGTGACCCCAATTCCATAAGGGTTAATGAGGTCATATTATTTTTTTTAGAAACCCTAGGCTATTAAGATAAAATATAACATTTAAAGGTAGAAAAGTGATGAATTTTTGATACAAAGTATTTAGAAAGAGTACATTTACAGAATATTTTACAAAAATCCCATTTTTCTCGAAATCCCGAAATCCGCAAAAATAAACTCCTTGTCAAAAAAATTCTGGCATAGGGATTTACTTAAAAATGCACGCAGTTAATCTGTAACATGTACTGAACAAAATCTTAAAGTGAAAGATCCTGTTTTTTAAATTTTGTTTAAGCAAATTTTTTAAAACTTGAAAAAGGAGTTTTCAAAATTTTATTAAATTAATCCCCATTTTCGGTCTCGATGCGCAATAGGTTAACAACGGGGTAATAAAACAATACTTCATATCTGAGTCCCTACAGGTATAGAGACCAAAAAAAAATATTATGGCTTTAATCAATTTCTCAAAGTTGAAAAAATGCCATCAAGTTTCATGACCACGTTTTTTTTTTTTAGCACAAAAGTGGTATGGGGCATTTGTTATTTCGTGGCAAGGTTTTATTCGATTTTGAAGTTTTACAGCTTTTTGAAAGAATAATTTAATACTGATCCCGAATTATATAAAAACTTGCCGGAAAAGGTAAACTATAGAACAAAATTTTCGTAAAATCTGAAAAAAAAAAAGTTATATTTTGTTAGAGATCATTTTCCTGGGTAAAGTTACGATAATATTGTTTATCATTATTTCGAGCAGGTTGGTTTTTAAAATTAGCTAAATGGTGCATTTTTGTGCCAAGATACTATCGGAAATATTATAAAAGCCACGTGAAGAGTATCAAAGATTCCACATTAACACTTTTAGTTTTATTTTGTTTTATTATTGAAATTGAGGCTAGTACCTCTAATTGAGAATATGTGTAATTGAATTTGAGGATATAACTGGAAATTTCTCAGTAGATGAAGTACGAGATCTTCATACAAAGAAAACCAAGACCAAATCAGTTACAAGAATTTTTTGATTTTTTAAAGAAAAAGCTAAAAAAATATATATGTACAAATTCTAAATTTAGGTCCTCAAATAACTATCTTGATTACAGAGGTTGTTATTGTGCATCTGCATATTTTTAACCACTTTTTTTTTGCTGGGTAATAAATATTGCATATTTTTAAAAACTTTTCTAAACATTTGTTTTAACAATATCATTGTACAAACTTTAAATTCAAAAAGTTACTATTTGCTCTTCAAATAGAACAAGTAAAAGTTAAAAATAATTGCAATATCAAATTGTAAATATTCTGCACTTTTTATTATGGAATGTAAAATTAAAAAATAAAATGTTTCTCTTTAATTTGTTAAAGCTATAAATATGTACGTATAACCGTCTTTTCAGTATTATTTTTCAGTTAAAAATTGTTAATAAAACAAAAAAAAAATCGTTCTTCTGCGGCGAAAAGTGCCATGGAAACAGGATATAAAATACACGGACCTCATATTTAATTATCACATTCCTTTTGATTCATTTTTATTTCACTTCAGCAATAATTGACATTCAGTCAGTTTTACTTGGTATTAATATTTCGTGAGAGTACAGAAAATGGTGAAAAAAAGTTTATTCGAATAAGTAGACCGACTATAGATAACCTATATAACGTGATGCGGAAAGGGGTCTAAACAAGGACTTAAGTCATTAAATCTCCAGCCCACTGTGGCTCAAATTTTGATTTCATTGGCCAAAAGTCAAATTTTTTTTTGTCATCGATTTTTAAAATTTTTACTCCTTTTTGTAGCTTATATATCCAGATTAAGGTAGCCAAAAAATTAGGTTAAACTATTGATAATTGTGGGCGTGGCATGCTGTCAAACTCAACTGTTTTTTTTAATTCAGCAAAAGGTGTTTTTTTTTTGTTTTTTATCAAAAATAAATGGTTACTACTCGCAAGCTATCATCGATATTGGCCTGCGGTCTTTTTTATAATGTTAGTAGGATTATAGTCTTTAGTTTTTGTAAGTAGTCACAGTTCTAACGTTTGATATTAGGGGCGTTATGAAATATTTATGAAACCACTATATTTTTCTCAAATTTAAACTTTAGTGGAATAGAACTTCTAAAGGAAGTAAGGGAACAAGAAACGTATACCACCCGGAGAAAGGCGAATGTATCCTGTTTAACCCTATATATACTTTTGCACCCCCCACGAGCCCCCGGTAGAACACTTTTTTCATTTTAATGAAATTACTCTAAAAAAATTACTCTAAAAAAAATTTTGTTTTTTTACTTTAGACTACGTAAAAGTAAAATAATTAAATAAAATACCTGCGAAAGGGTTTATTGGCTTTGTTTTGATCAGCAAAAAAATAAGTCATAAAATGATCACAATAGGTTCTACAGTAAACAAATGATCTCTTTCTTAATTTACCTGTTGTCAAATTTAAGGGTCAACCAAAGTCATAAACAATTTTATAAGTTTGTCAATAATCGCGGCACTAAACCACTAAAGATAAAAAACCACCCATATTGGCGAGAAACTAATTAGTTTTACCTGATATTGAAGTCTGGATAACAAGTGCAGTTTTGTTCAATTTAAGTACTACCTGCTATGAAATTAAAGATCAATGTGTGAATAACATGTACCTAAAAATGTATAAAATGACGGATTCTATAAGGGATTACTCAATAATAAGTTAATACTTCAAGTGTACGGACGTATATTCGCAAGTGATAAAAAGTGATAAAAAAAAGTGATAACAGACGCAAATAAAAATATTGAGAAAAATATGGAGAACTTTAGTTATAAAGAACTGGCCGAAGAGTATTTTCGAAACAAAAACCAGGAAGATGTTCTTAGTTACGTTAAAATAAAATTAAACTTAAATTCGTCTAGTACCGAAATACAAGAGCAATTATCTAATTTCGTCAAAGTACTAAAAAAACGATTGAAAGAAGTTAACTACTGTAAACAAAAGTTTTATAATAAAAGTGCAAACTGGTTAGAAGGCCAACTTAATGTTGGTGGAGAAACAGCAAAGCTAGATAAGGCTGGAAGACCACGCAAATCATTGGACAACTGCAGCGATAGATCTAAGAGGCGGAAACTTAAAAATTTTAACGAGGAAATTGGTTCTACAAATATAAAAGAATCTTTTCTACATCAATTACGAGCACAAAACCAATTAACAAAAGTGGATATCATTGAAAAAACTTGTAATGCTAGTCCAGTGAGAACAAAGCGAATTCTTAAAAGTATACCAACTCCGAGCGATGCAAAACAGTTCACAAATGAGGAGGCATTAGCATTATTTCTGGATTTGAAATTAACAAAACACCAATATATTCAGCTCAGATTGCGTGCGATTGAAAAAGGCTCAAATATGTATCCAGCATATCATCACATAACAGCTGCTAAAATAGACTGTTTGCCATCAAAGGACACTATTACAATCACAGCAATTTCGGCAGAAGTACAACTACAATCTTTACTTGATCACACAGCCAAACGCTTGCTACAATCAATAACAGGAACTGAGTTAAAGAAATATGGAAACACAAAGTTAATTCTATTTTGTAAATGGGGATGTGATGGTTCTTCGGGACAAAAACAATACAAACAAGTTGTATGTGAAAATATTTCGGACTCAGATATGTTCATGGTATCATTTGTACCATTGCGATTGAAAAAGATTTTGGAAGATTCGGAGCCTTCGAGTAGTACAACGCAAACAATGGATATTTGGAAAAATGAGACACCATCTTCTACGAAATACTGCAGGCCAATCAAATTTGAATTCAAAAAAGAAAGTCATGATGCCATTAACAAAGAAGTTAGTGATATCAAGGCCCAAATAGCAACACTACAGCCATTACAATTACAGTTAGATGGGCAGCAAATTGAAGTAAGCTACCAATTAGTGCTGACAATGATAGATGAAAAAGTAGGTCAGGCTTTGACTAACACGAAGGCTGCATCCAGCTGCATTATATGCCAAGCAACATCAAGCCAATTAAACCAAGTCCCGACAAAATCATTCGATAATACCGATGCCTTCGAATTTGGATTATCACCACTACATGCAAGAATACGACTTATGGAACACATACTAAAAATCAGTTATGATTTGGATTTCGGGCCTTCAGGATCAATAAGAAACAACGAAACCAACAAAGAGTTAAGAAGTTCAAAAAAGAAACATGTTCAAGATGAATATCGCAAATTTGGATTGATTATAGATCAGCCAAAACAAGGGTCAGGCAATACAAATGATGGCAATACCGCAAGAAGATTCTTTTCAGATCCAGAAACAGCATCTGAAATAACAGGAGTGGATTTAAACCTTATTTTCAGATTTAAAATAATCCTAGAAGTACTTGCGTGCAATGAAGAAATTGACTCTAGAAAATTTGGAGATTATGCTAAGGAAACTGCAAAAATATATACAACCAACTACCCATGGAGAAATATGTCTGCAACAGTCCACAAAATCCTTTATCATGGAGAAGATGTCATTAAATATCATTTGGTGCCACTTGGAGATCTATCAGAGGAGGCTCAGGAAAAAAGGAACAAGGATTACAGATTTTATAGACAGCACAATACTAGAAAAATGTCACGAAATTCCACAAATGAAGATCTATTTAATATATTATTGGCAACGTCAGATCCGTTCATCTCCAGTATTCGAAATCAATGGAAAGTGGAACATCGGGATTTAGATGAAGAAGCCAAAAAACTACTAAAGAACAGAAATAGCACAGAACAAAATATGGAATTTTTGCAATCAATATTTGAGTCTAATGAATAATAATTATAATTGCCTTTCATTGTTATTTAAGTACGAAAAACATAGTATTAGTAAAAAATAATAATAAACAGAACCTACCATTGCTACAAATGCTATTTAAATCTATTGCAGTTTTTATTCTTAAAAGGTTTCCCACATATGAATGCAATGTTTTAATAGATAAGAAAGATTCAAAAAATAAGAACCCATATTTTCATATCAAAATTAAAAAAAAAATTAGAATCATTGCGCTAATGTTTAGCAGATTTATTTAGCTAGTGTAACAAATTAGGCAGCAAACACTAATAAATTTTTCTGTAGTAATAATAATATTCCTTGAGTGTCAGCAAATTGCAAATTTGATAGCAAACATTTTTAATTTTTTAGTAATACTAGTTAAATTTCTAGTGAATTTTACTATTTTGTTGCGTGTAAAAATTTTTTTGAGTGTAAAAATTTTTTTGAGTGTAAGCATTAAAAAAATTTCATTATTACAAAAAATGTTTATAATAATTATTTAACTCCAAATATGACACTTTCTAATAAATAAAAATAAATAAAAAAAAACATATATCACGCTAAAAGTTAAAAAAAATCAAAAGTTAAACTTTGACCTAGAATTCCTTAAAAAGTACTCAATCAATTTAAATGAAATTCACAGTGAGTCAAGATCAACTATCTATCTATCTATTAAAAAAAACAGTACTAAAATATTTTGATCGGTTCAAAAGTTACAGAATTTTGGCCAATGAAAAATGATTTTCAGCCACTGTGCAGCCGTGTTCTTAACACAAGGTTGTCAACACTAAGAGACAACAAATGCTAGAGATCAGATAATAACGGCTAGATTTTTTACAATGATGTTTAAAGTTAATAAGATAATTTACAAAAGTTTAAGGTATTTTCTTGCTTTTTTAATTGAGAACAATTATTAAATACAAGGAGCATAAACGTAAATAAATACAGTTTGAAATTATTCCGGCTCAAGATCAAATGTTTTTTGAAACAAATGTGCCGATATTTTTGCTTTATTTAAAGTAAAAATATTTGATCTTGAGCCTGAATAATTTCAAACTCAATCATTAAAATGATAAAGATCGAAAACATGATTTTTTATTTTTATAGGAAATAATGAAATTAAAAAAAATACATTACTTACATTTTGTTTGTTATTATCTAATGCTAATTTCACTGCAGATGTCATTGCCGGTGATATTGGTGTTGGCTCTCCTACTAACACAAATAATTCATCACAGTAGCAAAAAAGCAAATGCCATTTAATATCTTACAATGTAGCTAATCTTGCCAGTACACTTAATTTTGGAAACTTTGTTACTTAGTTAAATATAGTTGATATTTTTTTTTTTTTTTTTTAAACGCATCTCATAGCTGATAAGCAAAAACTTTATACTTCATACTTTCACAACTACACTTGGTCCTGGATAGATGCAAAGAAAACATAAAACTCTGGTCATGCTAGTTAGTGGTGGCTACCTGTACGCTTTCAAAAAGAATTAGGAAAAACTTAAAGTCTAAAATTCTAGCCTCAACCAAATAATAACGTTTTACTGAAAGCTACATTGGATGTAATCGTGTTCTATTTTATACCCCGTTATATTAATTGCATAAATTAGGATGCTGATTTTGAAGCCTTTCCCTTAAATATTTCTGAACTGTTGGCGACCTGAATGCACAAATTAGTGCCATGCAAATTTTAGACCGCAATCCTCTTCATGATCTACCCCACATTAATGAAATAAGATGTTCGAAAGACAATATAATTAACTCGATGGGGAAAAGATTGATGGAGATTGATGGGTGGTGTAGTGCTAAATGATAGGACAATTTTTATTGACTTCTTCTTATGTTTTCATAGCTTACTAAAACTTGTATGCGACTTCAGCATTGATTGCAAGTCATATTCTAACCATAAGCCCCTCATTTGATACTATTTCTAATAATACTAGCAGAGCCCAGCCCTCGAAATTCGAGTGAAAATTCTAGACTATTTTTTTTTTTTTTTCATTTAATAAATAATTTTATAAGTGCCTAAAGGTATGCTAATCAATTCTAGCCAATTCACAATTCAACACTTTTTAAATACTCGTTAAATCTGATTACAAATATTCGTTGAACACACAGAAGATATACTCGTATAAATGGGTTTGTTAATAAATAATTTTAAAGGAGCCAAAAGCTATGCAAATCAATTCTAGCCAATTCACAATTAAACACAGGGCTGTTGATATTTATAATAAACACACCCACAGTATGAGTTTTATGTATTTGTTAGTAGCAACTTTAAGTGAGCAGTACTAAAACAAATATGTTCCAGACGATGCAAATCTGTAAATCTGGTGTAAAGCTAAAAAGAAATACCTTTCAAAAGAGATATGTTCGGTCAAAATCGGTTATTAACTACAGTTTTTATGTACGTCACAAGAAATCGCCTTGCCTATTAATATTATAGATTATAGTTGGCCCCGGTATGCAAAAACTATTCTAGATCATTAAGTAACACAAACTTTGGACAGAATACTACAATTGTTGATATGCTACTGTCGATAAAAACAAAATCAAACAAGAAAATATAAGGACCCGGTCTCGATGGCATTTGTTATGGATTTTATATAAATGGTCCGATCTCTTGTGTAAAAGAGATTTTATCAGTTGTCAATCTAAGAAATCTATTTTGCAACCGCTTTTGAAGAAAGGTGACCCTAATTGCCCGGGAAATTATGGTGGATTTTCGCTAATTGATACTCTTTCCAAATGTTAAATAATGTGCTTTTAAATCTCATCACAGCCTGGATTGATAATGAATAAGTTCCAAGCTGGTTTTAGGAAGCGTTACTCTACACTTGACAACGATTTCAATCTTGTGAATGTAGTTCACCTTAATAAGATAAGTGGTAATAACACTTATGAATTTTTTTTTTGTAGATTTTTCATGTGCCTTTGACATGATACCTAGGAACTCTCTGTTTTATAAACTATCGGTCATGCCTTTATCATCAAAATTTATCAAAACCTTTTAGCGTTGATCTTGGTGTAAAACAATAATGCATTTTAAGTCAAATATTGTCTGTCCTGTACATAAATGGCCCAGCTGATGCACTTCCTGGCGTAGTAAAGGTTTTAGAAGTTCCAGTAAAAATTTTGCTTTATGCGGACCACATTGTCATTTTATCCGATTCACTAAGAACACTTCAAAACGTGACTGATACGCTCTCACATGTATTGTAACCAAAAATTCTAGTTTTCCGTACCGGTACTCGAATTTCTAAAACACTTTAATGAAATCGTGAAGAACATACATTGACCTCAATTACAATTTATCAAAAAACATACAATAAATAAATTCTCTTCATCGAAAATGGTGATTACCTCAACATGGTCTAGGTATCTAAATCATCCCCAAATAACAAATAATAAAAAATTTTCAATGCGGCTCCAAGATCTATAATGTTTTATGGAGCACATATTTCGGATTTTCCGAAATTTGATGACGTTGAAAAACTATTTCGATTTTTTATCAAAAAAAAGTTGTTCTTAGCAAAAAACACCACTTAATATATGATCTACTTGAAAACTGGTCCAAGTAAAGAGTTAATTACATTTGGTTACCTTAAAATTTCACTTTGACTACATTAACAGAGATCTTCGTTTACGCAATCACAGACTACCTTGTGCCTTAGTTGAAAAAAATTATAGAAAAGAAGACTTACTGGGCTGAAAAATGGTCGAATCTATGCGCAAGTATTAAATTTGGCCCTGAGAATACGTTGACTCCATTATGTAAATACTCGAAAGCAATCATAGATTTACTCAAACGAGAGGAAATTAATGATCTGTTTTCCGATGCAAGATTATTGTACGAAACCTCTTTCGATTTAAAATTTTTCGTCACTGTCTACAAGTTTGATAATAAAGACTAGAGGATTAATAGGATTATTAGACATAAACGCAAGAACTTGTGCAACTTAAATGCTACCAAAAATACATTTCACTTTATCGGAGTTTCTCCTATTTACAGGAAACACAGACTCAAATTCTTTAACAAAATGGCACTTAGTTTTAACAAAGTTGTAAATATATTATTGGCACTAAGTATTATGATATATTATGTAAATATCTGGAAATTTGTTTAGAATATAGGCAACTCATTACAGATGAACTTGCTGAACTATTTCCCAATATTTGTCAAATGTTGTGGATTACGTTTTACGGGATTTCGTGATAGTCATACTATCACGTTTCATAATTCCGCTCCAGCTTACAAAATAACAAATAGTGATTAAACATTGATTTATTGTTTAATTTGTTATTATGAAACTTTGATTAAGCCTTTTGTTTTTGTTGTTGAGAGTGGCATCTAAGGAAACAGAGCTCGTATAGAACCTTGTCACCCAAAGAACTTCGTAATTTAGTACAAAACAACCCTGCAGAAGAAAAAGCTCTTTCTGACTCGATGCTGGTTGGCTTTATAGTTTTTAAATATTTATATACTCTTTTCAAAAAATCGCCATGTGAGCCTCCATTTTCAAATAGAGGCATCTCTTTTTGAAGTGTTGAAGTCAACGATTCACATTGATGCGGTATCTGTTGTGGACGTGCCATGCCATCATTTATTGCTTTATTAATTTCTTCTGCTGTTGTTAATGGCTGGACAGAAATAATTTCAGTCACTTCATCTTCATCCTGCTGTGAAACCTCTGGCAATTCCTCCAGTTCGAGATCTATTGAAGATAATCCTATTATGGAAGTTGCATTCAATCTATCAAGAGGATCTACAATCAATTTACGGCATTTAGTTGGTGTTGGAACTGTAATGAACTCTTTGTCGAACTGAGAAATTCTATTCAAGCCATTATGTAGGCAATACAAAAGTCCGCTTAGATCCGTGCGACGTTGCTTCATTCGAGTATTTAAAGCTGCAAACAGCTTTTGACTAATAATATTATCTTCCTCCTGCAGTTTTTTCAGCGTAAAACTAATAGCAATGTCGGCCGTAATAAGGTTAGCGTCCTGACGACAAAGAGCTTCAACAGTAGCCTTTATTGGTGTTAAAGCTTCAACAATTGCAGAAATCACTGTGATTTCATTTTGAGATATATCTATGGATATATTCAGTTTTACATCTATTAGAGCTTTCTGGACACAGTTTCTTAACAAGTAAAAACGTGCTAACATCGCCAATAGACTACTCCATCTCGTCTTACAGTCTTTTATTAAAGGAATTTCTTTCCCAAAATCTTCTCGGACATATTTTTGCAAATCATCATTTTTTGTTGGTGAGCGTTTAAACAGATATACTATTTTTCGACCTTTTTCTATCAGTGGCGCGAACTATGCTTCATTTACAAATTCTTTTTCATCCTCAAACAGTTCAGTTTCACTCTCACTTTCTGAAACATTTTTCACTTCAGTTTCTTCTTCTGATTCAGCACTTTCTTCCGACTTTTTGTATAACACGTCAATAACTGAAAGTTGTATACCGTGTGCCAAACATAACTGTTTATGCACTGATAATAACTTCCCAACTTTTGTGAATTAATTCCATGTTCATTTAACTTTTCCACTAATAATTCAATGCACTTTTCTGGAGGCACTGTACCACTGATTCGAACAAGACCTAAGCTCCAGAATTTTGATTCTTGTGCATGAACTCTTATATTCATGTATCGTCTATTCCTTAAAGATGTCCATTCATCGAATGACAGAGAAAATCGTTCTCCCGATTTCCGTTGGTCGGCAATTTCAGCTTTAACAGTCTTTCTTATTTCATTAGCGTAATCTAAAACAATTTTACAAATTGTGGTGGGTGAGGTAGGAAGTTTACCAAATCCCATAGCAGATAAAACTGCACGCAGATCTGAAGACCGGCATAAAATATTAAATGAAAGCCCATCTAGTGCAGTTAAACGTGAAAGAGTTGCAGGAAGCGACTTTTCGTTACGCTCCAAAAAAGGAAAAAAGTTAGTTAATGTTGCAACGCTTTTTTTGGCGGTTCACCTGACGTACTTGCCACATCAGAGTCGATTTTATTCTTTAGTTGAATTTTGTGTTTCGAAAGTAAATGAGTATGAAAACCTTTTGTCGTTCCACCTCCAATTTTTAAAACTTTTTTACAATCGCTCACCTTACACATTGCAGTCTCGCCTTTCTCATCGCGTAGGAAATGTTTCCAAACTGCTGAAGTACTCCCTGAGAAATATTCTTTGTAAACTGCCATTTTTATTACAATAAGGCCCTACCTAAATATAAAACAATAAATATTATTTAAAAATACCGCATTCAACTCTTAATTTTTTCA
Source organism: Cordilura impudica (assembly GCA_963682025.1). NCBI lineage: Eukaryota > Metazoa > Arthropoda > Insecta > Diptera > Scathophagidae > Cordilura > Cordilura impudica. The sequence goes on along the minus strand of OY821518.1, from coordinate 283,173,573 downwards.
ATATAGTTACAGCGTATTGGTATTACGGAATGTACTTTAGCAAATACGATTTATGCAGTTATGTAGACAACATTTGAAACACTATAAAAGAATTTTAATTCCAAAAACCATAATCATATCACATTACTTTGTCAATATAATACTTACGAGTTACTAATTAACTTTAACTGGTTCTTCGCAAATTCGAAAACATACTAGATACTAAAAATATATTTTCAAAATAATTGGAAAATTGCAACCAAACAGAAAATTCCATGGCTTACTTGTCGACAAAAATTTTAATTTACCATTAGAATTCTTATATGTACAATACAAATATACAATAATTTAAAGAAATTTGAAAACATGCTAAAATTATAAATAATGACTAAAATTTTAAATTTCTGGAACTTTAGTTGCTGTTATTAGACTCAAAGAGAAATAGTCATGACTTACTTGTCGACAAACCTTCTGATTTATCATTCACCTCTTTATATGTATATAAATATACAATATTTTAAAAGAAAACTAGAGACCCGCGCTGCTCCGCAGCAATATATTATATTATATTATATTATATTATATTATCTGTACGTTTACTTTCGTGTTGCATAATGTAAAGTTGATTGCGCACCCATAAGTTTCCTCAAACTCAACGAATTTAAACAGTTAATCTGTACGTTAACTTTTTTGTTACATAATGTAAAGTTGATTCTTCACGCAAAACTTTCCTCAAACCCAACCAATTTAAGCAGTTAAGAAGGAGCTTGAATGTTCCTGGACCTATGTCAACAGCCTACGTTAATTAGAACTCTAGTAATAGAGGTTTGAGAGAAGGATAATATTGAAAAAATATTGAATGCAAAGTTGGTTCATAAGTTCTTTTAATATATAAGATATATAAAGAAGATATCTGTACGTTAACTTCCGTGTTGCATAATGTAAAGTTGATTGTGCACGCATGGCTTCCCTCAAACTTAACGAATTTAAACAGTTAATCTGTACGTTAACTTTTTTGCTGCAAAAGTAAAATTGATTTTCCACGCATAACTTTCCTTAAACCCAACGAATTTAAGCAGTTAATAGCTCAGAAGAAGGAGCTTGATCCACTCAGTATTCTTACACCTATGTCAATAGCCTACGTTAATTAGAACTCTAGTTATAGAGGTTTGGGGGAAGGAAAATATTGAAAAAATCTTGAATGTAAAGTTGATTCATAAATTCTTTTAATATATAAGATTCAAATCTTTATATTAATTGATAAAATTTCATAAAATACGTAAATCCCGGGATTACTGTACCTTAATCCCGGGATTTCGGGATTGGAAAAAACCCCGGGATCCCGGGATTTCGGGATCTCGGAATTTCGGGATCTCGGGATCCCGGGGTTGGAAGCCCTAGTTGTGATATTAACGTATTAAATACAATATGTTTTTATTTTTTAATACTAAAAAATTTATTAGAAACAAATTTAATCAAATCAAATTTTTACCTGACCTTAAGAACCTATAATATTAATAAGCAAGGCGATTTCTTGTGACCGATGTAACTTTGTCAGTTTTGAGCCGATTTTGAGCAAACATACCTTATTTGAAAGGTATTTCTATTCAGCTATCCACCAAATTTACAGATTTTATCTCGGGAACATTTTTTAGAGTAAAATTCATTTAAAGTTGCTACTAACACATACTTAAAATTATACAATACTGTATGTGTGTGTTTATTAAATTCGTTAATGTGTTTGCAAGAATTGTATATGAAAAGCCCTGTGTTGAATTGAAAAATAATTTTGGACATCCAATAACGACAATAACGCAATTGAATTTCATTAAAATAATTGCATACCACACGCCCTGTGTTGAATTGTGAATTGCCTAAAATTAGCATACCTTTAGGTGGCATACAAGGACGTTCAAATACCTTTAGGCTCTTATTTCTGTGTGTTTTACAAATATTTACAATGAAATAAATTTAGTGAATTAAATAGATTAAAAAAACATTGGAAGAAATAAATTGAATAAAAAAATAAAATTTCGTAAAATTTGCACTCGAATTTCAAAGGCTGGGATCTACTAGTAAATTTTAAATATGCTTAATAGCCAATCTGGGAGTAGATTATAAGAACTTTCAATTTTTGAAAATGTATTACGAGGTCTGTTCAATAGAAAAGGTGAATTTTGAAATTTCTCAGGGTACGTGCATTCGATTAGCATTTTTCTTTTGTTGGCACACTTGTCTCGAACATATGTTCTTAGTTGAGTTTGTTTGTGTTTAGATTAGTTTGTTTGTGAGGGGCATAACAGTTAGTTAGTGCTTTGCTTGGTCGGCGATTTTCTTCTGTGGAAAGAAATGGATCAAAGAATTTGCATAAAATTTTGTGTAACAAAATGGAATTAAGTGCTCAAAAGCACTTGAAATATTGAGAGTGGCATATGGTGATTGTACTCTGAGTCAGAAAATGTTTACAAGTGGCACAAGCTTTTCAAAGAAGGTAGAGAAAATGTGAATGACGACGCTCGTTCTGAAAGCTCCATCAGATCAAAAGCCGATGAAAATGTTGAGAAACTGAGGAAAATTGTTATGAAGAATCGTCGAATCACTATTAGAGAAGTTTCAGAGGATGTCGGCATATCGGTTGGCTTATGCCAAACAATTTTTTTTTTTTTTTTCAAATTTTGCGCATAAAGCGTGTGGCAGAAAAGTTCGTTCCAAATCGCTGCTCACTCATCATTGGTTGTTCGAAATTTTTTGCCCGAAAAGAATACCGTAATCATGTCTCAGCCACCGTATTCACTAGATTTGGCCCCCTGCGACTTTTTCCTGTCCCTAAAATTAAAGAGACTCCTGAAAGGACGGCGTTTTGCGACGATTGAGAAGATAAAAACCGAATCGCTGAGAACTGGCACAAGTGTATTATATCTAAGGGGGAATACTTTGAAGGGGACAAAATAGAAATTGATAAACAAATAAATATTTTTTGAGAAAAATTAAAATTCATTTTTTTTTAGAACAATCTGTGAAATATTTTTGTTTTTTTTGATAGATTTAAGTGAAGATCGAGAATCAGCTTCATATGGGTGCTATGGCTAAGAATTGTACTATAGGGTTTATTTTTGGACTATTGATAAATGGATGTAATAAACATACACAAACCCAATTTGACTGAGATAATTTGCATATTATGGCAATTTAGTTCGATCTCATAGGGGTCATTTGTATGGGGACTAGGTCTGAACAACAACTGATTTTCACCAATTTCAATAGCGTTCATCCTATGACCGATAGAAGCTTATATACTAAATTTCATCAATATATATTCATTAAGGTGGGTCAAATTGTAGGGGTCCATCGAGATTCTGTTACTATGGGCCATAACAAGTATATTTGCCTAAGGAACCATACCTCTAAAATCATTTTCGAGCCTGCCAAAATTTCGATGAAGGTATTTTCATGATATTTGCCATTCGTTTTTTTTTATTTACTCTTTGAATGAACAAATATAAAAAACGATTTTTTGACTTAAGTTGAATGAAATCTATATAGGTCGTGCATGGATAGCCCACATAATTTTCAGCGCTGAATATTTTGAACTTTGATTTGTGCAATAATTTCGTCAATTTTCCCCAAAAAGGTGAAAAAAATCAACAAAGATGCACGAAAACGCCCCCTGGCGGCTGTTAAAAATAAAAAGGAATGTAAAAAATGGATTTCCCGACCCAAAAAATCCCCGGTATAGACATTTTTATAATTTTTTTACATTTGAATGAGTATTATGGAAAATATCATGAACATACCTTCATCGAAATTTTGGCAGGCTCGAAAATGATTTTAGAGGCATCGTTCCTTGGCCAAATATAGTTGTTATGACCCATGGAGTAAAAATAATTGACCCACCTTAATAGTCATATTTTCGACATGTAGTTTGATTGCAAGGTTTACATGGACACACAAATGAATGAACGAACAGACGGACAGACGGACAGACACTAAATCGACTCAGATTCTGAGACAAAGACATTATACATTATATGGGATAATATATGGATCAAGGATATGGGGCATAGCATATTCAAGTTTCTGGTAAAGAAAAAACCTTTGAGAAATTATAAAAACTTTATTTAAATCCAGTTTGTAACGAATTATGTACCATTTTTTTATACAAATCGAAAATGTAAGGTTAAATTCCTTAAGTCTTATAGAAACCTAAAGATTAATAAAGACATGAAAAATTGTATGAAATATGCAACACAACATTATAAAATGAGAAACTTTTACTTAATTTTTTTTTTTTTATAAATGGTGTTTAAAAAAGTATTGCCAAAAACTTTGCCAAAAATTATATTATTAAACGTAAAACTGCGTTAAAATATTTAATGCAATTTAGTTATTTTCTTACAACATAAAAAGTTTGTTTAAAGCTGCAGCTGCTGCTGCTGGTTGTTGTCTTGGCCACCATCAAAACTTTTTAATGATAAAATCAAATTTTCTTAAAGAAACGAAAAAAAGTATTGGAAAGAATAAAAATAATCTTATAAAAAAAAAAAACAATAAGGAAATGAAAGACGTTGAAGTTAAATGTTTTTTTTTTTTTAAAGAACAACCTTGAAAATTTATTAAGATCATATAATTTTTTTTTCTTTTGGTAAAAAATATATTATTAGTAACTTTTTGTTTTTTTTTGTGATAAGAGCCATATTTTGAATTACAATTTCCGTTGTGAAAACTTTCAAGTTTTATACTTTTTTTATTTGTTATTTTGCTAACCATTCATCTTGTTGTCATGTCTTGCAAACATACTTGTATGAAATACTAAAACCAAGCTCCTCAAAACATTTATAACTCATAAATACAGGCAGTTTTTAAGATACCGAAGACATTGATTAGGGCGATACTTATTTTTCACAATTTCTACATTTGTTTTATTAAACAAAAGAGCCACCCTAGTAAACATATGTCCATACATAGAAATTATCCAAGGGCTTACATGACTAAACTACTTGCATATGGGTCTGTTTTTTTTTGTTGTCGTTCATGTAAATGTATTAGTAGAGAATGTCCTTTGAAAACACGAATCCGGTTTGTGCGTAGCATCTGTTTATTATTGTTTGTCCATATTTGTGTATTCTTTTATGTACTGCAAGTTGTATGAAAAGTAAAAAAACAACAACACCAGAAACTAGAACAGGAAATTGTAAAATGGCAATAGACGTTATTGGTTTGGGAGAATTCTTAACTAGGTACTTGTAAAAAGAGGATATCACATCAGACTAAGTTTGTCAGTGTGTCACTGAAAAGTTTGTAACATAAACTGGATAAAAAGTGTTAGGATTATTCTTTGTACATACATTTTTTTTTGTGAGCACTTGAAGGACACGGGTTAAGGATAAATAAAGTTGAAAAAAAAATGTTTAGTTATTTCGGCACCAGCATAAATTCTACTAATATAATATGACAGGTGGTAATTATTGTTATAAACTTTTTTTAAAGTTATAAAACGTGTACATTGTTGATAGTTGAGAAAAGGGGATAATAAAATTGTTTAAAATAAACTTCATTAATTTAAGGTTCTATTTTTTTAGAGAATAAATTATTAAGAAAATAACAACTGTTACATACAACATCTATCTGATAACCTACATTGCATGTGACTAAATAAGTCCTAATGTTTGTAATGCACTGAAAAATGGATTAGCGTCGTCACAAAGTATGACGTCAGTTTGACCTCTCATAATTCATAAAAAATCCACACTACTCCTGTCAACTGTCATCTGTTGATAGATCAGTAGCGCGGTCTCAGAACAATCCGACCTGATGTATAGATGGCGCCGCACAGTGGACCATATTTTGAGAAGGCGGCCAAAAATCATTTTTGTTTTTGTCACCGATTTTAAAGTTATGTTATTCATTTGAAAGTAAATACTAGTAAACCTCGGGAGCCAAAAAATTGCGACTCTATCTCAATTATATCACAGCAAACAGGGTCTTCGAAAATGGGCTTTCTCAGTATTTTGCTAAAATTAAAAATTTCTTTGTAAATTTTTATTTTTGAATGACTGTAACTTTTTTGGTTTAAAAGATTTTGAAGTGAAATAAATTTTGTATAATTTTGTGGCTTCCATACTATTAATCTTAGAAACAAAAAATCACTGAGCCATTCGGAAATTTAAAAAAAAAAATTTTAAAAAAGGTCCAAATTTTCCGAAAATCTCCTACTTAATAGAGCATAACTCCTGCCAGTCAAAAGCATAAAAAAAAATCTTGCACTCTTCTATAGTCCGAACCTTCCCCTATACTTTTATACCCCATTATATATCCGCCAATTTCCGCCCGTGTGCACCAGAACAATTTTTCTGACCCAAGGTTAGATATTTTCTGCAAAATTTATGAATACAAAAGTTGTCCACTATGTGGTTAGGATATATTAAGTGTGAGGTGATGTTTGCAACTGCCAAAAATATTGGACCTTTATCCATCTTTTATTATGCGGATCGACTCAAAAACACTTTCTGAGTCGATTAAACGATGTCCGTCCGTCCGTCTGAGTGTTATGAATACAAAAGTTGGTCGTACCGGTGTACCGCGGTGTATTTTTTTTTGCGTGTCGGTAGAGTTGTCAGGAGTTGTTATATACTTACAAAAAAGGGTTGAGATATAATGCCCTTAATTGTTACAGGTACATTTACATAGGTATCTTTCAAAAACGTTAATAGTCTGAACTAGAGTTATATAGTTTAAATACCTGACAAAATGGGAAACAATTTAAATAACAGGTAAATGGAAAAAAAAAAAACTATTGCGACATAGCCCTTTAAGATATGAGCAGGTATGCTTCACCTTTTAAAAGGGGTTCAGGTGTGGGTTTTTTATGCTTCTAAAAGTGGTAATAAAAGATAAAAATTTTTATTTTACATAATTGCAAGAAAGAGTATTTATAATAATGTTTCCACAATTATTATTCATTACAATTTGTGCAATGGCTAAGTACTGTTACAGAGATCTGGCAGATATTTATTTTCAACGAAATGATGGAGACGATGTAATTTTGCACATAGTGAGCAACGACTGCTTTAAGAATTCTAACATTAAAATGCACAAAGGAAAAATTACTAATTTTGCATCGAATTTGAAAAGACGGTACATTGAATGCTCTCATAGCAAGGCAAAGATGTACAAACGTTACCAAGACTGGTTAATAAAGGAACTTATTTTTGAGAGTGCATCTATAACTGCCAACGAAAGTGGAAAAAAGGGTCGACCAGCAAAACCAATTGACGGATGTAGTGAAAGATCTCGAAGGCGCAAGCTGGAAAATATCAATGAAGAAATTTCTCAAAGAATTATTAAGGATTCATTTTTGCTCCAAATTCAACCAACCCAAAATAAAAAAAATAAAATTGAAATAATTGAAAAAATAGTAGAAGCGAGCCCAAGGCGCACAAAGAGGATTTTTAAAAGCATGCCTACATCAATTGAAGATAAGAAATTTACGCCGGAAGAAGCGTTCGCCCTATTTTTGGATTTGAAATTGACCAAAAATCAATATAAGGGATTGCGGAAGCGAACCAATGAAAAAAATTGTGGGATTTTTCCAGAGTATCGAGATTTAGTTTCTGCCAAAAAAAAAAAATGCTTACCTTCACGATCTGCTATTAGTGTCACTTCAACATCAGCAGAAATAAAATTGCAAGATCTCCTTGAACATACTGCAGAACGGTTGCTAAATACGCTTGATACTGATCATTTAAAAAAAATTGATAATGGCAGCATTACTTTAATTTCTAAATGGGGATGTGATGGACCCTCTGGTCAGAAACAATACAAGCAATTTAATGCCGAAAATTCATCAGATGCTAATTTATTTATGGTATCTTTCGTTCCATTGCGCTTAACAGAAAGGTATAGCGTCTTAGAGCCGCCAACTAGTAGAGCAACATAAATTCATATATGGAAAAATGAAATTCCTTCTTCAACAAAGTATTGCAGACAAATAAAATATGCATTCAAAAAGGAAACCAACGATGTCATAACTGAAGAAGTTCAAAAAATAAAAGATCAAATTAAGGAACTTCAACCAGTAATATTTAAATTTGATGACCAAGACATTGAAGTACATTTTAAAATGTGTCTCACAATGATTGATGGAAAAGTTGCACAAGCTTTAACTGGAACAAAGTCACCGTCAAGCTGCATTATATGCCGTTTCATGGAGCATATTCTTAAATTGGGTTATGATTTGGAATTTGGTCCGTTAGGCGAAAAAGTTAGAAAAAACAAAGAAAATGAAGAAAAAAGAAAGCAAAAAAAAAAAACAAATTCAACAAAAATATCTACAGCTAGGCCTCGTAATCGACCAACCAAAACAAGGGAAAGGAAACACAAATGAGGGAAATACTGCAAGGTACTTATTTTTAAAAGGTAAAAGAACATTTTTATAAAAGGAACTTTTTTATAAAAAAATATTTTTTTTATAAAATATACGCTTCTATAAAAGTTAATTTTTTGTCAAAAGTAATTATTTTACAATGAATTTTTTCTTAAAAATAATTTTTTTTATACATTTCATAAATGGTACTTTTTATAATATTCACTTTTTTATATAACATTGTACTTTTTTAAAAGGAACTTTTTTGTGAAAGGTACTTTTTATAAAAGGTACTTTTTTAAAGGTACTTTTTTAAAGGTACTTTTTTAAAGGTACTTTTTTTAAAGGTACTTTTTATAAAAGTTACTTTTTAAAACATGCATTTTTTTTATAAACAGTGCATATTTTAAAAAAGATACTTTCTAGAAATGGTAGTTTTTTGTAAAAGGTATTTTTTTATAAAAGGTACTTTTTTATAAAAGGTACTTTTTTATAAACGGTACATTTCTTGAAATGGTAGTTTTTTTTTAAAGGTATTTTTTTATAAAATGTACTTTTATATAAAAGGTACTTTTTTATAAAAGGTATTTTTTTATAAAATGTACTTTTATATAAAAGGTACTTTTTATAAAAGGTACTTTTTTATAAAAATTACTCTTTTATAAGAAGTACTTTTTTATAAAAGGTACTTTTTTATAAAAGATACTTATTTGTAAAAGGTACTTTTTTGTAAAAGGTACTATTTTATAAAAGGTAGTTTTTTGTAAAGTGTACTTTTTTACAGAAGGTACTTTTTTATAAGAGGTACTCTTTATAAAAGGTACTTTTTCATAAAAGGAGCTTTTTATAAAACGTACTTTTTTATAAAAGATACTTTTTTATAAAAGTTATTTTTTATAAAAGGTGCTTTTTTTTTTTTTTTTTTTTTTTTTTTTTAAAGTGTTTATTTAAAGAAAATTCGTGTAAGGTGCTTTTTTATAACAGGTGCATTTTATATGAAAGGTACTTTTTTATACAAGGAATTTTTTTATAAAATATGCATTTTATACAAAAGGTACTTTTCTATAAAAAAGTTACTTTTTAAGAAAGGCACTAATTAAAAAAGATAATTTGTTATAAAGGGTTCTATTTTTATAATTATTTTTTAAATTTGATTTTTTTATAATGTACATTTTTATAAAAGGAATTTTTTTTTAAATAATTAATTATTTTTAAATACTAATTATTGTTGAACAAAATTAGATATTATTAAATTCGTCAAATTCACTTTTAATTGTTGACAAAAACGAATTTCGCTATGGAATAAATAAAGATATTGACTTGAAATTTTGCATAGATGTCAACATCAACATTACCAACCTTAAAAAATCCCAAATCGAGAAACCCACAAAGTTATAATTAAAAAGTAGCTTTTATTTTTTTTTATCCTAGGTTTACTTTCCTGAAGTATATTTTGCTTAGTGATTCCTATCCAAAGGATTATTGAGTGAGATCGAAAAAAACTTAGTATACGATATATATTTTCGAACTTCCCTCGTAGATATATGAAATGCAACACTGCTCCTATGAAGTACCACCTGTTAATAGACTACTGTAAAATTTTGAGCAAGTTCCGTCATTTACTTTGCGTTTAAAAGCTGTTCAAAACATACAACCTCGTGTTTTTTTTTTTTAATAGAAAAAAAGTTAATTTCGAGTGCTCATTAAACATTATTTTTTGCGAAAAAAAAACCGTCAATCAAACCAAGGATAAATACTATGGGGACTCTGCACCATCGATTTCAATGGTAAAAAAGTGGTTTACTGATTTTCGTTGTGGTCGCACAAATACAAATGACGCTGAAAGTTCTGGACGGCCAATTGAGGTCAATACACCCGGAAATGTCGAAAAAATTCACGATGTGGTGTTGGTCGATCGAAGAGTAAAAGTGCGTGAATTTTTGATTTTTTTAAAATAAGTTGAGTTTAAAAAGCTGTCTGCAAGATGGGTGCCACGTTTGCTCTCAATTGATCCGCCCTCGTACATAATCGTGTGACAACTTCAAAATTCCATGAATTGGGCTAAGAATTGGTAACTCGTCCGCCATATTCTCCGTATGTAGCCCCCAGTGACTATTTCCTATTTCCAAACCTAAAGAAACGGCTCGGTGGAAAGAGATTTACCTCCAACGATGAAATTATTGATCAAAAATGCCTATTTTATGGACCTCGAAACTGCAGCATCTATCTCAGGTGTAGATCAAGAATTAATAAGACGATTCAAAATCATATTACAAGTTCTAGCATGCAGCAGAAAGATAAATGCAAAAAAATTTGGAGAGTACGCCAATAAAACAGCTATACTTTATAGTGAAAAATACTCTTGGAGATATATGCCATCCACAGTTCATAAAATTTTGTACCATGGGGAACAAATAATTCAAAACAATATGCTACCAATAGGAGATCTATCTGAAGAAGCGCAAGAAAAAAGGAACAAAGACTACAGATTCTTTCGCGAGCACAACACAAGGAAAATGTCCAGATGTTGTACTAATGAAGACCTTATCACTATTTTGTTGTGCACTGCAGATCCATATATGTCCAACATTCGTCAAAAATGGAAAACTACCTCTATTGAATTAGACGAAGAAGCTAAACAACTTCTAGAAGATGAAAATCAAGGCTATTTAGAAAAAATTTTTACTAAAATTGGTTGATTTAAAGTACTTTTTCATTACACTAACAATAAGTTACACTTTTTTTTATATAGTTAAAAAATTTTCTTGATTTAAAAATTTATATATTTTGTAAATTTACAATAAAAATTGTTATATTTCATAAATTTACCATAAAAATTGATATAGAAATATTTAAAAAGACAATAAAAAAAATTTAACTAAAGCAAAAACATACGAGCTTTTCATTGAAACTTCTCTATCTTGAACCAATATTAGGTAACTTTTACGTTCGCTGCTTAATAAATTATATTTTAACTCGGGATCTTTCAAAAAAAAAAAAAAAACAATATTTGGCCCTTGTGCACATTAGGACTAAAAAGTTTACGGGGCCAAAATTTGCCATTTTCTGAAAAAATTAACATAAAAAATTGTTAAAAAGTATTAGTTGTAAAATAAATGAAAAAAATAAGACATTATATAAAAAAAACCTTTTTTTATCTTTTAACACATCACTTTTGTACTAAAATTCAACTACAAATGAAAATGTATTTTAAACCCTCCGTAACTTTTTGTATTTTTGGTCGAGAACTGCCTTAAAGGCTAAGGTCTCACCTACGAAACAAAGAAAACCGCATATCAAAATTCCAATCCAATCAAAAGTTATAGATTTTTTACCGCCTTCTCGTCAAATGGTCCACTGTGCGCCGGTAGTTTGAAAAAGATTTCTTTGGCGAAAAGTGGCAACCTTAGAAAACTTATATGTTCCATTTCATCATGTTGTTTAGTGAATTTTTAAACCTGATAAAAATTGGTCACCGTTATATAATTCTATACTTTCTCAGTCCAACCAATATTAAAGCCAAGCTAGATTCTACTCTGGGGGAGTATCCTCCTTCGCTTATGACTATAAAATATTGGTTGTTGGCAGAGTTTAAACGAGGCCATACGAGCTGCCAAGATGAACATCATAGTGGTCGACCAATTGAGGTTGCCATGCCAGAAACTGTTAAGAAAATCACAAAGTGGTATCGGATTATCGTTGTGAAAGGCGTTTGCTAAATTTATTTCCATGTTTCAACCAACTTTTCTACTGCTTTTTTCAGACTCTTCTTCAGAAGTGCTATTTTATTTTATAATGATTTTATATTACATATTTTAATAAAAAAAATGAATTATATAAAAAACTGGACTTCACGACACCGAAAATAAATAAATGATAACAACACTTATCTTAACTTTATCGTCAGCTGGAAGTTATTATTCCGATATTTTGTTTTAAAAAAAATGTAAATATCCTTGAAGTTGACCTTTGACCTTAAAGGGGGACAACTTATAGTGTTTCAATAAAACCTTAATATCCACGATTGAGAACTTATATCAAGTGGTATAACATTTTGGCAAAAGATATTTGAAATATGGAAACGCCAAAAAGATGCAGCCTAAAAGTTGAAAAAGTAAGAAAAATCACATTTTTCTTCAAATCCGCTGAAAGAAAACCGCTGCCCTCGCCAAATTAAGAACAGGATACCTACAATATTTCGTATTTTTAATCGCATACATTTTGTTAATAAGACTTTAAAGTCCAATCGTTGATTTCGGAAAATTTCTTGAACAAAATTTTAGAAAAAGTAAAATTGGAGATTCTGAAATAGTGCTAAATATACGTACGTTTTGATATTAATTTAGAGCGGCATAACAAAAGACGATATGCAAAATACTTTACATAAGATAATTTTGGGATCAAGAGAATGTAAAAATATTGTTGTTGTAAATTATTTCGATGTCTTTAAAAATGTGAGCTCGATTGATTATCTTAATCAAGTGGTCTGTGGCGCATATATTGCCTGGGGAACTTGATATAACTTGGCTGATTTTCAACGGATAACAGATTTTGTTATTTTATTAGAAAGATAATTTACCCTAGATTATGGTTTATTAATTAATTTAATTGAAACGCAATTATTATTACTAGCAGATTCCAGCCCTCGAAATTCGAGCGCAACTTCTAGGAATTTTTTTTAAAATTAAATAAAGACCCTAAAAGTATGGTAATCAATTATAGCCAATTCATAAATCAACACAAAAAACAAGCTGATTTTTATTACAGACACATTAATGAATTTAATAAAACACACAGCATATGTATAATTTTATGTATGTGTTAGTAGCAAATTTAAATGCAATGTACTCAAAAAAAAAAAAAGAAAAAATTTAAAAATCTGTTAATCTGCAAAATGGCTAAAAAGAAATACCTTTCAAACAATATACGTTTGGTCAAAATTGGGATAAAACGGTGGAACAAAACATTAGTCACAATAAATCACCTAGCCTACTAATATTATAGATAACAATTTTTGTGAAAAACGATTTTTTTTTGATAGTTTTTACATGTAAATTCATATTTGAACTTTGCGCGTCCAGAAAGCATTGTCGGATTTAGCTAAAATTTTGCGCACTAAAGTTTTAGATCCAGTGTCACAATAATCCGACCCGCACACCTAAAAATTCGACCAAAAATTTTTTTCATACAAACCGCTGTCACATGAGACATCGGTCCACCACTTCACACCTGAGTGGACTGAAATGTGAGAATTATGCAAAGGAAGCGAAGAAAGTTACATCTGCAGGCAAGGTTATGGCGTTTGATTTTTGGGATGCACTTGGGATAATTTTTCTTGATTATATCGAAAAAGGAAAAACAAGCAACTGCAAATATTAACTAACGTAGTGCAGCGTTTAAGTAATGAAATTAAGGAAAAAGGCCTCATTTGTCGAAAAAGAAAGTGTTGTTTCATCACGACAATGACCAATTCACACATGCACTATTGCGATGGTCAAAATCCATGAATTAAAGTTTGAATTGCTACACCTCGCACCTTATTCGTCATATTTAGCTCCCTCGGATTATTTTCTGTTTCCAAACTCAGAATAATAGTTCGGTGTTAATAGCAGTTGATGTCTATTTTAAAAAACTAGACAGTTCTTACTATAAACAGGGTATCGAAGCTATTGAATATCGCTGGAAAATGTGTATCGAGCTAAAGGGAGATTATGTTGAGATATAAAGAAATTTTTTTTACAAATTTGTAAAATTTTGAACAAGCTGCGTTATTTTATGTTTGACAGCCATTGAAGGCAGACAACCTCGAGAAATTTTTGCACAAAAATTTCTGAGGAAAAAACCATTACCGAGACCGAGGAAAAGCTTGATAAATACTATGGGGATTCCGCACCATCAATTACAATGGTTTAGATCAATCCACTTGGTGGTGCACAAAAAGAAGGTGAGAATACAATTCTGCTGTCATCTCCCAAAAATGAAATGGGCATGCACGAAAGGGCAGTCGCCCAATTTGAACAAGTGGCCAGTAGATTTGAATAAAGCCTAGAAGCGACGAAGAAGAAGATATAGTTCATTGTACCAAGGTGAAAACAGAAGTGCGGAAAGAAGTTTTGGAAAATAATTATATGCAATTTCAACGAGCATGCGAAAAAGTAATAGAAGTGTTTAAATTTCACGAAGAAGTTAAAAGCAAATATTATGAAGTAAGAAAGTTTTGTTATGATGTGAAAACGATGATATCCAAAATATTAGAATTGCTTCAATAATATAATCCAGATTATGCTGAAGATCAGATGAAAAGTCAGCAAACAAAACCTGGCACACAAAGATCATTGACGGCAAAAGAAAATACAACAACAAAATCGAGTGTGAATTTTGACGCGTCGGCAAGACCAACAAATGGTAAGAACAAAAATAATTTAATCTATACTAGCTCCAGGCTGCTAGAAGATCCAGGAAAAGGGAATTCTCTATATGATGAAAGTTACTTTAAAGAAAAAGAGGAAACATTATCGTCTTCATTTACAACCATCACCTCTCCATCTTCAAATAAACCAAATGACACAGCTGCAGTAATAACATCAACCGAAATTCAGGAGGTTGCATTATCCCAGGGTGCCTTGGGTTTCTACGTAATCGGTGGTACCTATCAACCGTGGGTTCTCTACGAAGCTAGAAAACCGGGCATTGTTATATCGCATATTGCACCTGGTGGCTTTGCTGCTAAATGTGGCAAGCTGCAGATGGGTGACAGTACTTTAAAAATTAATGATTCAGATTTCGTGCCTCTGAAACTGGTTTTGAGTTAAGTCTAAGCCAGAATATCTCTTGTTTGGATCGTTATGATGATGAACACCTTAGACAAGATTTGGAAGTTTTTGCAACAAAAACTGAATAGAATACGGAACAACTTATATCTGTAATAGCAGCCGTTGCTTCCATGGTACATTCAGTTCAGTACATTCATTCATCAATAACTACATCAATAGCACCAGTGACAGCACACACAAAATCTACAGAAGGGTGTCATGATTCACAGCAACAACAGCAACCTTCAACACAACATCTCGATGCTCTGCCACGCAAGTCAGAACAGTCCTTGGCTTTCCCACAAGAAAAGAGTTTGTGAAATTGTACGAACTGTTGATGCATTTAACAGTGTCTTTTCTTAAAAAATTATTTTTTTTTATAAAAAAATATTTTACATTTTTTATAAAAAATAACTTTTTTTAACAAGTGAATTTTCATAATGACACCTTTTCTAAAACAAATACGTTTTCTTAAAAAAATAAAATAAAATAATAAATTCCATTTTCTTAAAATTTGAATTCATTTAAAAAAAGTACTTTTCATAAAAAAATTAAGTTTCATAAAAGATGTACCTTTTCTTATAAAAATAAATTTTTTTAAAATAAAAGTTCCTTTCTTGAAAAGAATACAGTTTCTTATAAAAATACGTTTTCTTAAAAAAGTAACTTGTCTGGAATTAGTAAATCTTCTTAAGAAAGGGCATTTTTTTAAGACAGGTACTTTAAAAGGCACTTTTAAAAGTAAATTTGCTTAAAAAGCACATTTTTTTTAAAAAGTACCTTTTGCTAAAAAGTACCACCTCTTATAAAAGTACTTTTACTGGAAAAAATACCATTTTAGGAAGAAGAACTTTTATAAAAAAAACTTTTCTAACAAAAGGACTTTTCTTAAAAAAATATCTTTTGCTTAAAAGTACCATTTGCTAAAAAAGTACTTTTTTAAATTTTTGTTTTAATATGTACTCTTGAAAAAAGTACTTGTTCTTAATTTTTTTTTTAAAAGTTACTTTTCTATAAAAAGTACATTTCACTAAAAAGTATTTTTTTTTTACAAAAACAGCTTCCTTAATGACAGTACCTTTTTTTAAAAAACTAGCTTTCCTTAAAAAAACAAACATGGTTAAAGAAGAACCCTTTCTTAAAAAGTATTTGCTCAAAAAAGATTGTTTTCTTAAGAAAGCACCTTTTCCTGAAAAATAAATTTTCTTGAAAACCTTTTCTTAAAAAAGCACATTCTCTTAAAAAGTAAGTAAGTAATTAAAAATGTACCTTCTCATAAAAAAGTACCTTTTCTTAAAAAAGTAAATTTTCTTAAGAAAGTAAATTTTCTTAAAAAAAATTACCTTTTCGAAAAAAGTTTATTTTCTTAAAAAAGTACCTTTTCTTAACAAAAGTACATTTAGTTAAAAAAATACTTTTTCTTTAAAATGTAGCTTTTCTTAATAAATTATCTTTAATACAAAAGTACCTTTTTTATTAAAAATTTTTTCTTACACATTTTTCTTAAAAATATTTTGTTTTTTGTTAAAAAACTAAATTTTTGTAAAAAACTATAACTTTTCTTGAGAACCTTTTCTTAAAAAAGTACATTCTCTTAAAAAGTACCATTTCTTCAAAAAAGTACGTTTACTTAAAAAAGTGCCTTCTCATTTTCTTAAAAAAATATCTTAAGAAAGTACATTTTCTTAAAAAAATAACCTTTTCGAAAAAAGTTTATTTTAAAAAGTACCTCTTCTTATAAAAAGTACCTTTACTAAAAAAAATACTTTTTCTTAAAAGAGTAGCTTTTCTTAAAAAAGTATCTTTTATAAAAAATTATTTTTTTTCATAAAAAATTTTTTCTTACACCTTTTTCTTAAAAACATATTTTTTGTTAATGAACAACTACAGTTTTGTAAAAATAAATAATAATTTTTTTTTAGAAAATAATTATTAAATTATTTTATTAAAAACAGGTAAGAAAATTATAGTCGGTCTAGAAATTTTTTCTTAAAAATAATTTTTTTTTGTTAAAAAACTAAATTTTTGTAAAAAATATAACTTTTCTTGAGAACCTTTTCTTAAAAAAGTACATTCTCTTAAAAAGTACCATTTCTTGAAAAAACTGCCTTTCTTAAAAAAGTACCTTCTCAAAAAAGTAAATTTTCTTAAAAAAAATACCTTTTCTTAAGAAAGTACATTTTCTTAAAAAAAAAAATAACCTTTTCGAAAAAAGTTTATTTAAAAAAGTACCTCGTCTTATAAAAAGTACCTTTAAAGAACTACATTTTTGTAAAAAAAATAATAATTTTTTTATTTAGAAAATAATTATTAAATTATTTTATTAAAAAAAATATTAACACAGTAAATTTTCTTAAAAAAGCAATTTTTTTGAAAAAAGTAATTTTCCTTTCTTCAAAAAAGTGTCTTTTTCTTCAAATAGAGCATATTTTCCTAAAAATTAAATTTTCTGAAAAAATTCCTTTTTGTAGGAGGTTTTGTATTGTCGACCTGTGTAGTACTTTTGTGATGAATTTATGGTTTGGCTTAAGGTCTTCTAATAAATACAAATTAAAAACAATTTGTTTACATTTTTAATTTATTTATTTATTCTTTTTTCCAATATTTCGGTTGACATCGCCAAGCATTATCTAAACAAAAAATTAACAATTTTTAAAATTACACAATAACAAGTAAAAATTAATAACAATGTTACATACTTTACGTTTTAAAAAACTCAAACGTTGAGTTGAGGACTACTTTACTAAAATCATACCAACGAACATACGTTGGTTATTATCATTGGGACCGAAGCATGCACTGCCTAATACAAAGACAACGTTTCCACTATTCAAATGTGTAGCCGACGGTGAGGATATTATACAAACTCTGGAAAATAAAGAACAACAAGAGACAGCTAGAAATAAATTCACTGCACTTATCGACAACCACTTGAACAAAACAAAATTAGATCAAAGAGACAAGATAATACTTGACACAGTGGGACAATCTAAAGAATTTTTAAACAAAAATGATGACATTTTAATATTATGCTCGGATAAAGGTAACAAAACTGTTGCAATAAATAAAGATGATTACGAATGCAAGATGAAAGACATTCTTCGAGATACGTGCACATACAAACGGTTAACACGAGACCCAACCTAAACTCTACAAACAAAGAACAATTCATTGATAGACAAACTATATAATTCAAATTTAATTAACGTTATAGAAAAGAACAGATTAATAAACAGGACTTCGATAGCTCCTAGAATTTACGGCTTGCCGAAAATACATAAAGAATGAATACCACTTCGACCTATTTGCGCTTCTATAAATTCGCCTTCTTATGGACTTTGTAGATATATTGTAGAAGTTTTTGAAAAACCTGACGAACGAGTCTATATATTACGTTAAGGATTCTATTCAGTTCAAATCTAGAATTAATAATACAAGGATAGAAAATAACGAAATTCTCATAACGTTTGATGTAATATCCTTATTCCCCAGCATCCCTGTAAACTTAGCTCTAAAGATAATAGAAAATAAATGGAACATTTTGGAAAAACACACGAAAATACCCAAACAATTATTTATGGAAATTGCCAACTTTTGTATAAAGGACACTAGATATTTTAAATACGATGGTAAAATATTTGAACAACTTAAAGGTATGCCTATGGGATCACCAGTTTCACCGGTCATTGCAGACATAGTTATGGAAAAACTTCTAGATTTTGCAATGGACAAAATGAAAACTAAACCTAGAATAATGACAAAATATGTTGACGATATCTTCGCTATTGTTAAAACTGATGCGGTGAATGATACTCTCACGATTTTAAACACATACAACAGGCGTATTCAATTCATCAAAGAAGAAGAAAATAATAATTCACTCCCTTACCTAGATTCGGTGGTCAAAAGATATGGAAACTTATTAAAACTTGATTGGTGCCAAAAACCTACTTCATCGGGTAGATTAATTAACTTTTATTCAAAACACCCAAGGCGAATTATAACAAATACAGCCACCAATTTTATCCGTAGAGTCTTAGATATTAGTGATGATATTTTTCACAAACAAAACACACACAAAATTATTAACACATTGATGAAAAATGAGTTTCCAAGCAAAACCATTAACGATTTGATTAAGCATGTTAGATCTACGAAAACTAAACAAATTGTAAAGGAAAAGCCACAGAAAATATACAAACCACTAACTTACATACCTGGCCTCTCAGAAAGAATCCGAAACACCGACATATATGACAAGCACAAATATGAACTGGCAATGGAAACACACAACTCTGTCAATAAATTGTTCAGCCAAACAAAAGACAAATTACCAAATGGTGATAAATCAAACGTAATTTACAAAATAGATTGTAATGGAGACGGGGCCAACGTATGTAATAAATCATATGTTGGTACCACAAAGACAAAATTAAAAAACAGAATATCATCACATAAATCTGACCACAAAGCTGTTGATAAACCATTAGAACAAAGAACTGCACTCGCGGCCCACTGTACAATCACAGGTCATAAACCAGATTTTGATAACGTCAGAATTTTACAAGAAGAAAATAATTACAAGAAGAGATTTACATTGGAACTTCTCCACATTATCGATGTCCCTTTTAAAAAAACGTCTCAATTATAAGTCGGATATTGAGAACTGTTGTGCTCGTCTATACCGACATACGATTAACAAACACAAACGACCAGAAACAATTAGTTGACAAATACTCTCCGAAAAGTAAAGTAGTCCTCAACTCAATGTTTGAGTTTTTAAAACGTAAAGTATGTAACATTGTTATTAATTTTTACTTGTTATTGTGCAATTTTAAAAATTGTAGATTTCTTGTTTAGATCCTTGATAATGGTTGACGATGTCAACCGAAATATTGGAAAAAAAGAATAAATAAATAAATTAAAAATATAATCAAATTGTTTTTAATTTGAATTTATTAGAAGACCTTAAGCCAAACCAAAAATTCCTTTTTTTAAAAAGTTATTTTTAGCTTAAAAACTTCAAAAACATTAATTTTCTTCAAAAAATAAATTTAAAAAAATAAGTTTTCTTAAAAAAGAAATTTTCTTAAAAAGTTAGATTTTGCTAAAAAAAAAGTTAAAAAGTACATTTTCTTAGAAATAAAGGTTTTCATAATTTTGTAACGAGCGACTTACATAGGTAAAACAAGTCGTACATACATAACGAAGAGGGAAATTAAAGAAAAACATCAATTTTAATTTATTAAACACAGCAGAGATATGAACATTAAGAGATATTTACCCATTCTTCAGTTGGTAACAAATTTTAATGTTTAATGTATATTTTATGTAAAATACAAATGTATACTGAAGTCTGCAAATGTTGTCCAAAACAAAATTTTCTCTTTTGTTAGATTTATAGTCATTTTTCAGACATATTGCAATTACTACTGTAATTAATATGCAATTTTTTTTTAATTTTGTTTAAATGGTGCGTGGTAGAGAAGAAGAAAGCATATATTTCAAAAATTCATAACTGCACTGTATTCTTAATCGGACCGGTTTCTGGCATTTCAGCCTTCATCAGCGATTTATTGAACATTGTGATAATTGTTATGTTTTAATTGAATAGGTTGTTTCTATATGAAAATTTTTTCCACTTAGGGCGGCCGTGAGGTTTTGAACCGTGAACTTCACATACACTCGTACTTGCACTTTTTGGTCAGCGCTTTAACACACTCACCTAAAGTCAGGCCTACGAGCAGTGTGGTTAGTTTTCAGTTTTCGTACCATACAGCTTTACTTTGTATTAATTTCAGAAGATACAACTCTGTCCAAACAAACAATCGTTATTTTTGAATTTTGAATATTTTTTTTTTTGCATTTATACTTCTAATTTCCACTATTCTCAGTTTTCGTACATCACATATGACAACTCTTACGAAAACTGAGAATAGTGGAAATTAGAAGTATAAATGCAAAAAAAATATTCAAAATTCAAAAATAACGATTGTTTGTTTGGACAGAGTTGTATCTTCTGAAATTAATACAAAGTAAAGCTGTATGGTACGAAAACTGAAAACTAACCACACTGCTCGTAGGCCTGACTTTAGGTGAGTGTGTTAAAGCGCTGACCAAAAAGTGCAAGTACGAGTGTATGTGAAGTTCACGGTTCAAAACCTCACGGCCGCCCTAAGTAGAAAAAAAAATTTTCATATAGAAACAACCTATTCAATTAAAACATAACAATTATCACAATGTTCAATAAATCGCTGATGAAGGCTGAAATGCCAGAAACCGGTCCGATTAAGAATACAGTGCAGTTATGAATTTTTGAAATATATGCTTTCTTCTTCTCTACCACGCACCATTTAAACAAAATTTTCTCATTTATAAGAATTTCAGTGCAAAATTTTCATAAATTTGATAAGAAATCAATATATTATATCTACTTTCAAATCTATTTTAGACTAAATTAATTTATTCTTATTGTGCTTGCAACCTTTTGAGGAGCTGAAAATAGAAAAATCAATAAAAAAAAAATATAATAAATTTTCAGCATTATATAAATCTTTGAAAATATTTCATTATCTATCAAATTGCAAACATAGAAAAATGATTTAAAAAACAGAACAGATTTATTATATAGACTTGGAAAAAAAAGCAAACCAAATAAACTCCCTTTTGTTTGGCTATCGTTTAGAAAGAATATCAGTGATTTAAAAATAAAAAACTAACAATAAACTCAACTAGTTTAAAGGAAGCCATATGATAGTTCCGTTTCCTTAAACTAATATGGTTTGAGAGATTTATTTTTTTTGATGACTTAAAAGGCGTTCAAAGAAAAAGAAAAACACACACACAAACGGAGAAAGGAAAATAATTTATTGCAGTGATATTAGTTTTCATACAAATTTTTGGTATATATTATTTTTAAACTTAAAAAAAATTCTAAATAAAACTTTTTTTAAACTTTTTTATATATACATTTTCTAAAAAGCTTTAGAATTACTTTAAAGTGGTAAAACGGAACTATCATATGGTTTCATTTTTGGTTATACGATTAATTTTAATTTATCTACAATCTTATTTATGTCACTTTACTGTTTAGCTTTTACCAGCAAACGTATGATTTATATATTTTTGGCTTTGACCACCTAAACGTATGATTATTATTAATTTGAAAATAAATTTTCTCTAGCCTTGGCATTTAAACGATTTAAATGATTTATGTTTTTCAATATGTTTACCAAGATATATGTACTCGTATAATTGCTTTAAATTTAACTTGTGTTTTGTTTTGTGGAAATTTAAAATATCTTTCTTTGCCAGCGGACTATTAAGTGGCAAATTTATTTTTTATATTCTGTGGTTTAGTTTATCGTTTCATAAAAGGTTGTTCATTGGAAAACACCAATTCAAGGCAGCTTGCCGTAGGAGTGAAAATCGGCATCTTAAAATATATAAAAGGATTTTGTTTGCCGTCTGTCCGTCCGTCCGTCTGACCATCTTTCCTTTGTGGTTTTGCTTGAAACACATGGCATTATAAGTCTTAAATAAATAACACCGAATATTTATATATGTATGTATGTATGCATGCATGAAGGTATACGTATATGTTGCTTTGAACGCAAAAAACCTGACAAAAGGATAACATGTAAGGATTACAACTGGAAAAAACTAAAATCAAATAGAAAGATTTAAACAACTTAAACAAGCATGGTTTTTGTTGGGCATTAAAATACGAAAGTTATGTATGCTTATGTTGAAACATATACTCCAAAAAAAGAAATGCCTTAATGTTTATTGTGCTGTTTGACACGTATTGGGTTTCTAGGGATAAAATAAAAACCTAATAAAAAAAAAATCTGTATTGTATGCAAAAGATTAATTTGAACAGAATGTTGAAGCCATGGAGAACAACATTCTCTATATATTTATATACAATATATAATTTATTTTCTATTATTATCCCTACTCAAAAATTCATTTCAATTTGTCTGATACATATTTTTTTTTTTTTTTTTTTTGGTTAAGTAGGCTACTCAAAGCCAGCTTAAATGGAGATTTGAAATATTTAGTGAGGTTTATCTAATCAATAACTCAAAATGCTTAAATTCCTTTACTAAAATATGTAGCATTTATAGCATTATAGAATTGGTGGCTTATAGCAGCTAAATTCAATACGAAAACTAAATAAATAACATTTAAAAAATTATAGTTGATCTAGATCGACTATACGCTACCCTATGCCAAGTGTTTGCAGAGGGGGTCTCAGATCCAACTAGTTGCTTATAGAAAATAAGCATAAACCAAATTTGGGTGGCATTGTCATTAATTTTTTTTTGCCTGCAGATATGAAAAAATTCGTATGGGATGCTTATTCTAATAAAGACTAGGTAAAAAGTGGACCGATCCGGATCTTAGTTGGTAGTAATATATTTTTTGCAATAACATATACAAACCAAATATAGTAAAACTCTGTGCAAATATTTGGATTTTGACAGATTTAAGTGAAGATCGAGGAGCAGCTTTATATGGGGACTATGATTAAGAAATCTCCTACAGGGTTTGTTTTTGGACAACTGATTAATGGGTGTAATAAACACAAACAAACAAATTTGCCCAAGCTCTATATGATTATTTGGACACTAATTGCAATTTAAGTCGATCTCATAAGGGCCGCACAGTGGACCATTTGACGAGAAGGCGGTCAAAAATCTATAACTTTTGATTGGATTGGAATTTTGATATGCGAGTTTATTTGTTTAGTAGGTGAGACTTTAGCCTTTAAGTTTTGCTATAAAACGTAATTCTCGACCGAAAATAAAAAAAGTTACGGAGGGTTAAAACACATTTTCATTTGTAGTTGAATTTTTGTACAAAAGTGAAGTGTTAAATGGTAAAAAAGGTTTTTTTTTTTAATATAATGTCTTATTTTTTCAGTTAATTTTACAACTAATACTTTTTAACAATTTTTTAAGTTAATTTTTTCAGAAAATGCTAAACTTTGGCCCCCGTAAACTTTTTAGTCCAAATGTGCACAAGGGCCAAAGGTTGTTTTTTTTTTTTGAAAGATCCCGAGTTAAAATATAATTTATTAAGCAGAGAACGTAAATGTTACCTTATATTGGTTCAAGATATAGAAGTTTCAATGAAAAACTCGTATGTTTTTGCTTTAGTTAAATTTTTTTTTATTGTCTTTTTAAATATCTCTATATCAATTTTTATGGTAAATTTATGAAATATAACAATTTTTATTGTAAATTTACAAAATAGATAAATTTTTAAATCAAGAAAATTTTTTAACTATATAAAAAAAAGTGCAACTTATTGTTAGTGTAATGAAAAAGTACTTTAAATCAACCAATTTTAGTAAAAATTTCTTCTAAATAGCCTTGATTTTCATCTTCTAGAAGTTGTTTAGTTTCTTCCTCTAATTCAATAGAGGTAGTTTTCCATTTTTGACGAATGTTGGACATATATGGATCTGAAGTGCACAACAAAATAGTGACAAGTTCTTCATTAGTAGTCTTTGTTCCTTTTTTCTAGCGCTTCTTCAGATAGATCTCCTATTGGTAGCATATTGTTTTGAATTATTTGCTCCCCATGGTACAAAATTTTATGAACTGTGGATGGCATATATCTCCAAGAGTATTTATACCCTATACCACTATGTGGTTTGGGTATAATGACTTTGGGTATAATGACTGCTGTTTGTAACTACAAAAAATATTTGACCTAGACCCATCTTTAATTATACCGGTCGAATCAGAATCACTATCTGATTCGATTTAACGATGTCCATTCGTCCGTCCGTCCGTCCGTATGTGTGTCCATTTAAAGCTTGTAATCAAACTGCAGGTCGCAAATATGAATATATTTTGATGAAATTTGGTATATCGGTTTGGTTTATCGGCCATAGGATGAACGCTATTGAAATTGGTGAGAATCGGTCCATGTTCAGACCTAGCCCCCATAGAAATGACCCCTATGAAATCGACTTAAATTGCCATAAGTTCCAAATTATCATATAAATCTTAGTCAAATTGGGTTTGTATGTGTTTATTACATCCATTAATCAGTAGTCCAAAAATGATCCCTATGGGACAACTCTTAGTCATAGGCCCCATATAGAGCTGCTTCCCGATCTTCACTTAAATCTATCAAAAAAACAAAAATATTGCACTGATTCTTCTCAAATTTTGTTTGTATATATTTTTGCAATATACAAGAGACCTTACCAAACATGGTCAGGATCGGTCCATTTTTGGGCCTAGTCCCCATATAGGTATAGCATTCGATATGAACTTTTTCATATCTGCAGACAAAAAAATTTATAAAAATCCCACTCAAATTTGGTTTATGCTTATTTTCTATGTCCAGTTTGTTGGGCCTATGGGGTAGGGTCTCTAAACGCATGGTATAGACCGACTATAATTTTCTTACTTGTTTTCATTATAAAGTATAGGTGTTTTATTGGCGTACTCTCCAAATTTTTTTGCATTTATCTTTCTGCTGCATGCTAGAACTTGTAATATGATTTTGAATCGTCTTATTAATTCATGATCTACACCTGTGATAGATGCTGCAGTTTCCGGATCGGAAAAAAATCTCCTTGCAGTATTTCCATCATTTGTGTTTCTTTCCCCTTGTTTTGGTTGGTCGATTACGAGGCCTAGCTGTAGATATTTTTGTTGAATTTGTTTTTTTTTTGCTTTCTTTTTTCTTAATTTTCTTTGTTTTTTCTCACTGTTTCGCCTAACGTACCAAATTACAAATCATAACTCAATTTAAGAATATGCTCCATGAAACGTATTCTAGCATGAAGAGGGGACATTCCAAATTCGTAGGCTTTCTTAAAACTATCGTCTTCCGGTGGGGGTTGGCTTAATTGACTTGATGTCTTTTGGCATATAATGGAGCTTGACGTTGACTTTGTTCCAGTTAAAGCTTGTGCAATTTTTCCATCAATCATTATGAGACACATTTTAAAATGTACTTCAATGTCTTGGTCATCAAATTTAAATATTACTGGTTGATCTTTTATTTTTTGAACTTCTTCAGTTATGACATCTTTGGTTTCCTTTTTGAATGCAAATTTTATTGGTCTGCAATACTTTGTTGAAGAAGGAATTTCATTTTTCCATATATCAATTTCTGTTGACGGCTCTAAGACGCTATACCTTTTTGTCAAGCGCAATGGAACGAAAGATACCATAAATAAATTAGCATCTGAAGAATTTTCGGCACTAAATTGCTTGTATTGTTTCTGACCAGAGGATCCATCACATCCCCATTTAGAAATTAAAGTAATGCTGCCATTACCAATTTTTTTTAAATGATCAGCATCAAGCGTATTTAGCAATCGTTCTGCAGTATGTTCAAGGAGATCTTGCAATTTTATTTCTGCTGATGTTGAAGTGGCACTAATGGCACAAACTAAATCTCGATACTCTGGAAAAATCCCACAATTCTTTTCAATGGTTCGCTTCCGCAATTCCTTATATTGATTTTTGGCCAATTTCAAATCCAAAAATAGGGCGAACGCTTCTTCCGGCGTAAATTTCTTATCTTCAATTGGTGTAGGAATGCTTTTCAAAATCCTCTTTGTGCGCCTTGGGCTCGCTTCTACTATTTTTTCAATTATTTCAATTTTATTTTTTTTATTTTGGGTTGGTTGAATTTGGTGCAAAAATGATTTCTTAATATTTCTTTGAGAAATTTCTTCATTGATAATCTCCAGCTTGCGCCTTCTTTCACTACATCCGTCAATTGGTTTTGCTGGTCAACCTTTTTTTTCCACTTTCGTTGACAGTTGTATATGCACTCTCAAAAATAAGTTCCTTTAGTAACCAGTCTTGGTAACGTTTGTACATCTTTGCCTTGCTATGGGAGCATTCAATGTACCGTCTTTTCAAATTCGATGCAAAATTAGTAATTTTTCCTTTGTGCATTTCAATGTCTTCTAGGTTACAGTTCTTAAAGAAGTCGTTGCTCACTATATGCAAAATTACATCGTCTACATCATTTCGTTGAAAATAAATATCTGCCAGATCTCTGTAACAGTACTTAGCCATTGCACAAATTGTAATGAATAATAATTGTGGAAACATTATTATAAATACTCTTTCTTGCAATTATGTAAAATTAAAAATTTTTATCTTTTATTACCACTTTTAGAAGCATAAAAAACCCACACCCTAACCCCTTTTAAAAGGTGAAGCATACCTGCTCATATCTTAAAGGGCTATGTCGCAATAGTTTTTTTTACCATTTACCTGTTATTTAAATTGTTCCCCATTTTGACAGGTATTTAAACTATATAACTCTAATTCAGGCTTTTAATGTTTTTGAAAGATACCTATACCTATACCTATACAAATAAGAGCATTATATCTCAACCCTTTTTTATAAGTATATAACAGCTCCTGACAACTCTACCGACACGCAAAAAAATACACCGCGGTGCACCGGTACGACCAACGTTTGTATTCATAACACTCAGACGGACGGACGGACATCGTTTAATCGACTTAGAAAGTGTTTTTGAGTCGATTCGCATATTAAAAGATGGATAAAGGTCCAATATTTTTGGCAGTTACAAACATCACCTCAAACTTAATATATCCTAACCACATAGTGGACAACTTTTGTATTCATAAATTTTGCAGAAAATATCTAGCCTTGGGTCAAAAAAATTGTTCTGGTGCACACGGGCGGAAACTGGCGGGTATATAATGGGGTTGAGGAGTATAGGGGAGTGTTCGGACTATAGAAGAACGCAAGATTTTTTCTAACTGCTTTTGACTGGCAGGAGTTATGCTCTGTTAAGTAGGAGATTTTCGGAAAATTTCCACCTTTTTTACAAATTTTTTTTTTTTTAAATTTCGGAATGACTCAGTGATTTTACATTTCTAAGATTAATAGCATGGAAGCTGCAAAATTATTCAAAATTTATTTCACTACAAAATCTTTTAAATCGAAAAAGTTACAGTCATTAAAAAATAAAAAGTTACAAAGAAATTTTTAATTTTAGCAAAATACTGAGAAAGCCCATTTTCGAAGACCCTGTTCGCTGTGATATAGTTGAGATAGACTCGCAATTTTTTGGCTCCCTAGGTTTACTAGTATTTACTTTCAAATGAATAGCATAACTTTAAAATCGGTAACAAAAAAAAATGAATTTTGGCCGCCTTCTCAAAATATGGTCCACTGTGCGTCGCCACTTAGGTATTAGTTTCAATTAAAATGTCATTTTTAGCATTTTTCTTCGGCTTTTTAAGGAAGGCAATTTAATTTTAGCTAACCTTGAACTATACGATGATAGATTAATAGAAG
Organism: Cordilura impudica; assembly: GCA_963682025.1. Taxonomy (NCBI): domain Eukaryota; kingdom Metazoa; phylum Arthropoda; class Insecta; order Diptera; family Scathophagidae; genus Cordilura; species Cordilura impudica. Next base: position 283,145,097 of record OY821518.1, on the reverse strand, counting down.
GCTTTGGATATAGATTTCGCAAGCAGGACAATAAAAATTGTTTTTAAACAGACTCAATATGATCGCTATGAACGGTATAATGTGGATCAAAAACAACAGAACTGTATTCCAAAATCGGTCTGATAAGTGACGTATTCAATAGTTTTGCTATGATTGGATCGCAAAATTCTTTGGCCCAACGTTTGACAAAAGCAAGTACTCCACGACCTTTATTAGCTGTCATAGCAATATGTTGAGATAATGTTAGTTTTGTATCTAACAAAACTCCAAGATCAAGTATGACATTCATATACTCCAACTGATAACCAAATATTTACCCAAAAATCCTTTTTTTTTTCTTGAAAAACGCATGTATTTATATTTATTCCCTATACCATCTTTAATTATACCGATCGAATCAGAATCACTTTCTGAGTTGATTTAGCAATGTCCGTCCGTCCGTCCGTCCGTCCGTCTGTGTGTCCATGTAAACCTTGTAATCAAACTGCAGGTCGCAAATATGAATATATTTCGATGAAATTTGGTATATAAGCTTTCATCGGCCATGGGATGAACGCTGTTGAAATTGGTGAGAATCGGTCCATGTTCAGACCTAGCCCCCATACAAATTACCCCTATGAAATCGACATAAATTGTCATAAGATCCAAATTGTCATATAGATCTTACTAAAATTGGGTTTATATGCGTTCATTACATCCATTAGCGAGTAGTCTAAAAATTATCCCTGTGGCCCCATATAGAGCTGCTTCCCGATTTTCACTTAAATCTATTAAAAAACAAAAATATTGCACTGATTCTTCTTAAATTTTGTTTGTCCATTTTTGGACCTAGTCCCCATATAAATATAGCATCCGATATGAACTTTTTCATATCTGCAGCCAAAAAAATTAATAAAAATCCCACTCAAATTTGGTTTTTCCTTATTTTCTATGTCCAGTTAGTTGGGCCTAAGAGATAGGGTTTCTAAACGCATGGTATATATAGTCGGTCTAGACCGACTATAATTTTCTTACTTGTTTTTTTTTTTAATTTAAATCCAAAAAATTTAAGTTACACCAAACGAAAAAATTTTCTAAATCATTTTGCAGCAAGGCTTGCTCACAGGAATCGTTATAGTTAAGGAAGATTTTTACATCATCAGCACACATTAAAACATTAGAAAAATTTATTATAGATGGAACATCATTAATAAAAAGAGAAAATAAAATTGGCCCCAGATGGCTACCTTGCGGTGCACCAGAATTAACTTTTATATATCACTCTACAAATCAGGTAAGATTGAATCCAGTTTATGTAGTTGTTGGTAAATATCATTAAGTGCAATTTTCTTAGTCAAACGCAGTGATTAAATTTATCGAAAGCTTTACTGAAGTCTGTATATATAACATCAGTATGCTGACCATTGTTGAAACCACGATTAATTAATTTTTAGAGTTCAAGTAGATTTGTCGTTGTTGAACATCGTCTACGAAATATGTGTTGAGCAGGTATTAATAAAGATGAAACTTGATGGCGGAGAAAATCAGTAATACAACTCACAAAGAGTTTAGGAATTGCGCTGAGCTTAGCAAAGCCTCTGTAGTTTATAATGTTAGATTTATTACCAGATTTAAAAAGTGGTACAATGTAGGATTCCTTCCATAATTTTGGAAAATAGCCGTATTTGATTGATAAATTAAAAATAATATTTAACGGAGTTTATAAAGAGTTAGCACAATTAATCGAATACAACTGGGAATACCATCAGGTCCATGATGAAATGAAGGTTTTAATTTTATTAATGAAGTTCAAATTTAGGATGTAGTGATAACAGAAAATGAAATGGACTGATGTTCAAACACATTAAATCGATAGTCTCTTGAATTATCATAGACAGCATCCGAAAATGGGGTGGAGAAAAATTCAACCAACATGTTACTGGATTCATTATTTAAATATTTCATTACAGGTGGAAAGCCAACAGATTTTCTTTTAGAATTTACGAAGTTATAAAAGGTTTTAAGATCACGTTTAAAATTTATTCTCATGTTATTAATGTATTAAGTAATATAGCTTCAAGTTTAGTAAGTTGTATTCTGCATGAGCAACTCAAGGTTCAGAAAATGCACACATGTAACACACAATGTTCTGTTCAAAAGCAGCCAACACATATCTTTATTTTCATATCAATTATGTTTGTTTTTATACCCTATACCACTATGTGGTTTGGGTATAATGACTTTGTGCTGCTGTTTGTAACAACCACAAATATTTGACCTAGACCCATCTTTAATTATACCGATCGAATCAGAATCACTTTCTGAGTTGTTTTAACAATGTCCGTCTGTCCGTCCGTCCGTCCGTCCGTCTGTGTGTCCATGTAAAGCTTGTAATCAAACTGCAGGTCGCAAATATGAATATATTTTGATGAAATTTGGTATATAAGCTTTGATCGGCCATGGGATGAACGCTATTGAAATTGGTGAGATTCGGTCCATGTTCAGACCTAGCCCCCATACAAATTACCCATATGAAATCGACATAAATTGCCATAAGATCCAAATTGTCATATAGATCTTACTGAAATTGGGTTTGTATGCGTTCATTACATCCACTAATGAGTAGTACAAAAATGATCCCTTTGACCCCATATAGAGCTGCTTCCCGATCTTCACTTAAATCTATTAAAAAACAAAAATATTGCACTGATTCTTCTCAAATTTTGTTTGTACATATTTTTGCAAAATACAAGAGACTTTACCAAACATGATCAGGATCGGTCCATTTTTGGACCTAGTCCCTTTATAGATATAGCCCTTTATAGATGCAGCCAAAAAAATTAATAAAAATCCCACTCAAATTTGGTTTTTGCTTATTTTCAATGTCCAGTTAGTTGGGCCTAAGAGATAGGGTTTCTAAACGCATGGTATAGGGTATCGTATAGTCGGTCTAGACCGACTATAATTTTCTTACTTGTTAAATTTTCTTTGGTGCCCAACACAACCATGACTGTGTTCGTTTTAATATTTCGTTATTTACACGAACATTTTTGTATCACGTACTTTTTGTTTCAATCACACATAAAGCACACATTTTTGAGTGTTGCTTTATTTGAAGTTCATGTTCTGGTACGTGTATGAAAAAAAAAACAGAACATGTACAATAAACATGTTAAGTCGTGTTGTGGCTCGTGTAGTAAGAAAAAACAGAACATGTACAATAAACAGGTTCGAGTTCAGTTATATTTTAAGTCGTGTTTAAGTCGTGTTTAAAATACAACTGAACTCGAACCTGTTTATTGTACATGTTCTGTTTTTTCTTAGTACACGAGCCACAACACGACTTAAAATATAACTGAACTCGAACCTGTTTATTGTACATGTTCTGTTTTTTTTTTTCAGTACACGTACCAGAACATGAATTTCAAATAAAGCAACACTCAAAAATGTGTGCTTTGTGTGTGATTGAAACAAAAAGTACGTGATACAAAAATGTTCGTGTAAATAACGAAATATTAAAACGAACACAGTCATGGTTGTGTTTGGCAACGAAGAAAATTTAAAAACAAACATAATTGATATGAAAATAAAAATATGTGTGTGTTGGTCTAAGTTATGTTTGTTTACATATATGTACGAGTTTTTTATTCAGTGTGTGTTTTTTTCTGAACTCTGGAGCAACTGAATATTTACCATAGCCAATAAGTGTGCCAGATTCTTTATATCACTTGTAACGTTTGTTTTTTTAATTTTTTATTCTGGATAATTCTTTTGAATTCCAAGGAGGACCAGATTTAGCCAGCACAATGTATTTCGGAATGCATTCATCAATAAAATCCGAAAGAATTTTATAAAAACAATTTATCGTTGCATCAATGGCAGCAGGACTCCCTTCATTGATATATAATATCTGCAGCCAGTTGGTTTTACATAACATATAATTTAGATCCAAATAATTCGTCCATTTGTAACAATAGACTTTTTCTTATTATTATTATTATTATTATAATGCAATTCAATGGTAGGATGATGTTGGTCCTCAGGTCGAGTAATGGAATCAAATCGAGTCAAGGTACAATCAGCTGGTTCATTAACAAATACTAAATTAAGCAACTTATTTAAATCACTATAAATAAATGCCATTTATTTGAAATAGGCATAAATCAAGTATATTGTTTAAAAATTCATCAACTGAATTCAATTTTATTGGAGTGTAGATAAAAGTATCAGGTAGAAAATTCCAGGATACTGAATGTAAATTAAAATTGCCAACTATAAAAATTGAGTCTACGATGGATTTAATAGCTTCAAAATGAGCATTATAAATCAATTATCCAGAACTCGGAGGAATGTAAGAGCATGTTATAAAAATTTGTTTGCTGTTCACTTTATTTTTGATTCCAATAAATTCTATAACACTGAGTGAAACTGATGTTATTTCTTCAGACGGCAGAATGTTTGATACATCAATTAAAACTCTACCTCCAGTAGTATTAGTAACTCTATCAAGTCTATAAATTTCATATTTGTTGCAAAGAATTTCGATATTTAAGATTTTATTACAGTAAAAATAATGAGAGAAAATAATAAAGTTTCAGTAAAAATAATGATATGATAATCAAAATCAAAGCTTTCAATATAAAGGTTTCGAATTTAGTCCATTAAGATTTTAATACAAGATATAGCCAATACAAGTTAAAGATTTAGAATTCTATATAAAATCGAAAATCGATTCGAATGCACTGATTTCAACGTATAAGTTCAATTATTCTCAACCGAGAACTATCACCTCATTTAAAATTATTGTCCCAGCTGATCTCTTCGATATTATACTTAATCCTGATTTTTGGTCCGTTAGTACACTTGTCTGTCAATATCAATACAAAGAAAAGCCAAGAAATGCTGTTCATCTTCCGCTAAGAAATTTAAATGCTCCAAAAAACTAACTACTCTTCATGATAACCAAATATCTATAATTTACCAAAATGTTCGTGGCATTAATACAAAAATAACGTCTCTGTTTAAACACAGCTTTGATTTCTCTCATCATGTTATTGTTCTTACTGAAACCTGGTTGAAAAGAAATGTCTTCAACGCTGAGATATTATGTAATAAGTTTCATATTTACAGACTTGTATAACAAACATTAATTATGAATCACCATATAACAAACAAGATAAGTTAATTTGTTATTTTATTTGTTTATTTAGTTCTTCAGCTCTATCTAGGAGCTGAGTCTTTTAATGCTAAATTATTAAATGAATAATTTATTATAGAATGTTCTTCTTTATATATATATTTTCAACCTATATTAACAACAATGTGTTACCTGCACTTGGGTCAGCATAAACATAACTGTGCCAGCGTAACAACAACATACAACAACAATATACGCAGTCATACAATGTTTATACCCTATACCACTATGTGGTTTGGGTATAATGACTTTGTGCTGCTGTTTGTAACAACCATAAATATTTGACTTAGACCCATCTTTAATTATACCGATCGAATCAGAATCACTTTCTGAGTTGATTTAACAATGTCCGTCCGTCCGTACGTCCGTCCGTCCGTCCGTCTGTGTGTGCATGTAAAGCTTGTAAACAAACTGCAGGTCGCAAATATGAATGTATTTTGATGAAATTTGGTACATAAGCTTTTATCGGCCATGGGATGAACGCTATTGAAATTGGTGAGAATCGGTCCATGTTCAGACCTAGCCCCCATACAAATTACCCATATGAAATCGACATAAATTGCCATAAGATCCAAATTGTCATATAGATCTTACTCAAATTGGGTTTGTTTGCATTCATTACATCCATTAATGAGTAGTCCAAAAATGATCCCTTTGACCCCATATAGAGCTGCTTCCCGATCTTCACTTAAATCTATTAAAAAACAAAAATATTGCAATGATTCTTCTCAAATTTTGTTTGTATATATTTTTGCAAAATACAAGAGACTTTACCAAACATGATCAGGTTCGGTCCATTTTTGGACCAAGTCCATATATAGATATAGCATCCGATATGAACTTTTTCATATCTGCAGCCAAAAAAATTAATAAAAATCCCACTCAAATTTGGTTTTCGCTTATTGATGTGTAAACATCTATACGCGCAGGGGGGTAAATTTCTATTTCACAATACAATCACAAAAACAGCGTAACTCATATCGGTGTGAGCTGAAGCAGATAACGCTGTGTGACTTATGATTGTATTGGTGAAAAAATTATGATATAAAATTGTTTTTTTATGCCACTTTTTTAAAAGCGTCATCTATGTATCACTTATATACGTTTATATTAGGATATTTTTAACGTTTTACATCAAACGGTTGTTGAATTAGCTGAAACAGTTTTTGCTATAAGTGATACATAGATGACGCTTTCTGTTTGATTTTAAAAAATGACATAAAAAAATCTTTAATTATTAGATGTTTACACATCTTCCCTGTGATCGGACTCACATGATTTTTTTTTTATGTCCAGTTAGTTGGGCCTAAGAGATAGGGTCTCTAAACGCATGGTATGGGGTATCGCATAGGCGGTCTAGACCGACTATAATTTTCTTACTTGTTTGTAATTGCAGTGGTCAACAATATTGATATTTGTTATTTCCGCATTTGCAAATATTGTACGCTATGCGGTGTGGGTATTATACAGCACACTACGAAAGTCTTGTTACGCTACACTTGACAGAGAAACTGAAACAATTGGTGGTGGTGTTCTAATTGCTGTCTCCTGTCAACTATCATCTGAAGAAGTACGTCTTGATTCTTTACCAAATTTAAAATTTTTGGTGTAATGTTAAAACTAAATCAAAAAAAGTTTTTATTACTTGCTCCTACATACCTCCTGATTCTGATCAATCGATTTATAATGAACATTTTGAATCAATAAAATCAGTTGTAAGGCTAACCCTCAAGATTCTGTACTTGTTTTTGGAGACTTTAATCTGCCGTTAATATTATGGACATTTTTAATTGATTCTTTTTACTACACTCCTACGGTGTCAAATGAAGATAACGATAATTTCATAAATAATTTATCGGACTTGTGTCTTTTTCAAATTAATGGTGTTCATAATGATCATGAAAGGATTTTAGACTTAATTTATGTTAATGAGCCAATAAACTACTCTTTATCTCGCGCAGATCCTGTTACTTTACCAGAAGATCGTTACCATCCTACCATTGAATTAAACTTGAATTTGCCATTTGTTTCAAAGTGTAAATCAAATAACTTAAAAGTTTTTTTTTTTTTTTATTTCAAAATAAGCTAATACGGCCTAAGATTTTTAATGTAAATAAAACTGCATTTAAATTACATTTCTTTCCGACGTTTCGTCAATTCTTTGTTGACTTTTTCAAGGAAATTATTTTAAGCTGAGTACTTGTTATTAATATATGTTCAATGTAATTTTTGTTGTTTATGTTGGATGTAAATTAAATTCAATTTTAAATGTGATAAATAATACTCATGTTACTAATTTCCTTGAAAAAGGCAACAAAGAATTGACGAAAAATCTTAGGTCGTATTAGCTTATTTTGAAATAAAACAAACAAAAGGATATTAGCCAAATAACACAATAATAAAGTTTTTTTATTCAAAAGAGCAAATTACAACGATTTAAAGTTTGTTTATTATTTTGTTGGCCAAGTTATTTAAATTATATATGATTTTGGTTAAGCTAATTGGGCCTATTATATTAATGTTAATAAAAAACCTTTTATTACATATTTCTCCCAACGTTTCGTCAATTTCTTTTTGACATCTTCAGGGGTATGTCTATTTAATTTTTTCAAAAACATTAAATTAATACAAAAATAGTATACATCATACATTATAAACTTACAATTTCCAATTAATTTTTCACATTAAATTATAAATTGCTTACATAAAACAAAAAACATAAAACATTTATCATATACTAAAATTAAATTAAACACACAACTTAAAATAATATCACAGTTTTTCCTTCTATTTTATTACAACTCTGTAACTTGTACTTATATTATCTGTGTCTTCCTTTAGATTCATCGTTTTGTCTATTTTTTGTTATATACGTAAGCTTTCAATTGTGTAACGTTTTTTATGTTTTGTTTCTATGTCTAGCATTCTTATTCTATTGAAGTCGGGTTCATGTTTTTCGTTGATCATATGTTTTGACAAGGCTGTTGATTGCCTTTGTTTCTCAATGTCATTTTTGTTTTCGCTCACTCTTGTTTATAGATTTCTTTTTGTTATGCCGATGTATATTAGATCACATTTTTGTTCGTCGTTTCCCTTACATGCTATTTCGTACACAACATTGTTTTGTTGTTGTTTTTCAACAGGCGCTTTAATTTTGGAAAAAATAGAGTTGAGTGTAGTGTGTGGTTTGTAGGCGAAACATATGTTTCGTGTTTCTATTGTTGTTTCAATATTCTTATTGTCCGTCAAGCCAGGAATAAACTTTACACTGTGATAAACTTTGTCGTTGATTTCAGTGTTATTTGGAGATATGTTGGTTTTTAATTTTCTTTGCGTTTCTTCAACTAGTTGTTTTATAAGTTTTATTGGAAAACTATTATTTATTAATATTGATGTGATTTTCTTTATATTTTTGATATGAAATTCCTCGTCACTTATATGTAGTACCCTAAAAATGAAATTTTTCGCCGTATTTATTATTTGGTATTTTGGTTGTGTTGCGTTGAAATTCATCAGTCTTCTAGAAGATGTTTCTTTTGAATACCAGTCAAATTTAATCAGACTATTGTGTCTATATATGTATGTATCCAAGTAAGCAATTTTATTATGTGTCTCAATTTCCGTAGTGAACTGAATCTTAGGATGATATGAGTTGAGAATATTCAGGATCTCTTCTTTGTCGTCACGTTTTGCTACAGCTAATATGTCATCTACATATTCCACTATGTATTTTAAATTAATATTTTTCTTCTTTAACTCGGTTATTGCTTCGTCAAGTAAACTGTCTAATACTATATCCGCTATGGTGGGTGATAGAGGATTCCCCATCGGCATTCCGAAGACTTGGCTGTAGATTTTATTTTCGTAAACAAAATAATTGTTATCCGAAATTTTAGTTATGTTCTTTATTGTATCCCATTTTCCCATTATGTTTTTTATTGCCGTATGCACAGGTATGTTGGTAAATAAAGACACGACATCAGAAGATATTAGAACTTCATTGTCCGCTATATTTTTATGTTGTAATTGTTTTTTAAGTTCCATAGAATTTTTAATATTATATTTTTCTGAAATTATGTGTTTTAAAAATTGACCAATATATTTGGAGAGTTGATAACATGGGACATTCATTGAAGATACAAATGGTCTAAGAGGTGTATTTATTTTGTGAATTTTCGGGAGACCGTAATTTAAATTAGTACTTCAGTAATACTGATTGGCTCCAATTATTATCTATTACATCTGGTTCTCCCACATCAATCGATACAACGATCAAGTAATTCTACGAAACTGTTCTATTTTATATGAATGAATGTATCCCGAATTTTACTGTTTTCAACCACTCTGGCCCTACTTGGAGCACAAAACAATTGTCGAGTCTTAAAAACTTAAAAAATAAACGACACAAAAAGTATAAAGTATCTGAAGAGAGATCCAAAATCATTTTATAAATTTGTAAACTCTAAAAGAAAATCTACTGGATATCCAACTGAAATGAAGTATCTTAATCGTGAATCCCGTGATGATGTAGTTATTAGCGATATGTTAGCTGATTTTTTTTTAGCACAACTTACTCTGATGTTCAATATGACATTTCAAACATATATCCATTTCTAGTTATGGAACATCAATCAATTTCATTTCCTTTTATAAAGACGGATATCAAAAATATCTTAAAAACATTCAAGAATTCAACTAAAGGAGGACCTGACGGTATTCCTAGTTGCATTTTAATCAACTGCGCCCAAACTTTGGCTGTTCCATTAAGCATTTTATTAAATTCATCCATTAAACATGGGCATTTTCCTACATTATGGAAATATTCATATATTATTCCTTTATTTAAATCTGGAAACAAATCAAATGTAGCTAACTATAGAGGAATAGCTAAGCTTCGTGCTATTCCCAAACTATTTGAAAAATGTTTAACGGATAATCTCTGTCATCAGGTTTCTTCTATAATATCACACTCGCAACATGGTTTTCGTAAGGGGTGCTCTATTTCAACTAATATTTTACAACTTACAACTTTGGTTAATCGGGGTTTCGTCAATGGTCTACATACCGACGTTATTTGTACTGACTTCAGTAAAGCTTTCGATAAAGTAAATCATGATATTTTACTCAAATTTGATGGGCTTTACAGCAAACAGCATAAGCTGGATAAAATCTTGCTTGATCAACAGAAATCAACGTGTTTATTTTAATAATACTTCAAAGAATATTATAGTTAAATCTGGTGTGCCTCAAGGAAGTCATCTTGGACCAATTTTATTTACTCCTTTTATAAATGATCTACCAAGTATAATAAAAGCCTCAAATGTTCCTATGTATGGTGATGACGTCAAAATTTTCTTAAGCTATAAGAATTACTGTGAACAAACTCACTTACACCATGATCTAAATAATTTTTATAGATCGTGCCACATAAATTTAATGGAATTAAATTTAAGAAAATGCAAACACATGCACTTTACTAGAAAATTAGGTGCATTTGGTTGTTACAAATTTGGAGATTACCAGTTGGAGCAAAAAAAATAAAATCCTGGATCTGGGTGTTCTTTTAGATGCTAAATTAGAGTTTGTTCGACACATTTAGATGATAATTATTAAAGCACGTGGTGTACTGGCCTTCATTAAAAGATGGGCAAAGGAAGTCAATGAACCTACAGTTACCAAACAACTATACATCTCCCTGTTAAGACCAATTTTAGAATTCGGGTCTGTTATTTGGGATCCACTATCTAATATTCACAGTGCCAAAATTGAATCGGTCCAGAAGCAATTTCTGCTTTTCTGCTTAAGACGTTCTTATCCAAGTTTTGTTAATCTGCCATCATGTACAATTAGACTTTCTCAAATTAAACTGCCGCCTTTAAAAAGCCGAAGAACAATGCTTAATGTTATGTTTTTATTTAACTTAATTCGAGGTGACATATGCTCAAATTTTCTTATGGACAACATCTCCATGAACGTTCCGGCACGGTCAACACGTTTTTACACTCCACTGTTTATCCCAATCTGTCGTCAAAAGTTTGCCGATGCTGATCCATTTAGAAGAATGTGCCATGATTTCAATGATCTATATAATTTAATTGATTTTTCTTTAAATGATGATATTATTAAACGCAACATTATATTATTTTTAAATACATAATCTCAAATTTTTGATTTAAGGATTTGTATATATTATCTTTTTTTTTCTCTGTATTATACTTAACAGTCTATAAGGTTTTACCATAGTCTTAATAAATAAATAAAAAAAAAAAAAAAAAATGGTTATCAGAATTTCTATTTAGTTTTTTGGAGCATTATTATTCACACGTGGAGCGAGTCGAGCGATATTATTTAATCTCTGATTGGCCCTATAAACAAATTCACGTTCTATTATATTTTCAGGCCAAAATCTAATCAATTATACGGTCAAATAATTCGAAAGGTACTGTCATTTTAAATGATGCAATGGCTCTCAATGCAATGAGAAAAATTAAATTTGTACGTTAAAATATCAGCATTACTGTTTAATTCTGTTCTTATATGAGCATCCATATCGTCAGTTGTTGTATCAAAAGCCAAACGGGAAACAAAACTAGATTTTTTAGGCGGTATGACTTTTAGCGGGTTATGTATAGTATTATTACACTCCGAATTAAGAAAAGACGATGGTTTGCTAACTTCCAGCAGATCTGCCCCATTATTATTACACAAGTCAACAAATTAAAAAAAGTTAAATGGTGCCGAGAAACCGTTAGTGGTTCTGTGACATGCCGACACTGGTATTACTAAAATTGTGAAAAAAAAATTTTTTTTCTACGTGTAGTTTTGGATTTAATGTCAATTTTTAATAGCAGCTGTCAAATATCCCTATCGGTAATTTTGTTTAATAAATTCATTTTTATAACATGTCGTCGTCGCGAAGAAGTTGTCTCAATGATCCAAACGTGTTTTGTTACATTTGTGGAGACAACACCGTTAAAAAGTTTAGAAAACCTATAACGGATTTGATAAAAAGTGCTTATTTTTTTTATTTCAATTTGCAAATTGAGGATAAAAATAAGCCGTGTATTCCTTAAATGGTTTGCAAAATGTGCTGTGAACAATTAAGACAGTGTATGAATGGTTAAAGACGTCGTATGAAATTCGGAGTGCCTATGCAGTGGAAAGAACAAAAAAATCACTTAGATGACTGCTACTTTTGCTGTATTAAACTCAAGGTTCAGAAAATACACACATGAAACAAACATTGTTCTGTTCAAAAGCAGCCAACACATATCTTTATTTTCATATCAATTATGTGAGTTTCTAAATATTCTACGGTGCCCAATACAACCATGACTGTGTTTGTTTTAATATTTCGTTATTTACACGAACATTTTTGTATCTTGTACTTTTTGTTTCAATCACACATAAAGCACACATTTTTGAGTGTTGCTTTATTTGAAGTTCATGTTCTGGTACGCGTACTGAAAAAAAAAAAACAGAACATGTACAATAAACAGGTTCGAGTTCAGTTATATTTTAAGTCGTGTTGTGGCTCGTGTAGTAAGAAAAAACAGAACATGTACAATAAACAGGTTCGAGTTCAGTTATATTTTAAACACGACTTAAAATATAACTGAAGTTAAATTAGATTTTTAAAGTTAAAATTTTGGGAATAATTATTTTGGAAAAATTTTTTTTTTGTTAAATTTTTGAAATAAAATTTTAAATTATTTTTATTTTTTTAATTCCACAAAAATTAAATTAAATTTTTAGTTAGATTTTAGATTTTGTTAAATTGAATTAAAGTTTAAATTTAAAAAATTTTTAAATTAAATTTTTAGTTAAGTTTTAGATTAAACATTTTTAAGTAAGTTAGTTTTTATGTATTGTCGATCTTGTGTTGTAATAATAATTAGTTATTTATAGTTCGGTTCAAGATCATGTATACATTTTCTAATACTAGAAAAGATAATACTTTATGCAATGTAAGAGAAATTTGGAAAAAATTGAAGACAGCGCTAGATGGAGTAGCTACTTTCGAACAAAGCGACTTGTTCATCGTCAGCATCCTTCTTTCAAATGTTGAGTTAAATAGTTGATTAAGCATGAGTTGAAGTAATAGGCATTAGGATTTTTATTTTGTTAAAAATTTGTTAAATTAAATTTTTAGTTAAATTTTAGATTAAATTTTTAATTAAAGTTCAAATTTTTAAAATCAAATTTGTTAAATTAGATTTTTAGTTAAAGGTTAAAAAAATTTTAGTTACGTTTAAATTTTGGAAATGATTTTTTTTTTCTACAATTTCAAAAGTGAAATTAAGTTTTTTAATTACAGATTAAATTATTTTTTTTTTCTTACGTTTCAAAGGAAAAAAACGATCTTACATTAGTAATATCTGGATCATTGCTGGACTTGATGGTTGTATCTCCTTGTAGTTAGATGCTGTTGATTAGTTTTTCCTCCCGGTTCTGTTTCTTCTCCTTTTCACTCCAAAAAAAATTTTATAGTTGATATGATAAAACTTCTAAATTGTAAAATTTTCTCCACTTTCTATCGTTCATTTATTTTCACCTTGCTGTTGCTATTTTATAGCTTATAATTTGTTTCACCTTTATGTTTAGTTATTGACTACAGTTTTAATTAATTTAATTAGTTTGTTATTTAATCGGTTTAGAAAAAAATTTTTTTATTGATTTTAGTTTATTTTGTTTATTTTTTAAATATTTCTTCAACTGGTTTTCTAAAAAAAACTTTAATTATTTTCTTTGCGAAAAACTATTATTATTTTTACTTATTTCAGTTTATTATTTTCTGTTTTTGTATTTTCGCTGTTAGTGTCTCTGTTATTTGAATTTTTATTTTTTTTATTTATTTCACTTAAACTACAACGCGGCCGCTGATCCTTAGGAGGATATCTCTTTTGTCCCTTACGAAGGACTACTCGAGCGCACCGTTTCCGCGCTTTACGACTTATTTTACGACAAAGGACCCTTTTTCGAGGGTCCCTGCTCGGGCGCCAATTAAAAGTTATTAGATTAAATTCTTTAAAAAAATATTTTTTTTATTGTTAACTGAAATGTTAACAATACAACTTTATTCATTTGTTTCTCAAAGCTGACTGCAAGACTTTACAAATAAAAACAACTTTAAATAAAAATTAAACAAAACTTAACTGTTGATTCGGCGATTCCCACGTTGAACGATGGTACGACGTTTTTGTTGGCTGCGTGTGCGGATTCGGGTTACTGTCTGTGAATCCGCTTAGCAATGAGTTTTGACGTTGGCACGTTTAGCATATGTTGTTGGTATGCGCGTGTACTGTTGGTATGCGCGTGTACTGTTGGTATTTATGTCTGGTTTATTGTTGATGTTTGTTGTTGTTATAATTATATTACGTTGCGCGTGTACTGTTGTTGTTGTTGTTAGTGTGGTCTCACAGGTGTTAACTTATATAGGGAAACATCTTAAATTACATTTTACCATCTCGGTTATGCATACAAAACGCGACGCCCTTACAGTAATAAAATATTTTAATTAGTTGTTTTAGGTGGTTGTTGTTTGTTGTTTTTATTGCTATTTTCACAATAAAGTTTCAAACTCGTATAATATTAATAATAAGACATTGTACAATTAGATTTGCAATTATTACAAAAAATAAACTAAACGCTTAAGATATAATTTGGAAAAGTAATATGAAACAATATATTTGCAACTAATTCAAATTGAAAAATTGTTGCTAAATTTCTTCCTCACAAACACTTTTCTTTTTATCCAGAAAAATTAGAGTTAAACTTATGTATATACGTCGATTTACTTCCTTGCTACTATCTGTGGTAAAAACATTAAATTTCTAAAAATTAACAACATCTAAATGGAGAAATATTAATCATCGAAGAGAAAGGTCTTTAACAAAAAGTTGCAAAAGTTTTGTATATAGTTACAGTCATTACAGACTCTCTGATGTTTGGATGGTAAGGTGTTAAAAATTAACTAAAATGGGGGAAAAGGTGCCGTTGCATCTTCTTAATAAATTAATTCCAATAAGAAGAAAGCCATAGGTTTAGAATAAATTAGTTAAAATTTGATCGTTTAAGGAAGAAAAGAAACTTTCTTACAAAAAAAAATTTTCCTTAAAACAGTTACTTTTTTTAAAATATATATAATTTAAAAAGCACTCTTTTCAATAATCTAACCCATGAAAACAAAGTTTTTATTAAAACTCTTTCTTTCCTTATGCATATGACTTTTGAATATCTCCGTGACTGAGCGTGAATATATTTAACTTGATATTAGGTGACAACAAGTCTTTGTACCAAGTTTCAGATTAATTGGATGAGGGGAAATGGGGTTTAAATCACTCCGTGACTGTGCGTGACTATGCGTGACTGTGCGTGGTTATGTCGAAGTTAATCTTTCTTTACAGCAAGTATATCGACAAAGTTTCAAATTGATTGGATGAGGGGAAATCGGTTTTAAATCCGTTTTAAAAAGTACCACTCTTAAAATTAAACTATTTCTAAAAATTAAAATTTCTTTAAAAATTAACGTTTCTAAAAAAGCATCTCCTTTTAACAAAGTACTTTTTCTTAAAAAAATATAGTTCTGTAAAAAAGTATAATACCTTAAAAAAGTACAATTTCTTAAAATGTACCTTTCTTAAAAAGGTACCTTTCTTAAAAAGGTACTTTTTTTAATAAAGTAAATTTTTAGAAGGAATACATTTACTTAAAAAAGTTATTTTACTCATCCTTTTTTAAAATTGAGTACTTTTTTAAAATACTTTTTTAAAAAAAAGTTCCCTAATTCCCTAAAAAATTTCCTTTTGTTTAAAAGTAACTTTTCTTAAAAAAGTAAATAAAATGTATTTTCTTAAAATAAGTATCGCTTTTAAAAAAGTACATTTTCTAAAAAAAGTGTGTTCTTTAAAATAGGTAATTTTTCTTACAAAAGTTAATTTTCTTAAAAAATGGCCCCTTGTCTTAATGAATTATGTACCTTTTTTTCAATAATTTAATTTTTTTATAAGGTACATTTTCTCAAAAAGTACATTTTCTTTTCATAAAAAAGAATATTTCTTTTAAAAAAAATACGTTTTCTTTCAAAAATAAATTTTCTTTAAAAAAATACGTTTTCTTTAAAATGTAAATTTTCAAAAAATACCTTCTCTTTAAAAAGTAAATTGTCATAAAAAAATATATTTTCTTAAAAAAGTACTTTTCCTTAAAAGAGCAAAGAGCTTTTAAAAAAGTAATTTTTTTTAGAAAAGTGCGTTTTCTTAAAAAAATGAAATTTTCTTCATAGAGCAAATTTTCTTAAATAAAAACTTTTAATAAAAAAACTATATTTTCTTTAAAAAGAAACTATCCTTTAAATAAAATAAAAATTCGATAACAGAAACTCCCAGTCAACATCATCGTTGGTACGGTTGAGTACAAAGATAATACCCAGCATTGTCCCTCTTACTCTCAAGAAAGAGTTGGAGGACATTTTTCAAAACTGGTTTTAATTTTTTATACTTTTTTTATATTTCCCATGAATTTTTTTTTAAAAATGTTTGAATTAAAACAAAATCATAGTTTTGATTAAGTTAGAAATTAATCAGGCTCAATATCAGATGTTTTTACTTTAAATTCAGCAAAAAAGATAGGCACATTTGTTTCAAAAAATGAACTATATTCCTCATCAGTAACCAGAAGCACTAGATAGCTTGTCTGTTAAATAGTTAAATTCATATACGTTTGCTGAAAATAACCAAATGAGAATCCAAGCAAAGACTTATACTATTAAAACTCTTTCCAATAGGTATAACAAACTAAATTACAAAAACGACTTTGAAATAATCGATTTAAGATTTTTTTAATTTTTTTCTTTGCAGCAGATTTTAATGATTTATTTTTAAATATTTGTAACAGATATTAATGATTTATTTTTAAATATTTATCTTTTAAAATTTTAAATTAGATGCATGTTTTAATTTTTTAAATTTTTTCAGGATTGTTTTTCAGTGATGTCAACTTTTTGTAATGCTCTACGGCAGGGGTTCCCACACTTTTGCCAGTCGCGACGCACTATTAAAACTGTATATTTTTCGCGACCCACCTGTAAAAAAACCGATGAAAGACATAAAAACTTTGATTTATACTAGCAGATTCCAGCCCTCGAAATTCGAGTGCAAATTCTAGGATATTCTATTTTTTCATTAAATATAGACCGTAAAGTTATGCCAATCAATTATAACCAAATCAACAAAAAAAAAGAACTCATACTTATTACAAATACATTAACAAATTTAATAAACACACACATTGCATTGTATAATTTTATGTGTTTGTTAGTAGTAACTTTAAATGCAATTTACTCAAAATAAAGGAAAAATTTAAAAATCTGTAAATATGCAAAATGGCTAAAAAGAAACACCTTTCAAATAATATACGTTTGATCAAAATCGGAATAAAACGGTAGAACAAAACATCGGTCACAAGAAATCGCCTAGCCTATTAATATCATAGATATTATTTAAAAAAATTAAAAACTTTAATTTATATATCTGTGGTCACAAGCATTAACCGCCTAAGTCGAAAATCATGCTTTTGAGAAAAATAACTTTTTATATAAATGTAATGGGGCTTCATTACGACTTAGGTCAGAATGTTTTCATTAATAACTTTTTATTAAACAGTGTTACATAAATGGGGATTTCACGTCAATATAAAGCGTTTTTAGTAGAATATGACAGCATACATAACACAAATCGTTCTTAAGTCGACTGACAACCAAAACTGTAACAATCTTGTATGGTCAAAATTCAATTTTACAGCACTATCTTCATGCAACTCAATCAAAGCCTCGTCCGCTTTTGTCGATATACCGGTACCTGTATCACTTTGAAATAGGTTTATAACCCATGTATATTTCTCATAATTTTTCATTTCTTCATAGAAATAAAAATCAAAATTTTCCGTAAGTCTGTCCAAATGTTCAATTATTAAAGAAATTAAATCATTATCTGGTGTTACTTCATTTTCAATGATAAAAGTTTGGAATGCACTCAAATTTATAATCTTGAACATTATTTTTCCACAACATAAGTTTTTTTGTAAAAGCTCTAATTTTACTATGTACCGAAAATAAATCAGTTCCATTTGTTCCTTGTAATTGTAAATTTAATTCGTTCAATTTCGAAAATATATCTGCTAAGTCAGTAAGAGTATATTATGTTTATATTCATTTAAATATATTGCAACTTCTTCCCGAAGTTCAACAAGTCTTGTCAGGACTTTACCTCTCGATAGCCAGCGGATTTCTGTATGCAGAAGTAGAGATTTATGTAAACTTCCCATTTCTTCGCAGAGTTTTTGAAATAAACGTGATTGTAATGGTTTGCTCTTGATAAAATTTACAATTTTTATTGCAGTCGTCAAAACAGAATTGAGACTTTTTGGTATATTTTTGGATACTAATGCTTCTCTATGAATAGTGCAGTGAGTCCATGTTGCATTTGGACATTTTTGAAGACAGTGGCGCCATTTGAGTTTTTTCGTTGCAAAAATCATATCTTTTGAACCGAATAACATAATTGAACAGTTTAAACAGCATATGATAGATAACTGTTCAGCCTATGAAATGGTCGTTTGGACAGGGTGCTACGATTTGTAGGGGGCTACTTATGGGTTATCAAAGTTATAATTTGTAGAAAAATCAATATTATTGTAACTAAAACAAATTATTTTTACATTTTTAGATTGTTTTTATTTTTTTTCTTTAGGGTTTTATGTTTTAAATTATTACCCAACAAATTAAAAAAAAATTATTTCTTTTTTAAATTAATTTTTTCAATTTTCTGTAAAATATTCATCACAATTCGTAAGAGAAGGTATATCTAAAAGACTAATCATTTCTAAACTATAATTATTTTCTAACTCTATTCGTGACTTCACATGCCGCAGGGAAGAAATAAGTGGATCGAAAGATGCTGCCAACATGTTGAAGAGGTCCTCATTTTGCCTTACCCTTGCTGCTTTGAATGTGTTCTGCAATCTATATTTTTTATAAAATTTGTTAAGAGACTCCTGTGCTTCTTCAGAAAGCTCTCCAATTGGCAAAGACTGGTACTCAATTATATCTTTGCCATGCGCCAATATTTTATGGACGGTCGGGGTCAACTTCTTCTGTGGATACATTTCTGCTAAAAGAGAAGCAGTTTTCGATGCATATTCTCCATATTTTGTAGAAGTGACATTTTCTTTGCAGTTTAAAACATTCAAGATCGTTCCCAATCTTTTCACGGTTTGATTGTCAATTCCAGTGATTCTAGTTACTGCCTCATCATTTTCAAAAAAGCTCCTAGAAGTGTTTCCATCGTTTCAGTTACCGTATCCGTGCTTGCGACAGTCTACTTTTAGCCATTCCATATTCGTAATTCTCCTCGTTTGTAGAATCGTTTAAATTACCAAAGTTCTTCTGACTATTTTTGCAAATCGGGCATGACAATGTTGAGGTTGTTCCTGTCAGTTCGTTTACGACTTTTCCGTCAACCATGGTCAGGTGGAGCTCGTAATTGCATTCAATATATTTTCCTTCTCCAATTTGCAGCTTTGTAGGCTTAATCTTGCTTATTTGTTCTTCAATGTCCTTCACCGTGGTCCTTATGAGTTCTGCCGATTCCCTTGCAAACTGAAACATTATTGGTCGGCAATAATGCACTGATGGCGGACGTGGATTTTTCCAGTGTAGGGAAACATCAGATTTTAACCGCAAAGGAACAACAGATGCCATAAACATATTTCCGTCCGATATTGTAGCGTCATCGGAAGATATCCTTTGCTTATAAACGCTTTGTTCGGATGATCCATCGCAGCCCCATTTGCTGATCAATGTCAGTTTCTCAGGATGAATTTTTATCTCATTTTCAGGAAGACTCTCCAACAACCGTTTTGCTCTATGGCCCATGAGATCCTGCAGATTGGCTTTCACAGAGACTTCCGTAAACTCCGTATGCAGTGGTCGTGAATTTATTTTGGCTTGCGTAATATGCTTGTATCCTGGTAAAACGTCAGCCCCATGTCGCATCAAGGATGCCCGTAGTATCTCATATTTTTCTTTGGAAAGTTGTAAGTCCATAAACAAGGCCAAGGCTTCTTCGGAACCATACTTTTTAATGTGTGCGTTTGTGGGCGTGGGAATGCTTTCCTTAATCCTTTTTACTCTCAGTGGGCTTGCATCAGCAACAGATTTTGTAATCTGCGACCTAACTCTTTCACTATCCTTTGTATATTTAATAGACAGCGCGTCCGATAAATGCTTCGTGGTCAAGTCATTGGTGGCATCGGCAAGTTTCCTCTTTCTTGTGAAAATTGAAATTGGTGGGTTTATCTAATGCCAATATAGCCAAGATGGTGTCTTCATTAAGCCAGTCCTCGTATTTGGAGTTGAAGTTCTGAATGGTTCGATTAGATTTTACCCATTTTGCCTTAATATTTGCATGTATCAGATAAAAATTATTTTTTATAATTTCGCTTCTCTCAATATTTCCGTATAAGCTATCAAGTTCTTCTAAAACAGCTTCCGTGAAAAACTTTGGTGTGGTTGACCTTCTAAACAGTTCAAATAATTTTAAATTGTTTAACGCCATGGTTTCAGTACTTGTTGCGCCAACTTTCAGTCGTAGACTAATCCAGGCATTATGCTTATTTTGCAATATATAAGCTTATGCTACCATGCCTAAAAATTTACCTGTTCCCTGCATACATATGGATTTAGGCTGAATTATGCAATTTTGATATTATGCTCGTGTCTAAGTAAGATTTGTGCCTACCTGGAGGGACCATAAGTCAATATTGTTCTTGACCATTTGTACTCCAAAGTAATTTTTAAGTGAGGTGCGTACCTGCGAATTTCAATGAGTAGTTTTTTGTGCATCCTGTGTCTGTAACAGAATATTGGGAGTAGACTTTGGCAGAGGCTCACAGGTAGACAACCGACTTAAAATGCAATTTTCAAATTATTAGATCAAACTACTGTCAGTCAAAACATGTAAGGGATGCACGCCATACAATTTCTGCAACCATGTCTTTTTAATCTTTTTTACCTCTAGAAGCCAAACGGGCACGTACGGGCAGATAAAACCTTTTGAACTATGTAAAGAAATAATCGAAGAACATGTTTTGCAAATATGGTAAATAATTTAGTTTTTAATTTAGTTTTTAAATAATCCATTGTCTTATTTTTTAAATCTAGATGTTTCGTAATAATTTGAATGTCGTAATAATTTGTTAGGTCGCATACTTTCATTAGCAAGAATTTCTTGGCAAATAAATGGGCGTAGATCATCTTCTTCTCTAGTCCATGTAAATCCAATTTTTAGATATTCAGAATCATATTTTGAAGGATTCTCGCCAAATTTTCTCTTATCTGTTTTTGATTTCTACAGTGCTTTTTTTTCTTTTTTCCTTTTCTTTTTTATTTCAAATTGTTTTTTTTTTTTTTTTTTTTTTGTCCAGGAGTTCTTTTCAACCATTTATCCATCGCGGCTCTGATTCTTTAAAAATTAATAATGATTTGAAGACTTTTATTTATTACATGAAATACTAATTACAAAATTAATTTACAAAATACCTACATTTGATTTTAGATCTAGTTTTTTTATTAACGAAACACTATTATTAACAAGGCAAACATTATAAAAATGTAACATTATAAAGTGTAATTTTTTTTTTTTAGAAAAGAAAACACCATTAATATTAAAATAAATATTAAGTCGGTTCTCGACCCACTAGTGTGTCGCGACCCACACTTTGAGAAACATTGCTCTATGGTAATCTGAAAATGTTTAAATTGTGTGTTCAGTATCTCCAAATGGACAGATATAACACAATGCGTACGACTAGTTAAAAAAAATCGTAAAATGGAACAATATAATGTGTCTAATTCATGAATTATTAGAACTTTAAGTAAAAATTACGTATCAAAGAATGAGACAAAGATGGCGTTAGGTAGTGCGATCTACATCACCAAAATATAATTATTCTTTTTGTTTTTTTGATTTAAAAAATAATGAATTTTACGTTCTAGTAATAATCACTTAAAGTTCAGTGAACGGTGAGCATTTCTTTACGTACTTGCGGAACAAAAAGTTTATCAATTGTACTTCTAATTAAGATCTTAAATTGTTCCGTTCATTTCTTTTTCTTATAAGTCCCACACCTAATTTCATTTAAATTAATTTCATTACACAATTTACACACACAATATCTACACTTTATCCTACTTTAACGTGAGTAGCCAAAGTCATCATTGGATGTGTGTGTGTGTGTGTAGTTAGTTGTAATATGTGTTGCAAAATCAACACGTTGTTTTCATTTTTTTTTTTTTTTGGCGAGAGCGAGAGAATGAGTGAGAGTAGTGCTCGAGCTCGTATATGTACGTAAGTATAGTATTTGTCTTTTGTGTTGTTTTCAAGTGTTGTAGTGGTTAAGTGTGGTAATGTGTAAGAGTGTATGTAAAATCTTTTATAAGTGTCTTTGAGCATACATACAATTCAACATACATACATACACACTCGCACGTTTAAGATTTTATTTTCATGACTAACTTCTGTTTTGTATTTGTTAAGATTCCCACATTGTTTGCTTTCATCTTACACTCTGTGCACGTGCAAAATTTTTATCTACCGCCATATTTTGTTAGCCAAACTAAATTTATGTAATTTAAAGTATTTCAATTTGTTCTACTCCTTAGAATTTAAACTACGTATTAGTCTTTGTTGTCATCATCATGATTTTTTTTATGCAGGTAAGATTTATATTTTTATATTTTTATATGTACTTAAGTCTTTTTTTTTTATATTGGGTTTCAACAAGTTCAACAACAATGTGTGACCAAAAGTTCTATACATACATTATTTTCCTTACACATTTTTCATTTTCAACCCCGGAATGAAAAAAATTTGTTTTTTTATTAAAATTTTTTCCTGTCTTATATACATATGTATAAGTATATATTGGGTCAACTGGTCTCAGGTGGTGATGGTATTGCTTGCGTTTTTCTATAAAAAGAATAAGAGAAACAATTCTCATTGAAAAAGAGATATTTTGAAGAAGAAAGAGATAAAGAGAGAGTTGAATTAAACAGTGGCAAGGAAAATGGAAGGCTTATTTTAAAGTTTTAAGGAAACAAATCTTTTATTTAAAAATTATAGCAAAAAAGAAAATTTATTATAATGTAAATTAGGTTACGTTAGGTGGTGTTGGAAGGTAAAGATAGGAATAGAGATTATAAAAGTATAGGTAGATTATGCATGGAAAAGAAGAAAATTGAACAAGAGCTATTTCACTCGCTATGCGTCCCTCTTGGACCAACCAGATTCTCTCAAGAAGTGCACAAGGTCGCCGAGTGGAACATCTACTGTGCAGCCCAAGTTATCGAAGAATCTTTACCTCCCTTACACAGCAAATGTTGCACTGACTCCTCCTCATCCATATCCATACAGCTCCTACAAAAGTCAGCATTCGAGACACATATGCGTTCGGCCATCCGCCCTAATACACAGTGTCCAGTAGTTGCCCTCATATGTAGCCTGATTGACAAAAACCAAGCAGTGCTTTCGTTCTCCTTGGATTAGGCAAGGGCTAAAGGAGCTGGTATATTCCTTACATCAAAATCAGGTGCCTCTTAAATAGTGCTGGAACCAATATCAGCCTCGCGTTGTGCTGTCGGTTCTAATACAATACTGTCCACGAAAATACTAATGGTCGTTGGATCCATATCCCTGTGCAGAATTATTTTCGTTGAAAATTGCGTGAATCTCGGACTGAAAAACGCTATATTTATCAGGGATTCCCCGATATACCTGAATATCAGGTTACTCAGAATAGACCTCTGACCCTGTACTCGCTTCCATCTTTGAACCGTAGGTGTACACTGAGATTCATTCTTGAACAACGCTACCAAATTATCCAAATTTACTTTGAAAATCAGTCATCGACTCGCGGAACTTATAGACGACTTCATGATTTTTATGGCGCATATAATTGTCCATGCATACTGAAGAGAATATCGCCGCTGCAAACGTAAGTGCGGAAGAAGATCCAAATATATCGATTCATCGTCCACCGTCAATTACGTGGAAAATTTTGTGCAAAAATTTTGGTCTACACCCGTATAAGATCCAGTGATTTTTCGTTTTGGCGATTTTTGCTTTTGAAGATTTTTGATTTTGAAGATTTTTGTTTTTGACGATTTTTGCTTTTGACGATTGCCGTTTTGGCTATTTTTTAATTTGGCGATTCCCTCTATATTTTCCACAACTACTCACATTGGTAATTAATGTACTTGTCAAAAGTTTCAAGACTGTCACTTTCATAGTACTTCATATTTTTTGTATAGGAAGTGCCACGCCCACTAATTCCATACCGTCCATTTTTTAACTGACTACTCACATTAACATATGATGGACTCGTGCAAAGTGTTAAGGCTTTCCCTTTTATATTACACCAGTCATAGTATATTTAATTTTTATGGGCGGTTCCATGCCCACTGCTCCGATCACGCTCATTTTTGTTCGACTAATCATATGAATAAGTTATGGGTTCACGCAGTGTTCCAAGGCTCTCAATATTACAGTACTCCAGATATATGACATTTAATATTTATTTTGTTTGGGGGGTGTCACACCCATTGGTTCGATTCCACCAATTTTGTTTGTCCGACTACGCACATTAATAACACAAGGCAAAAAAAATGAAAAAATTTTATACCAATCAAAAACCGCTATACAATTTTGATGTATTGTGATTCCAGTAGTACAAATGTGGTCCAAATTTTAAATTCAATGGAGAGGTTTTTTTTAAAAAAATTTTAAAGTAAAATTTTAAAGTAAAATTTAAAATTTTTTTAGACGTTTCTCCACATAATTAATGATAAATTCAAAAGGGTTTGTCCGATATTATTAAAATAAATAAATAGACAAATTTAGATTTACATAACCTTTAATTCGTTTATATATTGAGTTTCAATCGGCTCAGTAGTTTCGGAGTTATAATAAAAAATTTAAGCAAAAAATATATTTTTTACATGAAAATATCAAATTTTTTTGTTTTAATAAAATCATAAAAAATCGAAAACTGCAAAAATTGTTCGGATTTATTGCTTTCTCGCAAAGCCACATGTAATAGAAACAAAATGAGATACCGATAATAAAAATCGATTGATTCTTTTGCATTTATTCACAATTAAGTGAATTCGCTCATTTTCACAAAATTTTAGTTTCTTGTTTGATAAAAATGAGTTGTTAATGTTCTTCTTTCGGTTGATTGAATTTAAGAAGCATTTTATATTTTATTAAAATTTATATTTTATTAAAGACTTGGTCTTGTTGTACAGGATATCAATAAATAAATTAATAATAATTAATTATTTAAATTTATTATAATTAATATAAACTACAAACTCTGGAAATTTCTTTTATACTCTGAATACTCTAGCAAAAATCAGCCATCATGTGTGCATCCCAGCGACCCTGGTATCGTTCCTCCATTGTTCGGATATCTTGGTGAAATCGTTCGCCCAGTTCCTCGCTCAAGTCTACCAGATTTTCAGGAAAACTATGTAAGTGACTGTGCATGTAGTGTACTTTGATGCTCATGTTGCATGCAAGTCAATGGAAGTGAGATAACATCTCTTCAACGTGCGCATCGTAATCATAACCCTTGTTATTTCCCAAGAAATTTTTAATAACGAATTCCATGCATTCTTCTCAATTTATGACATTGAACTGTCAAAATCAGTATAGCTCACCAATTTGCAAATTTGTGGGCCGTCAAATATGCCTGATTTTAGCTTTTAAATACTCAGATTGGGAAACTTCCTTGAAATATACTGGAAACATTCACTATCTTTGTTAAGTGCTTTAACATATTGTTTCATCAGACCAAGTTTAATGTGAAGAGGGGGTAATATGATGCGATCTCGGGGCACTAGAGCCACATTTATAACAATTGGCATACCTGGAACCAGTGTTTCCCTAGAAGGCCATTGTTTTCTCTTTCAATGTTCTGATTTAGCTCTGCTATCCCATAAACATATAAAACAAAGATATTTGGTAAAGTCGCTTTGTTGACCTAGGAGAATATTTACCATCTTAAGATCAACACAAATTACCCATTTATGTTCATCATACTTTATCTTCTTCATGACCAATGCAATTACAGAGTATTCTTCTGTTACTTTGGTTGAATGTGCCATCGGCAAGGAGTGAAATTTATTTCCATTATGCAAAAGGACACACTTCAAGCTGCGTTTTGATGAGTCGATAAATAAACGCCATTCGTTTGAATCGTATCTCTGTAAGCCGATGGCAGTCATCAAACTAGAAATATCTGTGCAGTACACAAAATCATCCTCTTCAGTAAAATATTGAAGTAAGGCTTTTCCTCGAGTACGGTAATACGAAACTGTAGTTTCTTTAGTTATACGACCAGTTTCTTTCATCCGGGACGCAAGTACTTCAGAAGATATTTTCGACAATCCAAGGTCTCTAATTACACTATTAAATTGGTCTTGATTCTATGGTCTCGGCGAGAGCTGTTTGTGTGGGATGATGTCGTCATTTTCAGACCTAGATGGTAATGATGGATCTGAACTATCTGATTGGTAACACATACTTGAGGTTGAGTGTCCTGGTGAAGATGCAAGCACTTGACTACAGCTTGTACCCCGATCTTTAGCATATGCAACTTCTTGGGATTGTAGAACTGCAAGTTCATGTTTTCTGGAACCGCTTTTTGTACTTAAACAAAAATAACAAGTAAGAAAATTATAGTCGGTCTAGACCGACTATACGATACCCTATACCATGCGTTTAGAAACCCTATCTCTTAGGCCCAACTAACTGGACATAGAAAATAAGCAAAAACCAAATTTGAGTGGGATTTTTATTATTTTTTTTGGCAGCAGATATGAAAAAGTTCATATCGGATGCTATATCTATATGGGGACTAGGTCCAAAAATGGACCGATCCTGATCATGTTTGGAAAAGTCTCTTGTATTTTGCAAAAATACATACAAACCAAATCTGAGAAGAATCAGTGCAATATTTTTGTTTTTTAATAGATTTAAGTGAAGATCGGGAAGCAGCCCTATATGGGGCCAAAGGGATCATTTTTGGATTTCTCATCAATGGACGCATACAAAACCCAATTTGAGTAAGATCTATATGACAATTTGGATCTTATGGCAATTTATGTCGATTTAATAGGGGTAATTTGTATGGGGGCTAGGTCTGAACATGGACCGCTTCTCACGAATTTCAATAGCGTTCATCCCATGGCCGATAAAAGCTTATATACCAAACTTCATCAAAACATGTTCATATTTGCGACCTGCAGTTTGATTATAAGGTTTACATGGACACACAGACGGACGGACGGACGGACGGACATTGTTAAATCAACTCAAAAAGTGAGTCTGATTCGATCGGTATAATTAAAGATGGGTCTAGGTCAAATATTTTTGTTTGTTACAAACAGCAGCACAAAGTCATTATACCCAAACCACATAGTGGTATAGCTCGCTGTTTCTCTCCATACCATAGGCTTCGAAATTTCCAAGTGTCGTCTGTAAAATGAAAAAAATTTGAAATAAGGTATAAGAAGAATTCAAAAATTTATGAGCGTTTATTACTTTGCTACTGCAATCATAAAAGTCAAATTACCTTCTGTTTATTACTTATTTTTTTTTTTAATTCTGAAAATCATAAAAATGTCATGAACGTTTTTTCCAAACAATTTTGCCAAAATCCGTATTGTAAAATGCACCTACTTTCTATGTTCTGCATTTTTATTGTACCATTTTCTATAGAACATCGACGAAAAGTTTTTAAATTCATTCAATAAAAAAACATTATTTATTATTTAGGCTTGTAGAAATGCGATACCTTCAATTAATTGTGAATAAAAACCTAAAGCATGCATCGACTTTCACGATCCATATCTCGTTTAATTTACATAAAATTTAATACTTTTTGCAGTTTTCGATTTTTTTCCACATTTTTTTAATAGAAAAAAATTTTTTTTACCCTTTTTTTATTTTTTTTTTCCAAACAATTTGTTTCGTAACTTTTAAACTATTGATCAGATTAAAAACAACAATAGACATCTTAATATTTTTAAATTTAATTTAACAAAATCGGAGTGGCTGTTTTTGAGTTATGACAATATAAGTGGAGAAATGTCTCAAAATACAATTTTAACTAAAAATTATTTTAAAAAAAATTTTTTTTCTATAGAATTGAAAAATTTGACCATTCTTGTACTTAGGTAGCCATGATGCATCAAATCTATATAGTGGTTAATAATCGGCATTTTTGCTGTTGACCTGTGTAATAGATGGCCTCAAGACAAATTTGCACATATTTAAAAAAAGTAGTTACGAAGATTCCCTGCTAAAAACATACAAATATTTCCCCTTTATTATATTAAAAGTATAGATTGAATATAAAGATTTATTGGGTCTTTTCGTCTTTTAAATAAATTTTAGCTTTTGTGTTAAAAAATATAACTCTAATATAAATTAACCTTTTTCGGATCAGCTAGTGACTTGCACTACTTCAAGTGACTTATACTACTTCTATAAACTTGAAAAGTTTGTGTTGCAAAATATTTTCAAATATACTTAGATTTTTATTCAATCACATTTTTATTATTTTTTGAAATTTTCATATGGAATTGGATTTTCGGTAAAAAAAAATATAAGTGATCAGAAATTAAAGCCGTTTTTGCTCTATTCTGCTTAGGTTTCGAGAAAAAGGTATTATTATGATTTATTTTAATTTCTCATATACATTCATCATATATAATTTTTGAAAAAATAAGTGATCATAAATTCAAGGCTCAGTTTTTGAGAAAAACTCACTTTTATAATAATTTATTAAAATTTTTCATATAAAATTGGATTTTTGGTGAAAAATACAGATGATCACAAATTAGCGCAAATTTTACTGTATCTGGTTTAGTTTTCGTGAACAACGAAATTTTTATTATTTACTTAATTTTTCATATAAAATTTATTTTTTGGTGAAAATGATAGGCCTTTTGCTGTATGTGTCTCAGTTTTCGAGATTTTTATGAGTTTATTTTAACTAGTATATCCCAGAACTCGAAATTCGAGTGGACATTCTAGGAAATATTTTTTCGTTCAATTTATGAATATTTAAATGAGCCTAACCCGCCCGTTACACAGGGCACTGCCAGTTCGAAAAAATCAATACACTCACATTTTTTTTACTAATACACACACATTTTTCGCAGTGGTCACACTAATGGCACTAAATTTTTCGTGCGAGTAATTGCTGCCACTAACGATGATTAATGTTACCCTGCTGACAATTTAATATAAATTTACTGGACTACTGCAAAATCGTAATTAAAGTTTTAAATTGTTAAATGTATTAGTATGATTCATTTCTTGAAATGTGAATATAAAAACGCAAGTTTGGTAATTATAGAGCATAAGTATTAATAAAATAATACTAATAACGATAAATGTTAACCGTTTCCCCAAAAATGTGCCTATATAATGAACTCGGTAACTCTATTTTGTAAACAAAATAAAAAGTGAATATGGATGCTAAGTTAAAATAGGAGAATATTTCAAAAATAATTAATTTATACCATTGCTACCCCTTTTTTGTGGGATATGATTAAACGATATACAGAACAAAGCCTACGAAAATATAGCAAAAGAGATGGGTATGATGGTGGAAGTTGACGCTTCGAAAACAGTTTCAAAATGAAATTGCAGTGGCATGTGTAAGTACAAATGCTAATGGCGAGAGATTCGGCTAATTTGAACAATTTTTCGTTGATAATACGTATACAGCTGTGGTGGCAGTGGTAGTGGCCTGTGCAGGACGGGCGTAGAGCAATTCACAATTCAACACAGGGCGTGTGATATACAACTTAAATCATTCGCAGTAACAGGATGTAACGAATTATAATAAATATTTTATTTTATTTAATTTAATATATTTTTAAAACGTATACACAAAATTTATCATTTTCCGCTTCTCCTCCATATGTAGTATAACTATGCCAAATTTCACACTCCTCCGTGGCCCTATTTTGCTTAAAAAGGGAATCAAATTTTTTTTCCTTCAAATGAAATAGGATTTTTGGTGAAATATCACAAATTAGGGCCCTTTTTGCTCTAGCCTGCTTATTTTTTGATAAAAATGCATTTCTATAGTACTATTTTTGTGAAAAATACTTTGTGAAAAATAGTACTTCTAGCAAAATTTGCTGCAAGTCATTAAATAATTTAATTGGGTAAGTAGTTGAGTTTATTTTTATTGAAGTTTTATCATTTGGCAAAAAGTTATTAGTGGGTTCCGTTTATAAAAATAAGAGAATACCTTTGACCGTTTCGTATTCTCGACTCAGAGTATGATGATATAGTCATTACTGATGATTTTAATTCAAATGTCTTAATGGAGACGACCCTCTCTGATAATATGTTATCGCTTGGTATTTTTCCAGTAAGTATGATAAATGCAACACATCATACATCCACATAAAGCACGCTGATTGACCTTTTCTTTGTGTCTTACACCGCACAGTGGACCATATTTTGAGAAGGCGGCGAAATATCATTTTTTTTGTTACCGATCTTAAAGCAAATACTAGTAAACCTCGGGAGCCAAAAAATTGCGACTCTATCTCAACTATATCACAGCGAACAGGCTCTTCGAAAACGGGCTTTCTCAGTATTTTGCTAAAATTAAAAATTTCTTTGTAAATTTTTATACCCTATACCACTATGTGGTTTGGGTATAATGACTTTGTGCTGCTGTTTGTAACAACCAAAAATATTTGACCTAGACCCAACTTTAATTATACCGATCGAATCAGAATCACTTTCTGAGTTGATTTAACAATGTCCGTCCGTCCGTCCGTCCGTCTGTGTGTCCATGTAAAGCTTGTAATCAAACTGCAGGTCGCAAATATGAATATATTTTGATGAAATTTGGTATATAAGCTTTTGTCGACCATGGGATGAACGCTATTGAAATTGGTGAGAATCGGTCCATGTTCAGACCTAGCTCCCATACAAATTACCCATATGAAATCGACATAAATTGCCATAAGATCCAAATTGTCATATAGATCTTACTCAAATTGGGTTTGTATGCGTTCATTACATCCACTAATGAGTAGTCCAAAAATGATCCCTTTGACCCCATATAGAGCTGCTTCCCGATCTTCACTTAAGTCTATTAAAAAACAAAAATATTGCACTGATTCTTCTAAAATTTTGTTTGTACATATTTTTGCAAAATACATGAGACTTTACCAAACATGATCAGGATCGGTCCATTTTTGGACCTAGTCCCTTTATAGATATAGCATCTGATATGAACTTTTTCATATCTGCAGCCAAAAAAATTAATAAAAATCTCACTCAAATTTGGTTTTTGCTTATTTTCAATGTCCAGTTAGTTGGGCCTAAGAGATAGGGTTTCTAAACGCATGGTATAGGGTATCGTATAGTCGGTCTAGACCGACTATAATTTTCTTACTTGTTATTTTTGAATGAGTGTAACTTTTTTGATTTAAAAGATTTTGAAGTGAAATAAATTTTGTATAATTTTGTGGCTTCCATACTATTAATGTTAAAAAAATAAAATCACTGAGTCATTCCGAAATTTAAAAAAAATTTTTTTTTTAAAAAATGTCCAAATTTTTCGAAAATCTTCTAGTTAATAGAGCATAACTCCTGCCAGTCAAAAGCAGTCAGAAAAAATCTTGCACTCTTCTATAGTCCGAACCCTCCCCTATACTACTATACCCCATTATATACCCGCCAGTTTCCGCCCGTGTTCACCAGAACAATTTTTCTGACCGAAGGTTAGATATTTTCTGCAAAATTTATGAATACAAAAGTTGTCCACTATGTGGTTAGGATATATTAAGTTTGAGGTGATGTTTGCAACTGCCAAAAATATTGGACCTTTATCCATCTTTTATTATACGGATCGACTCAAAAACACTTTCTAAGTCGATTAAACGATGTCCGTCCATCCGTCTGAGTGTTATGAATACAAAAGTTGGTCGTACCGGTGCACCGCGGTGTATTTTTTTGCGTGTCGGTAGAATTGTCAGGAGCTGTTATATACTTTTAAAAAAGGGTTGAGATATAATGCGCTTAATTGTTACAGGTACATTTACATAGGTATCTTTCAAAAACATTAATAGTCTGAATTAGAGTTATATAGTTTAAATACCTGACAAAATAAGAAACAATTTAAATAACAGGTAAATGGCAAAAAAAAAATAATTGCGACATAGCCATTTAAGATATGAACAGGTATGCTTCACCTTTTAAAAGGGGTTAGGGTGTGGGTTTTTATGCTTCTAAAAGTGGTAATAAAAGATAAAAATTTTTAATTTTACATAATTACAAGAAAGGGTATTTATAATAATGTTTCCACAATTATTATTCATTGCAATTTATGCAATGGCTAAGTACTGCTACAGAGATCTGGCAGATATTTATTTTCAACGAAATGATGTAGACGATGTAATTTTGCACATAGTGAGCAACGACTTCTTTAAGAATTGTAACCTAGAAGACATTAAAATGCACAAAGGAAAAATTACTAATTTTGCATCGAATTTGAAAAGACGGTACATTGAATGCTCTCATAGCAAGGCAAAGATGTACAAACGTTACCAAGACTGGTTAATAAAGGAACTTGTTTTTGAGAGTGCATCTACAACTGCCAACGAAAGTGGAAGAAAAGGTCGAGCAGCAAAACCAATTGACGGATGTAGTGAAAGATCTCGAAGGCGCAAGCTGGAGAATATCAATTAAGAAATTTCTCAAAGAATTATTAAGGATTCATTTTTGCATCAAATTCAACCAACCCAAAATAAAAAAAATAAAATTGAAATAATTGAAAATATAGTAGAAGCGAGCCCAAGGCGCACAAAGAGGATTTTGAAAAGCATTTCTACACCAATTGAAGATAAGAAATTTACGTCGGAAGAAGGGTTCGCCCTAATTTTCGATTTGAAATTGATCAAAAATCAATATAAGGAATTGCGGAAGCGAACCAATGAAAAGAATTGTGGGATTTTTCCAGAGTATCGAGATTTAGTTTCTGCCGAAAAAGAATGCTTACCTTCACAATCTGCTATTAGTGTCACTTCAACATCAGCAGAAATAAAATTGCAAGATCTCCTTGAACATACTGCAGAACGATTGCTAAATACGCTTGATACTGATCATTTAAAAAAAAATTGGTAATGGCAGCATTACTTTAATTTCTAAATGGGGATGTGATGGATACTCTGGTCAGAAACAATACAAGCAATTTAATGCCGAAAATTCATCAGATGCTAATTTATTTAAGGTATAGCATCTTAGAGCCGTCAACTAGTAGAGCAACAGAAATTGATATATGGAAAAATGAAATCCCTCTTCAACAAAGTATTGCAGACCAATAAAGTTTGCATTCAAAAAGGAAACCAAAGATGTCATAACTGAAGAAGTTCAAAAAATAAAAAATCAAATTAAGGAACTTCAACCAGTAATATTTAAATTTGATGATCAAGACATTGAAGTACATTTTAAAATGTGTCTCACAATGATTGATGGAAAAGTTGCACAAGCTTTAACTGGAACAAGGTCAACGTCAAGCTGCATTATATGCCAAAAGACATCTAGTCAATTAAGCCAACCCCCACCAGAAGACGATAGTTTTAAGGAAGCCTACGAATTTCGAATGTCCCCTCTTCATGCTAGTATACGTTTCATGGAGCATATTCTTAAATTGGGTTATGATTTGGAATTTGGTCCGTTAGGCGAAACAGTGAAAAAAACAAAGAAAATGAAGAAAAAAGAAAGCAAAAAAAAAAAACAATGCAACAAAAATATCTACAGCTAGGCCTCGTAATCGACCAACCAAAACAGGGCGAAGGAAACACAAATGATGGAAATACTGCAAGGAAATTTTTTCCGATCCGGAAACTGCAGCATCTATCACAGGTGTAGATCATGAATTAATAAGACGATTCAAAATCATATTAAAAGTTCTAGCATGCAGCAGAAAGATAAATGCAAAAAAATTTGGAGAGTACGCCAATAAAACAGCTATACTTTATAATGAAAAATACTCTTGGAGATATATGACATCCATAGTTCATAAAATTTTATACCATGGCGAACAAATAATTCAAAACAATATGCTACCAATAGGAGATCAATCTAAAGAAGCGCAAGAAAAAAGGAACAAAGACTACAGATTCTTTCGCGAGCACAACACAAGGAAAATGTCCAGATGTTGTACTAATGAAGACCTTATCACTATTTTGTTGTGCACTTCAGATCCATATACGTCCAGCATTCGTCAAAAATGGAAAACTACCTCTATTGAATTAGACGAAGAAGCTAAACAACTTCTAGAAGATGAAAATCAAGGCTATTTAGAAGAAATTTTTACTAAAATTGGTTGATTTAAAGTACTTTTTCATTACACTAAGTTACACTATTTTTTATATAGTTAAAAAATTTTCTTGATTTAAAAATTTATATATTTTGTAAATCTATACTAATATAATAAAGAGGTAATGTGTGTTTGTCTGTTTGTTTGTTTGTTTGTAGGAGGTAATCTCCGTAACTACCCATCTGATCTTCCTGAAATTTTCATAGAGTCTTACTGCTATAGGCTATAAGGAAGGAAGTGCTATAGGCTATAATTTTTTAAATATTTTTTGTGGGCGTGGCACCTCCCACACAAAGTAAATATTAATATCATATACATATATTGAGTACTATGATAGGGAGAGCTTTGCAAATTTGTGTGAGGTCACCTATTGTTAATATTAGTAGGTATGCCGGAAATGGGCGGGATCGGATAAGTGGGCGTGGTACCTCCCATACAAGTAATAGTTCAATATTATATATCTCGAGTAATGTGATAGGTAGAGCTTTTCAAATTTTTTTTTTGTCATCTATTATTAATGTGAGTAGTCGGATGCAAAATGGGCAGTATCGGACCAGTAGGCGTGGCACCTGCCATACAAAGTAAATATAAAATGCCATATATCTGGAGGACTGTAAAAGTGAGAGTCTTGGGACTTTGTGTGAGCCCATAAGTTATTCATTTGATTAGTCAGACAAACAATGGGCGTGATCGGAGCAGTGGGCGTGGCACCGCCCATACAAAGTAAACATATGATATCATATAACTGGTGTGCTAAAAAAGGAAGCTTTTACACTTTGCACGAGCCTATCAGATCTTGGTATGAGTAGGCGAAGGACACCGGGTTACATCTAGTTTACAATAAAAATTGTTATAGAAATATTTAAAAAGACAATAAAAAAAAATTTAACTAAAGAAAAAACATACGAGTTATCTTGAACCAATATAAGGAAACTTTTACGTTCGCTGCTTAATGAATTATATTTTAACTCGGCATCTTTCAAAAGAAAAAAACAACCTTTGGCCCTTGTGCACATTAGGACTAAAAAGTTTACGGGGGCCAAAGTTTGGCATTTTCTGAAAAAATTAACTTAAAAAATTGTTAAAAAGTATTACTTGTACAATTAACTGAAAAAATAAGACATTATATTAAAAAAACCTTTTTCAACTACAAATGAAAATGTATTTTAAACCCTCCGCAAACTTTTTTATTTCCGGTCGAGAATTACGTTTTAAAGCAAAACTTAAAGGCTAAAGTCTCACCTACCACACAAAAAAAAAACCGCATGTCAAAATTCCAATCCAATCAAAAGTTATAGATTTTTGACCGCCTTCTCGTCAAATGGTCCACTGTGCACCGCAAATATAATTCTGTATGATCAGATATCAGGTCCATGTTTTTCTAAACATGACCTGATCTTTCTAACATATAACTTTCAACTTCAACAAGTTAATCAGTTTTTCAGTTATCGTGACTTTAAACACTTAGATTTTAATCATTTATATGAATATTCATCTCACATTGCTTGGAGTGACATCTATTTTATGTCTTTCGTTGATGAGCAATCATAATTTTTGAAGCACAATATTCAACACCTTTTTGATTGAACTGTACCACTGAAACACAAGAGAGCGATACATAGACAAAAACCCTGGTTTTCAAATGCTGTTAGGAATGCTATACACCAAAGGCATTTTGCATATGCCAGATGGAGGAGATTTAAAACATCTGAGCTTAAAATACAATATTCCATTGCCAGAAAAAATGTTAATAAACATATCAGCTATGCTAAAACCGATTATTATTCCAAACGATTTAGCACTGCGATCAGTTCTCAACAGACTTGGAATACTATTCGTGAAATAGTAATTGGAAATGCGAACAACAACATTGCTTGCCAAGTAGATGCAAATATGCTTAACAGAACGTTTACCAACGCACCTGTAATTAAATTCCACTTTTTATAATTTTACCTCAGACACTGTCTAAAATCAACATTTAGACAATCCAAATATTCATATTGTTTTTTTTTAAATTTTTTTTTTGAATTTAAATTTTATTAAGTTAAATTTAATAACTTCGTAAATCTAAAATATCCCTCACTTTATATTTACTTCCAATAAAGTAATCGTATCGTTAAGTACTATTGTGAATTATACTTAAATAATGAATTTATCTGCACTTAACGGCCACTACTTTTGTGAAGCTTTGTACAACCTATGAACTATAAAAAAAGGTCACTTTGTAACCAGCAGCGAAGACGGTGAGCACAAATAAAAAAAAACATCTCTTGCTTTACATGAAATATTAATAAATTTCTTTTATTTTCTAACACACATTGATGGTTTTGCCAAATTCTTTATAATTTCTGCACACCCTGAGAAATTATAAATTATTAAGTAAAAAGGTTCCCAAATGTTCGTTATTTAGGTACTCAAATCAATACAGTCCACTCTTCCCTACATACATCCAACCTAAATACTGCCTAATCCCAGAGGAACCTTTTTCAGACACCTTAAATACAGATAACGGGATCATCAGCGAACATTTCCAATTTTCTTCCGTTACTCAAAATGACGTTATTTCAATGTGCTCTTCAATAAAATCAAATGCAATGGGCAGTGATAATAAAATTTATAAGATTACTTCTATCCCTCATTTTGCCATATGATACTCATCTGTTTAATACTATTATAATGTCATGTATGTACCCGCTAAACTGGAAACATGCAAAAATTGTGCCATTACCTAAGTCAAATGGAGAATTCAGACCTATAGCCATATTGTGTTTTCTATCGAAAGTCTTGGAAAAACTGTTGTATAAACAAATGATTTCATATGTCAATACACATAATTTGCTTTACAGTACGCAATCTGGTTTTCGTCAGAGCCATAGCTGCGTTACGGCTCTTGTGGAAGTTAGTGAGAACATACGGCAAGAATTGGAAAATGGAAATATTAACTTTTTAGTGCTTCTAGATCATTTTAAGGCCTTCGATACGGTAGACTATGATATACTCCTTAGAAAACTGAAACACTTTTTTAGATTTACGGATACATCAAACTTATATCATCATATCTTTCGAACCGCACACAATCAGTATTTGTAAACGGCGTGTAGTCAGATAGATTATCCCTTACCAGGGGAGTGCCTCAGGGCTCTATTTTAGGCCCAATTTAATTTTCCTTGTTCGCGAATAATTTTCCAAAACAACTCTTCATTTGTAAGATACATTTATACGCAGATGACGTGCAACTCACTTTAAGTAGCCCAGTTCAGAATATTGCTTTAGCCATAACCCTTCTAAATGACGACTTAAACAGAATCTACCTTTGGGCTAAAGCTAACGGACTCTGTTTGAACCCACAGAAATCTTAATGCATTGTTATACGAAAAAAAAGTTTAATTCCCACCATTTCTGAAGACATTGCTTTAAATGGCCAGAAAATTGACATTGTTAATGCGGCGAAAAATCTAGGGATAACTTTCCATAGCAATTTTACATGTACTGATCATATAAATTCACTGGTTGGTCAAGCTTATGCAAAACTACGAGCTGTCTGGTCCACACGGTATTTCACCCCTTTAAGAATAAGGGCCT
Organism: Cordilura impudica; assembly: GCA_963682025.1. Taxonomy (NCBI): domain Eukaryota; kingdom Metazoa; phylum Arthropoda; class Insecta; order Diptera; family Scathophagidae; genus Cordilura; species Cordilura impudica. The sequence goes on along the minus strand of OY821518.1, from coordinate 283,106,858 downwards.
TAGTTGCCAAGACGTGTCTGATTCCTTCCCTGTTGTATGGGTGTGAGCTATTTGGAAGCTGTGATGCAGTTAGTAATAGGAAACTAAATGTCTTGTTTAATAATATTATAAGATATGTGTATGGATTGAGAAGATTTGATCATTTTTCCTCTGTTTCCAGTAATCTTTACGGGGTCTCTCTTGATAATCTGTTGAAAATTCACACTCCTACATTTTTCCATAAAATAATAAACAGATAAACACCCAAATATATATTTGACAAAATCCGTTTTTTCCCTCGCCAAGAGGCCGAAATATTGAAATTCCAAGACATCAATGTCTAGTATCTCAATGGCAGTTTTATGTACATGCCGCTCGTCTTTGGAACAATCTTCCACTAAGTCAACAACAACACAGGAATGTTAAAAGTTTCAAAACTTTTTTATTTGACTTTTTTAAATAGTATATTTTTTTTTTTATCAATATTGTTATATTATACTAAAAATTTTATGTTAATAATTAAATATTGTAAAATGTTTTCTTTGTAACGCAAAACGTTCCTGTACTTTAAATATAAGCCTCTATATTGTTATACAGGAAATGGAATTAAATAAATAAAGAAATAAATAAATAATGGGATTTGGTGAGAAAAATTATCGTGAAAAACGCATCTTTACGACTTTTATGTTTTTTTTTATATAAAATTGAATTTTAAGTAAAAAAAAAAATACAGGTGGTTACAAATTAAAACAAACTTTGCCGTATCTTACTTAGTGTTCTAGAAAAAATGATTTTATGATCTTTTTTATGTTTAATGTAGTATTAGATATTTAAAGACCCTTTGTATACCGCTTTGTTTTCGATTTTTCATAAAAAAATTAGGATTTTGGTGATGATGATCACAAAAGCCTTTTTTCTGTAGCTTGCTTAGTATTCCAGAAAAACGCAAAAAAATTTACGAACTAATTTATCTCGAAAACCATGCAAGATACAGCAATATGGGCTTTTGTAATCATCTATATTTTTCACCAAAATCCCAATTTTATACGATTTTTTTTTTTACATTTTCATTAAAAGTTCGAAATTTTGGTGAAAAATATAGATGATAACAAAGCCTTTTTTGCTGTAACTTACACAGCTTTCGCGAAAAGCTCGTTCTTATAATTTTTTAAAATTTTTCAGTGGATTTAGGCGATCAAAAATTATAGTCCTTCTTCGTTTTTGAATTTTTCATATAAAACTGAATTTTGGGTGATCACAAATTAAAACTGAAGAACGAATTTCTATGATTTGTAAATTTTTAATTTATTTTTTCAACTCAACTTATTTTAAGAATGAATTTGTTGTTAAAAAATAATTTCTTAAATAATATTGTATAGAAACTCAATTTAAGATTTTTTCACAATCTTATAATTCTAATTATGAATTTTTCTAGCAAATCTTTTTGCCCGTTGGCAACCCTTAATAATTATACTCTCATTTATAAACAAAAACCTACTTCTAACAGTTCTCTCTCAGCAAAAAACCACATGCTGACTTCAATGTAATTTGTATTTGTAATGTTTATCCATAAAATTGGCAAAAAAAAAAAAAAAAAAACAAAAATGTATGAAAAGCTACTCTCGCGCTCTCATTGTGTTTAGTTGACTAACGAGAGCAAATAAAACGGAAAATTTGACAATATAAAAAAAAACGAAACATTTTTCCAGGGGGTATTTTATCTTTAACAAATCTCGCAGAAATTTCAGTTTCATCTGAGACGTGTGGTTAAACGGTCGATAAAATCAAAAGGAAAATTAAGATAAAAACTATAAATAAAAAAATACATATTAAAGAAAATATTAAATTAAGTAAAACTGATATCAATTTAAATAAAGTAAATAATTTAAATAAATTTATAAAATTAAATATAAAGAAACTAAAAAATTTTTCTGGCCATTATTTATTTTATACAAAAAAAAAAAAAAAAAAATCATATACAATACTCGTAGAATTTAACATTAATTATTGTACTGGTATGGCAAAAAAAAAATATTAGAAAAGTCTATCCTCCTAAATAAAGTGTAAAGGCGAGCTCGTTTGTTGAAGCAAAGAAAAAAGGAAAGAATAACATTTTTATAAATCAAAATATATGTACAAAATACAGCAAAAATATGAGAAATCCTTTGAGATTGTTTTTCTAAAAATCATTTGTATTTCTGTGTGTTCAAAAAGAAATACTGGAAACGACTAAAGTTTTCCCAACACCCCTTTCTTTTCCCATAAAAAAAATATATACTAAAAAAAGGAAAAATTGTGATTTGTGTTCTAGTAAAGTTAATAATATTTGCTTTACAAAAGAAAATTTAGAGTATAGGAAACCTCGAATTTTTCTTTAGTATTTGAGATTGTTAATAGCAATTTCTTGCTATAACAAAAGGGCATTAGCGACAAACTAGCTTCCGTTTCCGGTTAAACGATACGTTTGTTAATCATTAGTTTTACGAATTGTTATTTTTGGTTGCCTTAAAACCAAAAAACAAAATAAATAAATAAATATAACAGCAACAGCCACTTCAAAAAACAACTTTAACGCATTGGATCGCTCAGCTTCTTATCAGAGAATGACACGCGTTAGGCGTATTGTGGTAAGTTTATGACAAAACTATTTATACTTATTTTATGAAATTTTACAGTCAGCGAAATAATTAAAGCATACAATTAATAGAGTTAAATAAATAAGGAAGTAACGGATTTATCAAAAAAAGAAATCGTAGGTCCTTTATTGATAGAAAATTTAAAAAAAAAAAATCAGTGTGAGTCCGATCACAGGGGTGATGTGTAAGCATCTGCACCCCTCAATTGTTTTCAGAATGTATTTAATCTATTTCAGAAAAACCAAATGTATTTCAAAAAGTATCAAATATATTTCAGAAAACATTAAATGTATTTCAGAAATTATAAAATGTATTTCAGAAAATATCAATTGAATTTCAGAAAATATCTATTTAAATTCAGAATTAAAAAGTAGTTTACCCTAAAATTATTATTGTTTCTATTAGTGATTTGGAGTCGCAGAAAATGTTTAGCAATATTTGGACTAATTTTTTATACACTGGAAAATAAACTATCAAGGGCGGCCTTTTAATCAGCTGCAATATAAACACCAGGATAGAATTTTGATTGATTTTGGAGTCATCAGTTTGAAAAAAACACGTTTATATCGTCACCTAAAATGCAAAAGGCCGTAACTAACAAAAAGTTCAAAATTGACTTTTTGTATTGTAGTTACGGCCATTTACTTAAAAACTACTATTTTATCATAAATTTGTTTTCCTAAATAAAAATCCATCTTTATTTTTCAGCTTGATTCTAAAATTTGGGTATTAAGTTTAAAGCAGTTTTTATTTTATGATGTTTTTTGTTTCTCCTGTAAAAAAATAAAAATATTAGTTACGGCCTTTTGCATTTTAGTTGATGGTTGTAGTTTTCAAGATATATTACAAACTCAGTGTAATACTTAAAATAATATATTTTTATATAGCGTTCTGACTATTTTTCTGAGACTCAATTGATATTTTCTGAAATTCAATTCATATTTTCTGAAGTAAATTTAATAATTTCTGAAATACATTTGATGTTTTCTGAAATACAGTTGATATTTTCTGAAATAAATTTGATAACTTCAGAAATACATTTTATGTTTTCTGAAATACATTTCGTTACCTTAATTTAGAAAGGACGTAACTGACAATTTTTTTGAAATAGCGTTTTTTCCATATTCGTATAGAAAAACATGAAATACATCGTTACTGAAAAAATTAGTGTGCTTTGAAAAAAATTAACGGTTTTATAAGCAATTTCAAAAAGACGTAACTGATTTAAAAAAAAAAATCAGTCTTAATGTAAATGTGCTCTTAGTAGGCATTGTATTTCTTAATAGTTGAATGTTTAGTTTGAATTCCGGAATGCTTATGGGAGAGAGAGGCAGAGTAGTTAAACGCCATGTTGCTATATTTTGTTGGTGTTTTCAGTCATAATGTAAATGTGCTCTTAGTAGGCATTGCATTTCTCAATAGTTGAATGTTTAGTTTGAATTCCGGAATGCATGAGTCAGTGTAAGTTTCATTTGTGTACAGAGCGGTCAGAAGTAAACTGTAGTGTTCGAATAAATAAAAATTATAACTAAAATGGACTGTGTGAATGAAAACTCAAATGGTGAAAACGAAAGTCCAGATGATGTTACTCGCAAGAGAAAAAAAATTGCAAACAAACTTGAATGGAAGAGTGTAGCAAATAGAAATAATCGAATGAAAGGTGTACAATATACGGGTATGGAGAACAATAATATTTCCGAAAAGCCTTGTAGAAAACTTGGCGTAGCGTGCTCATCTAAATATTGTGAAAAAAAGTGTCGCACGAAACTGTTTAAAATTTACCGAGTCCATGCGACGAGAAATTTTTGGTGCGTTTTGGGAGATGTCTTGGGACCAGAAACGATTCCAGACGATCCAACTCAATTAAATATTATTTGAGATTTGAATCAAAGCGATTACAAGTGTGCCGTACAATGTTTCTTTCGACATTGGGATTACACGAAAAAATGGTTCGAAACTGGATCGGTACCTGCGGAAAACACGGCACGCAGATAAGTCCTGAAAAATCGTCATACGAGCGTATCCAATTGAAAAAAAACACATCAACTGGAAAAAAAAATGAACTGCGACGAGCCTATCTAAAGAAATTCCTGGATGACTTGCCTAAAATGGAGTCCCATTATTGCAGGAAAAATACTAAAAGACTTTACTTTGAAGGAAATTTGTCGTCGTATCAAGAACTGTACAATCTTTACGTGTACCAATGTGAAGCTAATAACGAACATTCAAACGTGAAAATGTCATATCCCATCTTTTCAACTATTTTAAAAGAAGCAAACCTATCAATATTCAGACCTAAGAAAGATGAATGCGATGTCTGTGTGCAACATAAAGTGAAAAATTATGCGGATGAAGAATATGAAAAACATAGAAGGGAAATAGAGCTGATGCGCCTACAAAAACACAATGATATAATAAACGGTGAGGATGGATTATGTGCAACGTTTTATATGGATACCCAAGCTGTAAAATTAGTGCCTCAGTTAAATGCAAGTGCAGCGTATTTCAAAATGAAGTTACAGGTCCATAACTTCACGATATACAATGTCGTGACACATGAGTCATACAACTACGTATGGGATGAAAGTGATGGTCAGCTTGTGGCATCAGTGTTCGCAACATGCATTATAAAGCATTTGAAATGTTTCATAGCTAAATCGCCAGAAATTCATCATATAATCATCTATTCCGATGGGTGTTTCTATCAAAATAGAAATGCCATTTTATCAAATGGTTTGCTGGCTTTCTGTGTTGAAACCAACATTAATATCGAGCAAAAGTATTTAGTTAGTGGACATACCCAGATGGAGTGTGACGCTACACACTCTCTTATTGGAGGGAAAGTTGGTAAAAAGCAGCTAAATCTTTCAACTCAATTTGTGCAACTCATCCGAGAGGCAAGAAAATCTCCATCACCGCTACAGGCAATCCAACTGGATTATACTTACTTTCAAGACTTTGAAAGTATTCCTAAGAAATACTCATCCATTCGGCCAGGTGAGAACAATTTTTGGGATGAAAGTGTTTATAGTAAACACAAATCAAACTTTGACTTTTCAGGTAAAGGGGATCCTACCGTAAACATGCTGAGGGCTTTGGCATACGACCCTTCTGAAGTAATATATTTTAAGAATATGAGCTTTTGCCACAAAGAATACACACACGCCTTGTACCCACAGCTCCAGGCATATTGTATGAAAACAAGATACCAATATCCAAAAAAAAAGTGGGATAGCTTACAAGACCTAAAAAAAATGTTACCTGCAGACTGTCATGCTTTTTATGAAAATTTACCTTATAACAATTAATTAAAGTACCTTTTATATTTTTCTTTATTCAAATCTATTCATTTTACTGAAATAAATCTTAATTTTTGTTAAAACTTTATTTTTAAAATTAATTTGACTAAATGTAAACGTTTTCCAAAAGCCCTAACTAACATTTTTTTTTTCCAAACAATTAAAAATCAAAAGGCCCTATGTAACATAACATTATCAAATGTTGAAAAAATACAAAAAAAAAATTTGCACGCAATATTCGCCTCTATTTTTTTATTTAAACTGCATCAAAACTTTTTTTAAATATCTGAAATTCTGACATATATTCAGTTTTTTTCCTCCTCATGTAAAATTTTTCAGATGTCAGTTACGTCCTTTCTAAATTAAGGTAACGATTTGCTGTTTTCTGAAAATACATTTAAAATTTTCTGAAATACATTTGATGGTTTCTGAAAACATTTGATAATCTCTGAAACTCAATTGATATTTTCTGAAATTGGATTCATATTGTCTGAAGTAAATTTAATAATTTCTGAAATACATTTGATGTTTTCTGAAATACAGTTGATATTTTCTGAAATAAATTTGATAATTTCAGAAATACATTTCATGGTTTCTGAACTACATTTGATAATTTCGGAAATACATTTGATATTTTCTGAAACACATTTGATAATCTCTGAAACTCAATTGATATTTTCTGAAATTCGATTGATATTTTCTGCAATACAAATGATACACTCTGAAAATCAATTGATGCTTTCTGATATATAATTGATTATTACAGAAAATCAAGTGATGTGTTCTTAAGTTCAATTGATACTTTCTGAATGTCAATTGATGTCTTCTGAAATAAAATTGATACTTTCTGAAAAACAATTGATATTTTTTGAAAATCAATTGATGCTTTCTGATGCACAAATAATACTTTCTGAAATTCAATTGATGTTTTCTAAATTCAATTGATACTTTCTGAAAATCAATTGATGTGTTCTGCTTACTAAAAAGTTCTGTCAATAGCAAATATACACTTGAATATTTAAAATTAACGAAAGAGATTTCTGATTTTGCTCAACAGACAGCGAACTCGGCAGTTCTGCTTACTACAAAGTTCTGTCAATAGCAAATATATACTTGAATATTAAAAAAAACAACTCTGTAAGTTTTTGAACATATTAAACTCACAGCACACCTAGCGGTCAATAGGTTGAATATTTAAAATTTACGAAAAAGATTTGTGATTTTGCTAAACAGACAGCGAACTCGGCGGTTCTGCTTTCTAAATACACCAATACACTTACATATACCACACACCGAATTTCCCTTACGCTGTTTTTCTGATTGTATTGTGAAATTGGATTTTAACCCCCCCCCCCCTGAGCACATAGGTGTTTATACATCAAAAACAAAATAATAATAAAAAAAAGTATTACAACTATATTTCTGCGATATGTTATGGTCCTCTATCAGCAAAAACAGTCGAAATTTCAAATTCTATTAATAAGGTTTTTTAAATAGTTTTGTTGTTCTAAAATTTGCAATTTTTGAAGAGAATATTTCACCGATTTATTCATAACTTGAGAACAACGTAACCAATGTTGCTATAAAAAACATTAGCAAAATTTGATTTAAATTACCTCTAAGTTGTGCTAATATTTCTTTTATATACTCAACAGTTTTCGAGTTATCAGAATGAAATTATGAAAAATATATTTTTTTTTCTCAAAATTTACATACTTTTATTTTTAAAAATTCTTAACAAATTCAAAAATGCCAATAGAAAATTAAATTTTAATGTTATATCATTATGCTACATATACTGCAAATAAAACGAGCCATATGCCTTGAAAGTCTATGGGTAAATATTGACTTTATTCCTAATAAAGTGCAGGTACCTGGTTTGAAAATTGAGAATTTTCATTCAATTATATTGTTTTTATTAAATAAGTTTTGTTAAGTTAAATATAATATCCAAAAACGGTTTCGACTTTGTTTTCTCTACTGTGAAACTTAGGTTGTGATTCTCTTATAAGGAACAAAATTCAATCTCCCATTACATTTGCGTTCCATAATCCCTGATCATGTTGCTTAAGTTGTTGGTGAAATCGTTCACCATGCTCATCACTGAATCCAATAAAGGCATTGATGGGTATTGATGGCTTCTCATTGTCATTGTGTAGTAAAACTGCTTTTAGACTTTCTTTGCTACTGCCGATAAATAATCTCCGTTCACTCGCATCATATGTTTAGCCAAGTTTTTTAAGAAGTCTACACACAGAAAAAATATTAGTTGGAATTCGGTAATAAGGAAATATATTATAATTCTTGAATATTTAATAATACAATAGATTTACTTTAATAACTACTGTACATATAGTTATTAATTATTCTGAAATAAAAGTATCTGCAATAACAAAAATAGTTACGTTTATTCCGAGTTCACACAAGGCAACTTTTGTTGCGCAATTCTTGAGTTTGTAGATGTTTGCGGTGAGGGGAAAAAAAAAGGAAAAATAATTGCCGGTTCTCGGCTATTTCAAGCAATTCTCTTATTCGCTTTTTTTTGTTGAATATTTGACATTTCTTTTCATTCGGTGTTTCGCTTCTTGGTGTGAATAATTCGTAATTGTTGTTTACTTTATTAAAATGGCCTTTAAGTGGAATCGGGACTTAATTTTTTTCTTTTGAATTCATTTTTTAACAAAACCAATTAAATTAATTTATGTATGTATGTATGTATTTAATTTTATTATTATTCTTTACGACTAGAGCACAAATGTCAAATTATAAGAAAATAAAAACAAAACAAAACAGTAAAATTGACGAAGAAATTGTCGTGTGTGGACATAAAAGCAATTTCAAAAGAGAATTGCAAAAAAGTTGCGCAATAGAAATTGTCTTGTGTGACCCCCGACTTACCAATAAATCTCTTTATACATATTATTGAACTAATGTAATTGAGGCAACCTTATAAATCCAAAAATAACATGCTTGAATCCTAAATATTGGTGACTGTAACTTCCTATTATGTTATGTTAACAGATATTGTAACAAATTATTGGTTAAATTCCTACAAATTAAATTTCTATTAAGAATTATTTTGCGGTTATAAGAAGCTAATAAAATTTTTTAGTATTTGTAACCATATAAAAATATGTTTAGCCATACCGAATTTTCCAATTAAATTGTCATTTTTAAAAAAAGAAAATAAGAAAATATATAAGAAAATAAAAACTTTTAAATATTATGTGAATATTTAATTTTTCAAACCATATCAGAATGTGTATAAAAAATGGATAATAGAAGTATCTATAATTTTAATAGGCTAAGCCATTTTTTGTGACCGATGTTTTGTTCTACCGTTCTATCCCGATTTTGACCAAACGTATATTATTTGAAATGTATTTCTTTCTAGCTGTTCACCAGATTTACAGATTTTTATTTTTTTTTCTTTATTTGAAGTAAATTACATTTAAAGTTGCTACTAACATATACATAAATTGATACATATGCTATGTGTGCGTTTATTGAATTTTTTAAAGGTGTTTGTTAATAAGTTTATTTTCTTCATTTACAATAATAATAAAAAACAAAATATTGTTGGTTTGTGAATTGGCTAAGTTGAAAAATAAAGTTGCTTAGAAATTCCACTCAAATTTCGAGCGCTGGAATCTGCTAGTGTAAATTAAATACAAATCCTGAAGGTATAGTTAAGTTAATCTGACAAGAAGCTTTTGCGTAACATTTATGATTATGGTTTAGAAAAGCACGCTGCCAATCAACCGCGCACCACCATCAGTTGTGTCAAAGGTAGAGAGATATGGTCAGCACTCTGTCGACCATAAAAGTATTACGATAAATCATATTACAATAAATCAAAAAGTCTAGGATTTGATTTCAGCAACAACTCTTGACTTGGCAACGCAAACTTAAGGCATTGTAAGGCAATGCCGAGTCTATGAGATTTTGTTCCCATAATTGTGTCGATGAAAAAACTAGTTCTGGAGACGCAGGTAGCCTGGAACTGGCTTATTTAGAAGTGAGTCTCCGCAAGTTTCTATACACGAACAATAAGATTTGTTTCGTGTTGGGCGAGGCCAATAAAATGTTTCGGATTTTCATCGCGATGTATGGGAACACAATCGATGTTTCATGTATGGATCTGTTAGTTCTTTAGTAAATAGAAAATACCTTGAAAGGTGTCCATCGAAAATATATGGTACGGTTTCAATCACCCTATCCCATATTTTCTGTAATGACGAAGCAATGTCGATCAATTGACAGAGACTATGATTGGGTGCGTTACATATACATTAGAGTGGTCCTTAAAAATGAAATTGCGATTTTGGGGATAGGCGGGGTCCAGTTTATTACTTTTCAATATAAAACTAATAAATGTGAAGTATGGGGACAATCGGATAAAGAAAAGTCGTGCCGGAAATTCATTGAAAATTACAAGTGTGTTTATATGGGGAAAATATGACTTTTTTTTTTCAGATTTTACGAAAATTTCGTTCTATAGTTTAATTAAGTTATATTTTCAAAAAGCTATAAAAATTCAAAATCGAATAAAAATTCGCCAAGAACTAGCAAATGCCCCAGACCACTTTTGTGCCAAAAAAACTAGGTCATGACATTTGATGGCATTTTTTCCATTTTTTTTTTTTGAGAAATTGATTAAAGCCATAATTTTTTTTTGTCTCCATACTTATAAGTAATCAGATGTGAAGTATTGTTTTATTACCACGTTGTCATCCTATTGCGCATTGAGACCGAAAATGGGAACTTTATTTGATAAAATTTTGAAAACTTCTTTTTCAAGATTTAAAAAATTTTCTTAAACAAAATTTAAAAAAATGGATTCGGCACTTTAAGGTTTCCTTAAATACATGTTACAGATTAACTTGTGAATGTTTAAGTAAATCTTTATACCAGAATTTTTTTGACAAGGATTTCGAGAAAAATAGGATTTTTGTGAAATATTTTGTATATGTAATCTTTCTAAATTCTTTGTCAAAAATTAATCAGTTCTCTACTTTTGAATGCTATATTTTATCTTAATAGCGTAGGGTTTCGGAAAAAAAAAACAAAACCCCATTAACCCTTTTGGAATTGAGGTCACTTATGACCCCAAGCTAATAAAAGCCAATTTATTCAAAAAATTCTAAGATTTTGCAAATTCTGTTCAATTTTTAAAAGCGTTACTTAAAATATTATAACCAAATATGTATATCTTCCATTCTTATAGTTTGAGATAAATCCGAGAACGTTAACGCATAATTTGCCAAGGCCAGGCTTTGTTTTTAAGGTATTTCTAAATAAAGATTACCGAAAACGAGTTTTTCTATTAAACTCGATGAAAGCACTTTTTAGAATATAAGAAATATAATTCAGTTAATTTTTCTTTTTATTTAATCCTTCAGTGCTCCTGGAATCAAAATAATCCATTGTGATTTATCTCTGGTGCAATTGTCTGCTTATTGCTCGCGAATATAAATTTAAACAACTTTTAACAAATTTTATTATAAAATTATTTTATTTTTAAAAACTGTCTATATGTTTCCAAATAAAATAAGAACGTTTTTGAGCTATAACTCAACATTGTTAAATTAAACTTAACTTTGCACAAGAACGATGTTGTTTTTTGTATGATTCTATTATATATTTTATTTATTTATTTGATGACCTAACACAACAAGACAAAAATATTATAAATTATAGTGCTAGTGAGTAATGAGAATATAAATCATATTTATCAATAACATAAAAATAAAAGAATATAAAAATGAAATTTATAGGTAACGAATTTATAAAGAATTTAATCAAAAACGAAATAAATTAGTTGATAAATTGAATTTAACAAAGGAATTTAAGCAGCTCATTTTTAAACTTGTTAGCGTTGCTTATGATTTGATTTAAGTTCGATTAGGAAGAAGGTTTCAAAGACTAGTGGAGTAAATGAAAAACTGACGTTGTGATAATAGGCTTTTAAATCTTTTTTGGATTATATTATCTGGAGTAAAAACAGCTTTTCTTCTTCATTATTTGTCAACACGATATTAAAATCTTTTATGAATTTAACGCCTAGGCTATTAAGATAAAATATAGCATTTAATAGTAGAGAACTGGTTAATTTTATTTTAAGAACTGAATTATTTTTTGATATAAAGAATTTAGAAAGATTACATATACAGAATAAATATTTCACAAAAATCTAATTTTTCTCGAAATCCGCAACAATAAAATTCTTGTAAAAAAAAAATTGTGGCATAGGGATTTACTTAAAAATTCACACAGTTAATCTGTGACATATATTTAATAAAACCTTAAAGTGCCAGATCCATTTTTTTTAAATTTTGTTTAAGAAAATTTTTTAAAACTTGAAAAAGGAGTTTTCAAAATTTTATAAAAAAAGTTTCCCACTTTCGGTCTCAATGCTCAATAGGTTAGCAACGTGATAATAAAACAATACTTCATATCTGATTACTTATAAGTATAGAGACAAAAAAATATGGCTTTAGTCAATTTCTCAAAGTTGAAAAAAAATGCTATCAAATTTCATGACCTAGTTTTTTTTGACCCAAAGTGGTCTGGGGCATTTGCTATTTCTTGGTTTATAGGTTTTTGAAAAGATAATTTAATACTGATATCGATTCTTATAACAACTTGTCGGAAAAATTAAACTATAGAACGAAATTTTCGTAAAATTTCAAAAAAGGCATATTTTCCCCATTTAGATACACTTGAAATTTTCAATCGATTTCCGGCGCTACTTTTCTTTATGCGATTGACCCCAAACTTCGCATTTATTAGTTTTATATTGAAAGGTAACAAAGTGGACGACTCCTATTCGTAAAATCGCAATATGAAAAATGTCCATATAACGTAGGACCACTCTAATATACATATGTGATAATTATACTCTATACCACTATGTGGTCAAAAATATTTAATCTATTATACCGATCGACTCAGAATCACTTTTGAGCCTGTTAGCGATGTCCGTCTGTCCGTCCGTCTGTGTGTCCTTGTAAACTTTGTAATCAAACTACAGGTCGCAAATATGAACATATTTGGATGAAATTTAGTTTGGATGAAAATAAGCTTCTATCGGCTATAGGATGAACCCTATTGAAATTGGTGAAAATTAGTTTATGTTCAGATCTACTCCCCACACAAATGACTCTTATGAGATCGAGTTAAATTGCTCATAATATCCAAACTATCATATAGATCTCGGTCAAATTGGGTTTGTGTATGTTTATTACATTTATTAATCAGTGGTGCAAAAATATACCCTACAGGACAATTCTTAATCATAGCCCCCATATAGAGCTGATTCCCGATCTTCACTTAAATCTATCAAAAACCAAAAATATTGCACAGATTTTTCTCAAATTTGGTTTGTATAGTTCTTAGTCCCCATACATACAGTCAGTCAATAAAGTTTGTATGTAAACTGTAAATCAAAATTCAATTCAAAATTACCTTGCCGGCTTTATTTTTCAGTTTTGTTGTTTATTATGTTTGCTTCCAACATCTAGTTAGACTAACCAGCTTTTGAAGCACCGTTTGATTTGCAAGCAATTGTTTTTCTGATTGATGTAAAAATATGGTCAATAAAGTTTGTATGCAAATCAGTTAATTCCGGTCTTTGCGTGTAAGGTGACAAAGTGAACTTCGAAACAATTGTCTTATATTTTGATTGGATTAGGATTTTTAAAAGTTTTGGTTGTATATTTGGAAAAAATACATTAAAAACATACATCAAATAGCACCAATATCACCGCGGGACAAAGAATTGTCTGCGGATCTCAGAGAAGTGATAATAAAACTCTACCTGGGGCACCAAACTCAATGACAAATAGCCGAATCGGTTGGAAAAAGTCATGCAACTGTCCAAAAAAATGATAGAAAGGTACAGAATGCAAGGAAATAATAGTGACAAGCCAAGATCTGGTCGGCCTACCACATTCACACCCAGTGAGAAACGAATTATTTTGCGCAATATGCAAAAAAATCAGAAAATTTCTGCAGCAAAATTACAGATGGAAATTGAAAATGAATTGGGAAAAGTTTGTATTAAAGCAACAATTCGCAACGTATTCTATTCGGCTGAATATCATAACCGTCAGATTTGAAAAAAGCCGTTTGTAAGCCCAATGACCCGAAAAAAGAGACTCTTATTCGCGAAAAAAAAAATGGTGCAGCAACCCCAAGCTTTTGGAACACCATTATTTTTTCGGACGAAAGCAAATTCGGATCAGATGGACTAGCCAAGGTATGGCAAATACCCATTTTTGAGCTTAAGCCACATAACATGATGGCCACAGTCAAACACGGTGGTGGTGTATGACTGCCTCTGGAGTGGGTAAATTTGTTTTTATAGATGGTATAATGGATCGGTTTGTCTATTTAAATATTTTAAAAAATAACTTGCATATAAGTGGTGCTAAACTTGGGATTGCCGAGTCACATATATTCCAGCAAGACAACGATCCAAGCACACCTCGCTTATTGTCAAAGAGTGGTTCCTCTATAAAGTAAAAAACAACTTAAAACCCCACCCCAGTCGCCCGATATTAATCCCGTTGAGCATTTGTGGGTCCACCTGGAGCGCCAAATCGGAAAACACGACATAAGAGGCAAAGAAGACTTGAAAAAAGGCCCTTTTAGAAGAGTGGGAGAAAATACCATCGAGCGTCACCACGAACCTGGTGTTGTCATAGATGTAAAACCATCTAAAAGCAGTCATAACAATAAAGGCTTTCCAACTAAGCATTGGACATTGGAAAACTAACTGTTTAACCTAAGAAAAAATTAATTACCTTTTCTTGACTTAGATTTGCATACATACTTTTTTGACATATTTTTGAGGATATTTTCGCTTAAGTTGTTGTTATTTGAAGACGTTAAATTTCTCTTAGTTTTTTTTTTCTTCCGAAATAAAGTTTCCAATATTTTCTTCTAAAAAATTAGATTTTATTTCATCGTTGTACAGTGAATACATATTTTTTGATGTTAAAAAGATAAGCTACTAGCTTGTATACAAACTTAATTGACTGACTGTATATGGCATCCGATATGAACTTTTTCATATCCGAAGGCAATGAAAAAATTATTTTTTCATATATTTTTTGAAAAAAAAGTGCAGGAAATAAAGATTTTTAGATACATTATGGCCAAATATGGTTAAGCGGTATTACCAAGTCTGAATTAGCTGTTGAACAAAAACTGATGACATCATTTTTTGAGGGGCCAACTGATTTTCAGAGTCTTTTTAGGCCCATAAAAAATGGTTACCTATTTCGCCAAACTGAGAATAGGGTTTAACTACCCTTTGGTAGTAGAATCGAAACCATACTGCCAATTTATAAAACTGTTGCACAGTTTTGGACAGTGTTATGAGTCTCTTTGTCCAAAAAGTAGAAATTTTAAGGGCAGATGTTTAGATCAATACAATATAGTTTCATATTAACTGTTATATTTAAAAGGCACTCAAAAACTCAAAAAGAAAAAAATGAAAAGCGCTAATCTAGCGATTTTTTAAAAGGCGCTAAATGGAAAAAATACGCATTTTGGGTAGGCGCTTAAAAAGAAGAACGAAAAGCGCTAATTTAAAGCTGGAAAAAAATATTTTTTTTTTGCAGTTTAAAGACGCTAAATCTAGCGCGAAAAGTGCTAATTGTCATCGATGGTACGGTGTTAGGAGTCTGTATGGGCTTATAGGGCAAGGAGAAATGATTTTTTTCTTTTGTTTTCGTTTAAAAAACTTATGCCCGTTTTCTCAATAGGCGATTATCTTCTATCCTAACGAGAAACTGCCGATTAAAGAAATTTGGTTTTCTCAGTGTCTGGTTTGCTTCTATTTTGTCGCAAAGCTAACCGGCACTCATCTGCCAGTTATTTATTTATCGTACAGATAAATTATTTTCCCAACTTTCATATCAATTTTGAGAGGCATTGCCAACTGAATATAATTCTCCCAACTTTTATACGTATTTTGGGAGGCATTGCCAACTGAAAATAATGTTTTTGTCGGTACATTGAGAAAACAAAAACAGTTTATTGGTCCAATAAATTTATGTCCTGGTTAAGTAACAGGCAGTTTGACGATACATTGAGAAAACCGGCATTAGTATATTAAAAAATATATTTATTTAAGAAATTATTTTCTACTTTTTGGTCTTGCGTGTGTGAAATTTTGACAGAGCCAAGTGACAAATTTCATCTTTATTATGCCCTATACACTATGTAGTCAGGGTATAATGACTTTCTGCTGATATTTGTGACTATCAAAAATATTTGGCCTACCGATTGTTATACCAATTCACTCAGAATCACTTCATGAGTCCGTCCATCTGGCCGTCTGTGTGTCCATGTAAACCTTGTAATCAAACTACAGATCGCAAATATGAATATAGAATTTGCTGAAATTTAGTATTATAATAATCTGCTATCGGCCATAGGATGAACCCTATTGAAATTGGTGAAAATCGGTTCATGTTTACATCTACTCCCATACAAATGACACTTATAAAATCGACTTTAATTGTCATAATATCCAAACTATCATATAGATTTCGGCCAAATTGGGTTTGTGTATATTTATTACATCCGTTTATCAGTAGTCCAAAAATAAACCCTATAGGACAATTATTATTCATAGCCCTACCTTCTCTTGTGAAGTATTGGCGTTGTTGATAGATTATTTGATCACCCTTATATCCTTAACCCTTTCATGCCCGAATTAACTGGTGCGTGATTAAACATTTTTAAAGTTTATGTAGTGGTTAGTTTAGACCTTAATATGAATTTGATATTGTTGCCTATAGGCAACATTGTGTTTGGAAAATGACTGACCGCCACCTAAAACTATATTTAATTTTTTTCTTCTAATTTTCTTACCTTTAAACAATATTTTTAAGCATTTAAATTTAAACTTTTAAATATCTTCACTACTTTTTTTTTTGATTATTTGTTAACTCACGTTTTCGGAAAAAAAAAATTTACATGTGCAATCAAATAAGATTAGCTCCCAAATGATCTCTGTCAATACTTAAAATAAAATACTTGCAATTTGCATAATATATCAAGCTACTCTAAGAAAGAAACCGTAGGAGAAAAAATACAAAATTACGGGACTTATAATCTAAAATATACAATGTTGCCTATTGGCAACATCGGGCATTAAAGGGTTAATAAAGTCCCAAGTTTGCTCAGATATCCACGGTTTAACGTTTTTGATTTGGTTACCAAGACAGTTTTTAGCGGACTCGAGGAAAGCATTGCTAACTTCTTTCCAATACGCGTCGGGATTTGAACCATTATTTAGCATATTTGCTGTTTTTGTTCTGAGAGAGTTCGAGAAATGGAGTAGTGTTTTTCTATTTTAACGTCTCCCAGTGTTAAATTTGACTTGTCTTTTCGGTCTGCTCGTTATATTGGTGCTTGCCTTAAGTTGAATTTCTCCCACTATAAGATAATGGTCGATGCCAATATCGGCTCCCCTTCTATTGCGTACATCGAGCAATAAGTGCATCCACATTTTGCTTATTGGAATATGACCTATTTGGGTTTCTGTAACTTTGTCGTTCGATACCCATGTTATTTTATTTAGTTTCATAAGTGGAAATAGGGTGCCAACAATAACCAAGTTGTAGTTAGCTCATGTTTCGAAAAAGACTTCGCCATTTTCAGTCATTCGGCCAATACCGTGCTTTCCAGTTACAGCCTCCGATCTGAGAATTGAAGTCACCCATCAAGATTTTTATGTCACCTTCATTGAATGAGACCATTACAGAGTTAAGCCTGTTATAGAACTCATCTTTAATTAATTTATCCGAAGCATCCGTCGGGGCATAGAATTATATGCAAGTGAAATTTCTCGCTTTTGTCTTTAACTTCAGTACAATAATTCTATCGCCATGAGGTTGCCACTCCATGATACCCTTCTTTGCTTCTTTATACAAAAGAAAACTCACGCCTATGGATCTTGTTTCATCTGAGGGTTTCCCTGAATATATAAACGTTGAGCCACCAGGTGTTTGATGTTCTTCACACTCAGGCCATCTGACTTCACTAAGGCCACGAAAGAGCAGGTTGTATCTCCCCATTTTGCGTTCAGCTTGAGCTAATTTAGTAGATTCCGATAGAGTAAGAACGTTCCATGTTCCGAATCGTTTCCGTGTTTTCATGTCATAAGTTCTTCATCTTTTGTTTCGGTTTCATTAATAAAGAAAAACGATTGTAGTCATTGTTAAACCCTCATTATAAAAATTATTTTTAGCAAAGTCTACTTTCGTTTTTTTACTCTCTTTCTTCTAAAGAGCACGTAAGCGAACTCACAATCACTGAAATTTGTATTTATTTTTATTTTAAGCACCTTAAACCAGATCTCACAATCGATACAGCTAGGTCTGAAAGGGATAATACACTTATTTCATAAATAGAACAGCAGCAAACACACACATATTAAAAAATTTTATTTTTGTATGGAAATTGCGATTTTTATCAATTCAGTTTTCTCAGTAAATTGTGGACAAAATCAGAAGGTATCCACAGATTACAATGAAATGAACCTCATTTCATTCGAAATATGTTTAGCTAAATGTTTTTAGATCAAAACTTTTTTACCCCATTTTTAATTTTTATGAATTTTTGAAGAACAAAGATTTTTTTTAAATTATTCTTTTTCACTAATCTTCTCTGAAACTACTGGGCAAATTTAAACTAATGTAAGCTTAACGGTAATATTGCTGACGAGTTTTGGATTTTTTTTTTTTAAACTGAATAGTGGAAGTGCCTTAAATATTTACATAATGGTATATAGCGAAAAATCGAGCTAATAGAAAAAACCAAGTACAGATTTGGAATCAGCGTTCCAAATAACTTTAAAGACAACATTCAGTGTGTAATCAACAAAAAGCTTGTCCCTTGTGTTAGCCTAAGGAACCTTGTATTATTGTAAAATTCGACAGCTAAGGTTGTGTAGTATATGGGTTTAATATTTAGTACTTGTAGTTCTTTTGCTAGGCTCTTGATTGTGTTATTGTTGTTGTTTGCGCTGTTATTTACATTGTTATTACAGATGTTGTTGCTGTTGATATTGTTGTTTAGATAGTAACGTTGATTTTTCTTAAGAATTTTGAGTAAGCGGTCCTGAGTCTTATTTAGAAGTCCGCAGTATGTTGCACTTCCCCATGCTCTGATATAGGGTAATATGCCTGCCATAGTACACTGTAAGTTGCACAGTTGCTTAGGTGATACAATATAAAAGCGGATTTACGAAGTTTCTTTTGAAGGCTATCAACATGTATATTCCATTTACATTTGTTATCAACATAAACCCCTAGGTATTGGTGGGATATCACAAGCTCAATGTGGGTGGCACAAGCGTCATTGTTGTTATTGATATTATGTACACAGTCGATGTCGTTACAGTTTATTTTGATATTAATACCAAAAAGGAGAGGTGGCTTTATGCGTATGTTAAGAAGATGCACTTTTACCCTTATTGGCCGTCTTTTTCCTTAAAATTTCGAAAAAATTAATCCTGTGCCAATGTTTGTTTCTCGGATGGAATCCACACACCAAATTCCATACTACTAGATTCATTTGTTATCATTTTGGCCATTTAACCCCCCTAAGTTTACGAATTTCTAAAAATCCTTTCTTAGTGGATCTTTACGCCAACAGGGCAATCCAAATTCCAAGTTTTGGGCTGGACGCAACTCTTTTACATAATATGGTCACAATCGATAACCGCCTAAGTCGACTAGTGAACGATTTGTGTTATGTTTGCTATAATATTCTACTAACAAAACTTTATATTTAAGTGGAAAACCCATTTATCTTACAATGTTCTTTAATAAAATTATTAATAAAAACACACTGACATAAGTCGTAATGAAGCCCCATTACATTTAAATAAAAAGTTATCTTTTTCGAAAGCGTGATTTTCGAAATAGGCGGTTAATGCTTCTGATCACAGATATATAGATTTAAAACTTTAACTACACAACTCTTAAATTATTTTCTATGAGCTCATGGCCATGTGGAAGCTCTCTCTTTCTATCTGCCTTTAATACTAATACTTTTTTTGTTGTAATTTTTATTCCCAAATTTTACAACATCATAATATTTTTTCAATAATTTAAAATTTTTTCCCCTAAAAATGATATTTTATTAAATAAAACATCATATTTTGAAATATTTTAGCAAATCCGGCCATTTAGGTTATGATGATGATAACTTAGAATAACGTAACAAAAATTTCA
The DNA here is from genome assembly GCA_963682025.1 of Cordilura impudica. Taxonomy (NCBI): domain Eukaryota; kingdom Metazoa; phylum Arthropoda; class Insecta; order Diptera; family Scathophagidae; genus Cordilura; species Cordilura impudica. The sequence goes on along the minus strand of OY821518.1, from coordinate 283,086,686 downwards.
TAACATTTAGTTTACTACTTTTAGAAGTTCGTAAGACAACATAATATTAATTAGGTTTATTTTCATGATCATTATTTTATATGAAGAATATTATTAATATTAATAAAAAATTCATTTGATATTTCAATTATAATAAAACTTTATGAAGCAAGTAAAAGCAATTAAATTTAAAAAGACATTCACTGACATTATGTCTGTCATTAGCCATAAAATGATTTATAAACTAATTAAAATTTAATATCTTCTATGCTCTTGTATGTTGTTAATTATTTCGCTGACTGTTACTAAAATCTACATATTTATGTTTATATATTTATGATATGTTTTGCATTTTCCAAACATAAACTTAACACGCCAAATGTCAAATAAACCCTAATACACAAATATAATTAACATTTCGATATAACAAACAATATATTATTTAACATTAAAACTGTATATATGTATATATATATATTTTTTTTTTCATAAAACATAAACATTACAATAATAAATAAACAAATTTATATTCATGTAAATATCATTTAGTTATTGTAGCGTTTGCTTTATGCCATTTGTAGATATTGTTTTGTTTCTGTATTTTATGATTGTATGTAAACCAAAAACATGAATACAGGCAGAGCCTAAGAGAAGTGATTTTATTTCTTTTTTTTTGTTTTGATAATACAATAATTTCAGAATTAGAATATTTTTTACACAATTAATTTCATTAACACAAATCTAAATGTACAAAAAGAATTATTTATTTAAAAATGTTTTTAAACTATTTTACTTCAAAAACTGTTAATAAAAATAATTTTCCCTAAAATAACTTTTTCTTGCATGAGTTCAAAATATTTGCCACACTCAAAACAAAATTTTATTATAAAATAGATTTTATATTATTTTACTATCTACCCACTTTTTCCACGTTGTTTTAATGCGAATTAATTTTAAAAATAAATATATTTTTGAACCAAAATTTAATTTAATTTAAAAAATACTTCTTCACCGAAACCAGTCAAAATAACAGTAATTTAAAAAATCTGCAAAAAAAATTTTTATTCTACGATATTATTGATATTTATATCAAAGAATTTCCAAAAAAAGTGAAGAAGACTGCATTGAACTAATTACACGGTGATACCAAAAATAAAAAATTGCAATAACTTGTAAAATGACCTAGTGTAGGTTGTAGGTCTAGTTGAGTGTAGAACATAACCGGTTTTAAAAGTTCCAATATACCCTCAAATTTCCGAGATATCGGGAAAAGTGTATTTTTTGGGACTGGCGCACTTAAACATTTGTAACTCAGTCATTTTTTAACCGATTTCAAATAAACGGTATTAATAAGAAACGAACGTGGTCTTTCCAAATATATGTACTTTCACTGTCCTATTAAGATAAATATGTAGAGATTTTTTGAATAATATCTAAATTTTTCAGTTTTTTATTAAACTTTTTCAATTTTTACGAGAGTTTTTTTCGAATCTTCTTTTAAAAGAACAATAGTCTTAAATTCAGTGTCCTTCTGAGTGAAACAAGCATTCATTTGCTTAAATCGCTTAAAAATTGACAAAGTTATAGTACTTTTTGTAAACACGAGAGATTAGAGTTCCTTAAACTATTTTTTTTAAATTTTTGTTAAAGAATCGCAATTAAAATTGGCTTTTGTTTTGTTATTTATGTTTCAATTAACAAAGTAGTCAAACTTTACCTGTTTAATAAGGAACTTAGTCAATTACATTTCTTGCTTTAGGACTTATTATAAAACTGTACTAAAAAAAGCTAGTCTGATACAAACAAGACATAAGTGCGAAGGAGAAAGAAACAAAATCCATTCTGCATAGTGTAGTACTCGACTACAGTAAAACCGATATAAATTTTCCCTACTCCTACAATGTGTAATAAGCGTAATCAATTTTGTTACATTTACGGCTTATTCGTTCACAAGAAACCTCGATTATAATTGATCAAAAATAAAGCAATGGTTTTAGCTTTCAATCTATACTTTGATCGCTTTTACGTTAGAAGTGTTTAGTATGAACCCGAATATATTAGTTAAAAGCGCTCCTCGGCACTCAAAAAATGGATGTGAAGAAAATGCGATAGAAAACTGTTTCCATTCTCGGTCCCAATGGTTTGGTATCGTCAATTTTTCCATAAGCGAGAGATATGCTACTTCTGCCAAACAAATGTTGTTGGCCATCGGTACAAAACCCGTGATCGCATACAATATGCTAATGTTTCAACAGTATGTAAGCCAGTTCTAAGAGAAATTGAAGATAAGGAAGTTCAAACTACAGAACTGCAAATTTCATCTACACCTATTAATATAATATTTGGTAGAATGGAAAATGACAATACATTTTTACCATTGGGAACATTATCGTCGGAACGTCATTTGATAACAAACGAAGATTACCGTGATCTTGTGCGTGATTTGGGACTATCGTGGAGACAAACCGAAACTTTGGGTTCCCGATTAAAACAATGGAATGTAGTCGAAAGCAACTTCGAAGCTACATTTGGAAGAAAAACTATGCTATTAACGTCGTTAGAAAAATTTTTTAAAGTTGATGATATAAACAACAAGCTCGTATATTGCACGGATGTGGATGAGTTATTTGTTTTTCTCAGTCACGAACATCAATCACAAGATTGGCGGTTATTCTTAGATAGTTCATGTAAAAGTAAGTATTCTATCGATCATATCTGTAACTTAAAAATTTATAATTCATGAATTTGTAATGTCCTTTTACATAACGAGAATCAGTTGCCATCAGTTCCTATAGCACATGCTACTGATATGAAAGAAACATATGCCACATTGGGGAAGATTCTAAGTTTAATTAATTATGAGAAATTCCATTGGCAAATTGTCTCTGACTTAAAAGTATTGACAATTATTTTTGGAATGCAAGGAGATTTCACGTAATTTCCCTGTTATCTTTGTGAATGGAATAGTCGTGCAAAAGACCATTAAAAATGCAAAGACTGGCCGCCAAGAAAATCATTTCAACTAGGCGAAAAAATGTTATTAACATCCCACTTATCCAAGCCGAGAAGATTATTTTGCCGTCGTTGCATTTAAAGCTAGGCTATATGAAGCAATTTGTTAAATAATTAAACAAAGACAGCTAGGCTTTTTCACACTTAAAATCTGTATTTACAAAACTAAGTGACGCCAAAATAAAAGAAGATATGTATAAGATATTTTGAGACGTAGAGTAGTTACATCCAATTGTTTTATGTGTTGATTTGCAGATATTTTTGTTGGACCACAAATCCGAAAAATGTTTTTAGATGAAGACTTTCCTATCAAATTAAACGAAGTTGAAAAAGGGCGTAGATGAGTTTCATATCTATATGTACACATTTTTAGGGGGTAACAAAAGAAGTGCTGACTACACTGATGTTGTTAGTGTATTTCTAGAGGCGTATGGAGAAATGGGTTGCGGAATGTCAATACAAATACATTTTTTGCATTCTCACTTGGAATTCTTCCCAGTAAATCTGGGCCAATTTAGTGACGAGCAGGGCGAACGCTTCCACCAAGAGCTTCAACAATGGAAAAGCGGTTCGAAGGAAAAAGTCAAATCAGAATGCTAGCGAATTACTGCTGGTCGCTAAAGCGCGAAATCGATGATTTGTCTTACAAACGTGCTGGATTAAGTCAACATTTTTAAAAAAGAAAAATAATAAAAACAACTTTAAATTATTTCTCTTTTTTTTATCATATAATCGAAATCGGTTTTTCATTGTTTACAAAAAGTACTATAACTTTGTCAATTTTTAAGCGAATTAAGCAAATGAAAGCTTGTTTCACTCAGAAGGACACTGACTTTAAGATTATTGTTATTTTAAAAGACGATTCGAAAAAAACTCTCGTAGAAGTTGAAAAAGTATAAAAAAAAACTGAAAAATTTAGATATTATTCAAAAAATCTCTACATATTTATCTTAACAGGGTAGTGAAAGTATATATATTTGGAAATACCACATTCGTTTCTTATTAATATCGTTTAAGAATTTGAAATCGGTTAAAAAATGACTGAGTTACAAATGTCTAAGTGCGCCAATCCCAAAAAATACATTTTTCCCGATATCTCGGAAATTTGAGGGTATATTGGAAATTTTAAAACCGGTTATGTACTACACTCAGCTAGACCTACAACCTACACTATGTCATTTCACAAGTTATTTTTCAGTGTAGCACCGTGTTATTAATTTAACTGATTTAATATATAGTTAACTAACTCTGGAACGGCGTATGATTAATATTAAATTTAATAAAAGTAGCACTCATACTTCTAAGTATTGATATAATAACACATACATTTTATATCAAACAAATTACCTTTTCTTAAATAATAAAGAACTGCAAATGTTGAACTATACAACATGCGACATGTGTCACATCATGCAAGTGTTAATTCATGCTATGCCGCTCATACATGTTTGACAATATAGACACTGTCGAATAAATTCAAATAAAAACTATGCATATTTTTTGCAGTGATTTTGCACACATGAACATGGAAAATTAATATGTCAACACCTGCGACACATGCGAAATTTCTTTACTGTCCGTCTGTGTGTCCATGTAAATCTTATAACCAAACTACAGGTCGCAGATATGAATATATTTTAGTGAAATTTGGTATATAAGCTTTTGTCGGCCATAGGATGAACGCTATCGAAACTGGTGAAATTCGGTCTATGTTCAGACGTGGTCCCCATCCAAACGACTCCTATGAAATCGACTTAAATTGCCATAAGATCAAAATTATCATATAGATCTCGGTCAAATTGGGTTTGTGTGTGTTTATGACATCCATTTATCAGTTTTCCAAAAATAAAACCCATATGGCAATTCTTTGTCATAGCCTCTATATAAAGCAGCTTCACTTAAATCTATCAATATACAAAAATGTTGCACAGTTTTTTTTTCTCAAATTTGGTTTGTACATATTTTTTCAAAATATATGTGACTTTATGAATTCAAATGATGAATAAAGCAGAAAAATAACCGTAAAAATTAAAAACTGAATAAAATTTATTTTTAATTGTCATTAGTTAGATTTAAAAATGCTTTGTTTGTTTTATATGGAATATAAAAATAAAGTTTAATTTCAAAATAAAAGTTTTTTTCAATTCGAAAATTTTTTAATCAATTATTTATTTGATTTGATTTAGGATCTTTATTTAAAAAATAATAAAGAATAATCAATATTTTCATACGAGGCTGCGAAAAACATGCTGCAGAAAAAACATTAAAAGACATGGTATTGACCACAACAACGTAGAACAGCTTAGCCAAGTTGCAATAACATGCTAAGGCAGTATGTTTGAGTTGGCATGACATGGCATAACACCTTGTTTGAGTTGACATGACATAGCAATACATGAAATTTTTGAGAGTGACATTTTTGCAGAAAATGTTGAATTGTGCAGTACTTTATTAAATAAATACTTCTTAAGAAAGTACTCATTCATAAAAAAGTAAATTAAAAAAACACTTGCCTTAAAAATCAGCTTTTTTAAAAAAGGTATGTTTTCTTAAAAAAGTATATTTGCTTACAAATGTCCTTTTTTAAAATAGTACCTTTTATCAAACACTATTTTTTTTTCTGTAACTACCTTTTCTTCATAAGTAATTTTTTTCAAAAGTACGTTTTTTCAAAAAGTACATTTTTAAAAAAGATAGCTTTTTTTAAAAAAGGCACCTTTTTTCAGAAAGTATTTTTTGTGTAACTACCGTTTCTTCAATAAGCAATTTTTTTCAAAAGTACATTTTTCATAAAGTACCTTTTTTCAAAAAGTACCTTCTTTCAAAAAGTACCTTTTTTTAAAAAGTACCTTTTTTTCAAAAACTACCATTATTTTAACTGGTTCTATTTCGTGAAAAAGTACTTTTTTAGGTACCTTTTCTGCAAAATGAACCTTTTGTTAAAATAGTACCTTTTCGTAAAAACGTATTTTTTAAAGTAATTTTTCTTCAAAAAGTAAATTTTCTTTGACAAATACTTTAACTATCGTTTCTTCAATAAGCAATTTTTTTCAAAAGTACATTTTTCAAAAAGTACCTTTTTTCAAAAAGTACCTTCATTCAAAAAGTACCTTTTTTTAAAAAGTACCTTTTTTTCAAAAACTACCATTATTTTAACTGGTTCTATTTCGTTAAAAAGTACTTTTTTATGTACCTTTTTCTGCAAAATGAATCTTTTGTTAAAATAGTACCTTTTCGTAAAAAGGTATTTTTTAAAGTAATTTTTCTTAAAAAAATAAATTTTCTTCGACAAATACCTTTACTTTAAAAATCAAATTTTTGAAAAAAGTACCTTCTTTACATGAGTACCTTTGTTTAAAATGAATCTTTCCTTTAAAAGGTGCCTTATCTCTTTAAAGTACCTTTTATTTATAAAGTAAATTTTTTAAAGTACACTTTCTTAGAAAAGAATATTTTCTTTAAAAAGTATATTCTCTTCAAAAATTGCCTTTTCTTAAAAAAGTACGTTTTCTTTATTTAAATAGTAGATTTTCTACAAAAAATACATTTTCATTAAAAGTACGTTTTCTTTAAAAAGTGAGTTTTCTTTAAAAAAAAAGTACCTTTACTTAAAATATTTTGTCTTCAAAAAGTACTTTTTTCAAAAAGTAGCATTACTTTAACTAGCTCTATTTCGTTGAAAAGTACTTTTAAGGTACTTTTTCTGTAGAAAGTACCTTTTGTTACAATAGTATATTTCTTAAACAAGTTCTCTTAAAAAAGCACTCTTTCATAAAAAAGTATATATAAAAAAAAACTCACTTTAAAAAGAATTTTATTAAAAAAAATTATGTTTCCTTATCTTACCTTAAAAAAGTTTATTTTCTTAAAAAAAGTAATTTTTTAAAAAGTACCTATTATCAAAAAGTACTTCTTCTGAAAAGAGTAAATTTTCTTCAGAAAGTTCCTTCAAAAAGTGAATTTTATTCAGAAATTTCCTTCAAAAAGTAAATTTTATTCAGAAAGTACCTTTTCTTAAAAAAGTATCTTTTTTATAAAGTACCATTATTTCAACTATTTCGTTGAAAAGTACTTCTTTAAGTATCTTTTCTGTAAAAAGTAACTTCTATTAAATTAGTACCTTTTTACAAAAAGATAATTTTTTTTAAAATATATTTTCTTTCAAAAGTAAATTTTCTTTAACAAGAATATTTTCTCTAAAAATTACATTTTATTTTGAAAAAAGTACCTTTTCTAAAATAAGTACTCCTTTTTAAAGCATTTTTCCTTTAAAAAGTACCTATTCTTTATGAAGTAAATTTTGTTTAAAAGTACAATTTCTTAGAAAATCAAATTTTTTTAAAAAGTATCTTCTCTTCAAAAATTGCCTTTTTTAAAAAAGTGCGTTACTTTATTTAAATAGTAGATTTTCTATAAAAAGTACATTTTCATTAAAAATTACGTTTTCTTTCAAAGGTGAATTTTCTTTAAAAAAATATGCTAATTTCTTAAAAATGTGCTTTTTCCTAAAAAGTATCAGTCAAACAGTACTTTCTAAAAAAAATACCTTTTTTTTAAAAGCAAATTTTCTTCAAAAAATACATTATCTTAAAAATAGCTTTTCTTTCAAAATTAGCTTTTCCCCAAAAAGTGCCTTTTTTTAAAAAAGTACCTTTTTAAAAAGAAATAACCTTTAATTAAAAAATTAATTTTTCTTAAAAAATCGCCTTGTCTTTTAAAAGTGCATTTCCTTTAACAAGTATATTCTCTTTAAATATTACTTTTTTAAGTACCTTTTTTTAAAGCGCTTTTTAAAATAAAGTAACTTTCTTAAAAAAGAAACTTTTCTCAAAAATTAAAATTTCTTTAAAAAGTAAATATGTTTTAAAAAGGACAGTTTCTTTAAAAAGTAGTCTTACTACAAAAATTGTATTTTCTTCAAAAGGTTTATTTCCTTAAAAATGTATGTTTTCTTAAAAAGTACTTTTGCACAAAAAAGTACTGTTCATTAAAAAAAGTACATTTCCCTAAAAAATTACTTTTTCTTAATAAGTGTCTTTTCTTAAGCAACTACATTTTCTTCAAAAAGTACCTTTTCCTTCTAAAGTGCGTTTTCTTTAAAAAGTACATTTTCTTTGAAAATTACATTTTCTTTAAAAAGTACATTTTCTTTAAAAAGAAAGTAGCTTTTCATTAAAAAATACCCTTTCTCTAAAAATTACCTTTTCATAAAAAGTATGTGATCTTAAAAAGTATATTTTCTTAAAAAGATACATTTTCTTTAAAAATTATATTTAAAAAAAAGGACGTTTTATTTAAAAACATAAGGTTCATTTATAAAGTATCTTTTATTTAAAAAGTACATTTAATTTAAAAAATACATTTTCGTAATAAAATTAATTTTCGTAAAAAAATACATTGTATTAAAAATTAACTTTTCAAAAAAATAAATACTTTTGCTTCAAAAAGTAAATTTTCTTAAAGAGTAAATTTTCTTAAAGTACATTTTTCTTAAAAGTATATTTTCCCTAAATAGAAAATTTTCTTAAAAAGTAACTTTTTCCTAAAAAGTAACTTTTCCTTTTCTTAAATACTTACCCTTTCTTAAAAATGTACCTTTGGTTCAAAATTTACCTCTTCTTTAAAAAGTACCTTTTCCCCCAAAAAAAAGGAAAAGATCCTTTTACTTAAATAAGTACTTTTTCTTTCAAAAGTACCTTTTCTTAAAAAGTATGTTTTCTCAAAAGGTTTATTTTCATTAAAAGGTACTATTTCTTTAAAAAGTACCTTTTCTTAAAAAAGTATACATTTTGTTAAAAATGCACCTTATTAAAAAAGTACTTTTTCTTAAAAAGGTACCTTTTCTTAAAGTAGTCTGTTTTCCTCAAACTGTACCTTGTCTTAAAGTAGTCTCTTTTCCTAAAAATTTACTTTTTCTTAAAAAAGTACCTTTTGTTATAAACGGTCTAATAATTACATATAAAATTTATTAAAATTATAAACATCAGCACAATATTCTGGTATTGGGAAAACTGAGTTGTGAAACTGAGTTTTAAATGTATTAAAAAAAGGATGATAAACTTAAAAATTATGTTTGTAGAATCTATAATATTAATAGGCTATATGATTTCTTGTTACCGATGTTTTGTTCCACCGTTTTATCCCGATTTTGACCAAACGTACATTATTTGAAAGGTTTTTTTTAGCTGTTCACCAGATTTACATATTTTTAAATTTTTTCCTTTGTTTTGAGTAAATTGCATTTAAAATTGCTACTAACACATACATAAAAGTATACATATGCTATGTGTGTGTTTATTAAATTTGTTAATGTGTTTGCTAATAATAGTGTTGGTGTGTGAATGGGCTAAGTCGAAAAATAGAGTTGCCTAGAAATTGCACTCGAATTTCGAGCGCTGGAATCTCTGATTAAAAATATGTGACTCGTAATTTATAATGACATGTATTTAGAGGTTTTATTAAATGCAAAAGAGTAGGATTTAGTGGTATAGACGGGCACGTTTTATTAATATTAAAAAAAATACAATAGAATTTTCTTCAAAGTTTCTTAGCAATATCGTTATTGTTTTAAATATTACATGCTTAATCTGTTGCAAACATAAATAGTTTGAAGTTTTAAAATTTTAATTAATAAAATTTGATTTATTATATATAAGTCATTAGAAAAAATAACTATTATTTGTATTTTTATTAGACTTAAAAAAAATATAGTTAAAAACACCATAATATATTTTTTTATGTCATAAAAGTGGCATATTTGTTGATAGTTTTTAAAGAATTATGAAAGCGTTAAACAAAGATTTAAAAATCATGAGTATAAGGCACTAACTGTACTCTGACTGATAATTATTTTGCTCGCAAGTTCAATTTAAAAAATATTATACCAAAACATTTTGCTTTAATATTTCAAAGCAGCACTTAAAAATATTATGATGATAACTTCTTATTTGTAAAGAACGTAGTCATATAAATTAAAATGATAACTCCGGTAGTTTCTAATATAAGTATTGTTAATAAAGATTAAAAAATATTGTTATACATTTTTGTTAAAAAATATTTTCACTAAAATTTATATTTCATCGAATATATCATTTAATTAAAGTAATTTTTTTTAGTCTCTAAATTTAAAAAAGAATAATATTTTTTATTCTATTTTCTTTATATTTATTTATTTTCCATTTTTTTATTTTGATACAATGGACATCTATTCATTAGGAATTAAATTATATTATCTATTGATTTTATACTTTTTTTTATGAAATAACAAACTTGAATTGATTGTAAAGAACACACTGCATGCAGGCCCTGCATGTATATAAATTTCTATGTTTGTGTAAAAAAATGAATGAGTTGAGTTGTATATTTATTTGTTTTTGTAAGTAATTTTTGTACATTATGTTGTTTTGTAAATTATGTATATATTATTTTAAAAAGAACACGTATGTTGTATAAACTTGTATTGAGCAAATAATTTAAATAAAACAAAATTTTTTAAATATTTGAGCATAAAAAAATTTTAATTTATTAATGAGATAAAAATGACAGGGACTCTTTTTACTGACAAATTGATAGTAAAAATATCATGCTGTAGTTTTGAATTTCATTTTATTTTCTACTGCTGCCTCAGTGTAATTACAATCAATAAGAAATTAATTTTTTCAATTAAATATTTTTATGTACTTTATCAAATTTTTCGTATTCTGTTTTAGACACACTGATTGTATGAGTAATTTAGAAAATTGCAAACAATTTATTAATCATACGTCAGACTGGTCATGCAAACAAATAATTTGTTTAACTTAAAAGGAAGGATAAATAAGTGGAGATATTAACATCGCACTGTGCTTCCAAATTCAAATCAAACTATTGTCATACTTATTTATTTGCTGAGTCTGGAAAAAAAGATATAATTAAATGATATGTCATTAATTTATGAACATCCAGTCAAGTACTTTGACTTGTCTGTTATAATCATAAAAATAGTTTAATTTTTATATGTCAGAGAACAAAATTTCTATGCAATTATTTTTTCAGTTACGGAGGAACTTATATAAATAGAAATTGGTTTTTGAT